>CM029603.1:6893593-7364628 GCA_017311375.1 Mytilus coruscus
TTTAGCATTTTGATAATTCCTGACAAATTTTCTCCATATATACCGGTTTTCATGAAAATAGATAAAACTTGCATTTCACTACCATGTTCTATTTAAGCCATTTCAGCTAAATCATGTTGACAAAAATAAACGTAGTCTTTCCAAAAATCCCCCAATTTGGACTAAGACTAGTGATTAATTCTTTATCTACAGATATAACAGTAGATAAGTTACATTATCATTCAAGCAATGTAAACATCCCTTTAAAACTTACAGTTAGGAATTTGAGGTTGACCTTCCCCAAACAAAACATCATCTGTTGCCTCATCTTGGTTGTTTTCCTAGCAAAATAAAAATCATATCCATTATATTCAAGGACAAAAACTTATGAAGCTTTCATTTAAATATGCAATACATAAATTGTGCACAATTGATATTGGTCACTTTGGCAAATAACCAAATGTATTCAAAATGTCCAACACAACACACAGTATCAGGATCCAAAACTGCGGAGTTCGGTATTTTGTTATTTTACTTTCTACTATTATGTTTTTTTTAGAAATTGATAATTTCGTATAATTTCAATATTATCTATGGCCTATATATTCTATAAAAGGAAGAAAGATAACATGGTGAGCTTTTGTACATATCACAAATATTAAAGTGTTACTGTTTCAAGCATGAATGTAAAATCATACAAGTTATAATACTGTTTTTTTTTAGAAAAATGTAAGCTCTCACAATCAAAACGATTGACTTTTTTGGTCATGCTGACTTATTTGTAAATATTGTCCTTGTCCACATGGTAATTTTTCCTAGTTTTCTCTATCTAAATAAATTGCTTCGCTGAGTGCAGCAGGATACGACCGCAGAGGTCCAACCCTGAACAGTTGGGGCAAAAATGGACACAATATTCGCGCTTGATACAGGTCTGAATTTGGATTGTAATTAAATATTTGACACATAATTGGTTTCTGACACAGAATAACTGTAGTCAAAGAACTTAGAATTGGTTATATGATTTGAATTTATATTCAATTTTTTGCTTTTGTGCAATACACTATGCTGTTGCGAATTGAACCTCCCCCCAAAAAAAAAAAAAATAAATGGAGAATGTGTCCCCATGGACACAGATGATGCCCCCGCTTGCATACAACATTATAAAGGGACATAACTCAAGAACGGTAAAAGTGACACTACCCAAATTTGTACTTGATCTGAGTTTTAAGGTAATAAGTATTGTGTATAGGTTTCATAATGTTTGGTTGGGGCAAACTTAAGTTACAGAACGGAAACTAAAAATTTAGCAATTTTTCGATTTATAAAGGGGCATAACTCGATGATTAAAGTGACGCTACCAAAATTCAACTTGATCTGTGTTTTGAGGTAAAAAGCATTGTGTATAAGTTTCATAACATTTGGTTGAGGCAACTTAAGTTAGAGAACAGAAACTAAAAATTTTGCATATTTTTCCATTTATAAAGGGGCATAACTCGAGAATGGTTAAAGTGACCCCACCAAAATTCAAACTTGATCTTTATTTTGTGGTAACAAGCATTGTGTATATGTTTCATAAAATTTGGTTGAGGCAAACTTAAGTTAGAGAACAGAAACTAAAAATTTTGCATATCTTTCCATTTATAAAGGGGCATAACTCGAGAATGGTTAAAGTGACCCCACCAAAATTCAAACTTGATCTTTATTTTGTGGTAACAAGCATTGTGTATATGTTTCATAAAATTTGGTTGAGGCAAACTTAAGTTAGAGAACAGAAACTAAAAATTTTGCAATTTTTGCATTTATGAAGGGCATAACTCTAGAACGGTTAAAGTGACGCTACCAAAATTCAATTTTGATCTGTATTTTGTGGTAATAAGCATTGTGTATAAGTTTCATAACATTTGGTTGAGGCAAACTTAAGTTAGAGAACGGAAACTAAAAATTTTGCAATTTTTCCATTTATAAAGGGGCATAACTCTAGATCGGTTAAAGTGACGCCACCAAAATTCAAACTTGATCTGTGTGTTGTGGTAATTAGCATTGTGTATAAGTTTCATAACATTTGGTTGAGGCAAACTCAAGTTAGAGAACGGAAACCAATTTTGGGACCTACGTACATACGTACAGACGGATAAGGGTAAAACTTACAACGGGGGCATAAAAAAATTTAACCCCCCCTTTTTTTGAATACACAATGCTGTTGCGAATTGACCCCCCCCAAAAAAAAAAAAAAAAAAAAAATATTTGAAGAAATTTTCTTTTTTTATTTCTGAAATCTGAAATGAGAAAAAATTGTTCCCACCCCCTCACAATTTCTTTTTACCCCCCTTTCCAAAAAAAAAAATTTTTTCCCTCAAGATATGGTCATAATCTCAATTCAAATTTCCAATGCAGTTTGCAACCATAATTACCCATTTAAATACATCATAAAAGTCTTAAAATAGAAAATGACATACATAATCATGGCTAAAATTAATATTCCTTAATCAGCATTTTTAAATAGTAACTTCTAAAAATAAATTGACAGCTAATCACCTCAAGACAATACAACATTTCTTTATACATAATTTAAAAGCAGTGTAAGGGAGGTAATCCAAACATAACATTGTACTTTTTTTTAATTGTCCATTTTCCAGGAAACCCTTGTTTTTCTCCCTTTTTTGCACCTAATTCCTAAACGGTTTGAGCCATAACCCCCCAAAGCCAATCCTAACCATCCCTTTGTGGTATGGAAACTTGTGGTATAATTTCAGAGAGATCCATACACCGTTCCATAAGTTATTGTCTGGAAACTAGAAAAATGCTTATTTGGGCCCTTTTTGGCCCCTAATTCCTAAACTGTTAGGACTATAACCCCCAAAATCAATCCCAACCTTCCTTTTGTGGTTATAAACCTTGTGTTTAAATTTCATAGATTTCTATTTACATTTACTAAAGTTATTGTCCAGAAACCAAATGTCTTCGGACGATGACGCGGTTGTATAAAAATTTTGTTTTCAAGATAAATGCCAATAAAATACTCCACTAGGCACAAGTTACGACCCCAGAGGTCGAACCCTGAAGAGTTGATGCAAGTATGAACAAATAAATGTGGATAGTGTCCACATGTGGACACAGATGATGCCCCCGCTTGCATATCATATATTTATAAAGGGACATAACTGAAGAACGGTAAAAGTGATGCTACCCAAATTTGAACTTGATCTGAGTTTTGTGGTAATAAGCATTGTGTGTAAGTCTCATAATATTTGGTTGAGGCTAACTTAAGTAGAGAACAGAAACTAAAAATTCAGCAATTTTTCTATTTGTAAACACGCATAACTCTAGAACGGTTGTGTATAAGTTTTATAACATTTGGTTGAGACAAACTAAAGTTAGAGAACAGAAACGAAAAATTCAGCAATTTTTATGTTTATAAAGGGACATAACTCAAGAATGGTAAAAGTGTTGCCACCAAATTTCGTACTTAATCTGTATTATGTAGTAATAAGCATTGTGTATAAGTTTCATAACATTTGGTTGGGGCAAACTTTAAGTTACAGAATGGTGTAAACAAACTAAAAGAATGGAAACTTTTTGCAATCTTCGATTTATAAAGGGCATAACTCAATAATGGTTAAAGTGACACTACCAAAATTCAACTTGATCTGTGTTTTATCAGTGGAAGTCAAAATTAAACATTGCATTGTATAAAGCATTGATTGTAGTTGATTCAACTATCATCATGGACAAAGGAAGATAACTCCAATTTTCAAAATTACTTGATATTTAGAAGAAAATAAAAATTTTGCAATTTTTCCATTTCTAAAGGGGTATAACTCTAGAACAGTTATAGTGACGCCACCAAAATTCAAACTTGACCTGTGTTTTGTGGTAATAAGCATTGTGTATACGTTTCATAACATTTGGTTGAGGCAAACTAAAATTAGAGAACGGAAACGAAAAATTCAGAGATTTTTCCATTTGTAAAAGGGGCATAACTCTAGAACGGTAAAAGTGACGCTACCAAAATTCAAACTTGATCTGTGTTTTGTGGGAATAAGCATTGTGTATAAGTTTCATAACATTTGGTTGAGGCAAACTAAAGTTAGAGAACAGAAATGAAAAATTAAGCAATTTTTCCATTTGTAAAGGGGCATAACTCTAGAACAGTAAAAGTGACGCCACCAAAATTCTAACTTGATCTGTGTTTTGTGGTAATAAGCATTGTGTATAAGTTTCATAACATTTGGTTGAGGCAAACTAAAGTTAGAGAACTGAAACGATAAATTCAGCAATTTTCCATTTGAAAAGGGGCATAACTCTAGAACGGTAGAAGTGAAGCCACCAAAATTCAAACTTGATCTGTGTTTTGTGGTAATAAGCATTGTGTATAAGTTTCATAACATTTGGTTGAGGCAAACTAAAGTTAGAGAACGGAAACCAATTTTGGGACGTACGTACATACGTACAGACGGACAAGGGTAAAACTTAATGCCCCCTCAGCTACGGCAGGGGCATAAAAATGTAAGCTTAAAACAGCTCTGAATTTGGATTGTGATTGAATATTTGACACAGCATAGGTTTGTGAAACAAAATGAATGTGGACAAAGAACTGAAAAAATTTGAAATTGGACATTTACCTATTATGGTCCAATATCCAAAATCTAAGTACATGGTTAGAATCAGCATATCAAAGAACCCCAAGAATTCAATTTTTGATGAAATCAAACAAATGTTTAATTTAGGACCCTCTGGACCTCAATGTGGTCAAATTTGATTAAGGAGCCCAAAATCCAAAATCTAAATACATGGTTAGATTCAGCACTTCAAAGAACCCCATAAATTCATTTTTTGTTGAAATCCAACAAAGTTTAATTTTGGACCCTGATTTGGACCAACTTGAAAACTGGTCCCAAAAATCCAAAATTTATATACAGGTTTAGATTCAGCATTTCAAAGAACCCTATATATATTCAATTTATGTTGAAATCAAACACAGTTTAATTTTGGACCCTGATTTGGACCAACTTGAAAACTGGACCCAAAATCAAAAATCTAAATACATTTTTATCAATAGACAATAAAAGCTTAGTTTTTAAAGGAGTTCGCTTCATAAAAAAAAAAAATATATATATATAGCATTCAGAAAATTAGTTTAACAGAATAACAAACAAACCTACCACAAAATTCTTCAAACAATTTACCAAAGAAAAGAAAAAAAAATTCAAAATGTCATTTATCATTAATACAATGTCTTTTAAAAATCTATAAAACTTATCTGTAATTATCTTCAAAATGTCTAATAATGAACAATAAATTTCTAACTATATTGATACTGTCCTACAAAGCTTATAATCATCAACACTTAGGAAACAGAACATTTTCAAATAAATCTGTCACTCCAATTATAATTCTGTGATTGATATTTACCACATGCCTTGTTATCTGATAACAGGTGAAAGTTATTTAAAAACCACTGGGTGTAATCAAACTTTATATATAGAATTAGCCATTTCTGTTCAAAGAGAAATAACTCAATCACATAATAAGTACCACTTTTGGCTACTGAAAGGGCTAAAACTCAACAACGAGAAAAGCTAAAATCGTGAAAATTGAACTTGACCTTCATTTAGTCACAGGAAACAATATATCTAAATTTGAAATAAAATGCTTTGTTGAGCGCAGCTGGATATGACTGCAGAGGTCCAACCCTGAACAGTTGGGGCAAAAATGGACACAATATTCACGCTTGATACAGGTCTGAATTTGGATTGTAATTAAATATTTGACACATAATAGGTTTCTGACACAGAATAACTGTAGTCAAAGAACTTAGAATTACTTATATGATTTGAATTTATATTCAATTTTTTGCTTTTGTGCAATACACTATGCTGTTGCGAATTGACCTTGACCCCCGATTTATATGTTTTCTTTAAATGAGTCATAAATGAAATAAACAAGAAATAATTGTAACAGGATGCCGTTATTAGTCTCCCAAACAAAGCCCCATAATTCGTCATTCCATGGTCTCCTGACATTGGGCAAAGTCCAGTTTATATTGGTTTGGTCTAGTAAAAGTGATATGCATATGTGACACCTAGGAGATTGACCCTGTATGTCATTCAAATCTTTTGAAATGATGAACAGGAATAAGTATGATTTAGGTGTGGGTATCTCGACCGTTTACAAGTTCTCAAACAGGAGGGAGTGGGGTGACCCCAGGGACTCCCCCTATATTTCATTTGATTTGTTATATTGTCCCATACATGAATACATATGGTTTAGGGGTGGGGATCTCGACCATTTCAAGTTCTCAAACAGGAGGGGTGGGGTGACACCTGGGACTCCCAAATATTTCATTTGATTTGTTATATTGTCCCATACATGAATATATATGGTTTAGGGTGGGGGTCTTGACTGTTTACAAGTTCTCAAACAGTAGGGGGTGGGGTGTCCGCAGGGAGTCCCCTATATTTCATTTGATTTGTTTTATTGTCCCATACATGAATGTATATGGTTTAGGGGTGGGGATCTCAACCATTTCCAAGTTCTCAAACAGGAGGAGTTGGGGTGACCCCAAGGACTCGGAGCCATATATTTCATTTGATTTGTTATATTGTCCCATACATGAATATATATGGTTTAGGGGTGGGATCTCGACCCTTTACAAGTTCTCAAACAGGAGGGGGTGGGGTGACCCCAGGGACTCCCCCTATATTTCATTTGATTTGTTTTATAGTCCCATACATGAATATATATGGTTTAGGGGTGGGGATCTCGACCATTTCCAAGTTCTCAAACAGGAGGGGGTGGGACACCGGGGACTCCCCCAAATTATTTTCATTTGATTTCTTTTATTGTCCCATACAAGTATATATATTGTTTAGGGTGGGGATCATGACGGTTTACAAGATAAAAGTACATTTTCAAATTGAAAGGGTTGGGATGACCCCAGGGACTCACCCTATATTTTGGTTGATTTTTTATTGTTCTGTTCTCATTACTGAAGACTGCATGTGTCTATCACTTACTGTTCGAGAAATAGTCATTTGAAAATTTAAAAAAATAAAATCCCATAGGGTTCTATAGTAAACCCCTCACAATACCCCTAAATAGACCCCAATGCACAAACAAAAGATTAATGGCTCCGCTAGACATGTTAGTCTAATATTTTATGAAACCCTAAGTAAATCTGACAAACAGTCAAAGTTGTCTTCTTAGACGGTTTGAGTGGATTCGGTCCGACTTGTCTCGGGGACGAGTTGTCCACATTACTTAAAACATCCCATCAACGTCGATTGTTTCATGACCTCGTTTCATTCATAAAATAAAAACAACCTTATTTGGCAAGATGAGTTAAACATTACCGCCCACTTATATAACTTTATTTCCTCTATCATAGAGATTTGTTGTACATGAACAATATTCCTGCGCATTTTGCCATTTGGGAAATATAAACGACTTGTAATTACCGATTTTCGGCGATGAAATATTTCATACAATTGTTCTTTGACATCGTAGCCAAAAGCACAGGGGATAATAAACTACGACGGATTTCTATTGAGCACTACTTCCTATGTGCAACTTCAAAAGTTTTGGGTAGTTTGACAATCATTTAAGGTTTTTCTGGTCATATTTTTGTATTCCAGAAATAAAAGTATTAAAAAAATGTCCAATTAGTTATAAATAACATAATAGCCTGCTAGATAATAATAAAATGCTCCGCAGGGCGCAGCTTGATACGACCGCAGAGGTCGAACCCTGAACAGTTGGGGCAAGTATGGACACAACATTCAAGCTTGATACAGCTCTAAATTTGGATTGTGATTAAATATTTGACACAGCACAGGTTTCTGACACAGAATGAATGTGGTCTAAGAACTTAAAAATTTAAAATTGGACATTTACCTATTATAGTCCAATATCCAAAATCTAAATACATGGCGAGATTCAGCAAATCAAAGAACCCCAAGAATTAATTTTGTGAAAATCAAACTAAGTTTAATTTTGGACCCTTTGGACCTTAATGTAGACCAATTTGAAAACGGGACAATACTGTGCAATTGAATATTTCTTGCTATTGTGCAATACTGTGCAATTGGATATTTTTCTTGCTATTGCGCAATACTGTGTAATTGAAGATTTCTTGCTATTGCGCAATACCGTGCAATTGAAGATTTCTTGCTATTGCACAATACTGTGCAATTGAAAATTTCTTGCTATTGCACAATACTTAATACAATAATTTTCACATCCTGTTTGGTGTGTATCTCCTGCCATATCATTATTATTTGCTTTTAAATATAAATCAGAAATTACCAACTTAAAATGGAAAATTTAAGAAAAAAAAAAGAAAAAAAGGAAAAAAAGAAAAAATAAAAATCCCCCAAACTTTTAAACCCCTTATGATTCATCACCCCAAACTCAATCCCAGCCTTCCTTTGTGGTATGGTACCTTGCAGTACAATTTCAGAGACACAAGTTATTGTCTGAAACTAGAAAAATGCTTGTTTTTTGGCCCCTTTTTGGCCCCAAATTCCTAAACTTTATGGGCAATTACCCCCAAACTCAAACCCAGCTTTCCCTTTGTGATATGGAACCTTATAGTACAATTCCAGAAAGATCCATACACTTACACACAAGTTATTGTCCTGAAACTAGAAAAATGCTTGTTTTTTGCCCCTTTTTGGCCCCTAATTCCTAAAATATTGAGGCAATTACCCCCCATGATCAATCCTAGCTTCCCCTTTGTGGTATGGTACCTTGCAGTACAATTTCAGAGAGATCCATACACTTGAACACAAGTTATTGTCTGGAAACTAGAAAAATGCTTATTTTGGCCCCTTTTGGTCCCTAATTCCTAAACGTTTAGGCAATTACCCCAAACTCAAACCCAGCTTTCCTTTGTGATATGGAACCTTGAAGTACAATTTCAGAAAGATCAATTCACTTACACACAAGTTATTGTCATGAAACTAGAAAATGCTTGTTTTTGCCCTTTGTTGCCCCTAATTCCTAAAATTTTGAGGCAATTACCCCCAAAATCAATCCCAGCCTTCCCTTTGTGATAAGGAACCTTGTGGTACAATGTCAGAGAGATCCATACACTAACACACAAGTTATAGTCTGGAAGTTACAAAAATGCTTATTTTTGGCCCTTTTTGGCCCCTAATTCCTTAACTGTTGGTACCATAACCCCCAAAATCAATCCCAACCTTCCTTTTGTGGTATTGAACCTTATGGTAAAATTTCATAGAGATCCATTCACTTAAACTAAAGTTATAGTGCGAAAACCAATGTGTCTTCGGACGATGACGACAACGCCAACGTCATACCAATATACGACCGCAAAAATTTTGCGGTTGTATAACAATGGCACGTATTTCAGCATTTATTGGGTAGAACACAAATCTAGGGTGCTCGCATAAGGCAGCTTAACTCACTTAAAAATTACCCCCTTTTTTGTTTTTGTGCAATACACTATGCTGTTGCATATTGACCCCCAAAAAAAAAAAAATTTTATATACCCCTTCTTTGCAAAAAAAAAAAAATATTTGAAAAACTTTCTTTTAATTTCTGAAATCTGAAATGAGAAAGATTGCCCCCATTTCTTTTTACCCCTCCTTTTTCCCCAAAAAATTCTTTCCTCAAGATATGGTCATAATCTCAATTCAAATTTCCAATGGAGTTTGCAAACATAATTACCCATTTAAATACATCATAAAAGTCTTATAATAGAAAATGACATACATAATCATGGCTAAAATTAATATTCCTTTAATAGTAACTTCTAAAAATAAATTGATAGCTAATCAACTCAAGACAATAGAACATTTCTTTATACATACTTTAAAAGAAGTGTAAGGGAGGTAAATCCAAACATACACAACATTGTACTTTAAATGTGTTTGGATTACCTCCCTTACACTGCTTTTAAATTGTCCATTAACCAGGAAACCCTTGTTTTTCCCCCTTTTTTCCCCTAATTCCTAAACGGTTTGAGCCATAACCCCCCAAAGCCAATCCTAACCATCCCTTTGTGGTATGGAAACTTGTGGTATAATTTCAGAGATCCATACACCGTTCCACAAGTTATTGTCTGGAAACTTGAAAATGCTTATTTGGGCCCCCCCTTATTCCTACACTGTTAGGACTATAACCCCCAAAATCAATCCCAACCTTCCTTTTGTAGTTATAAACCTTGTGTTTAAATTTCATAGATTTCTATTTACATTTACTAAAGTTATTGTCAGGAAACCAAATGTCTTCGGACGATGACGACGTGATACCAATATACGACCACAAAATTTTTTGCGGTCGTATAAAAATTTTGTCAAAGCGTTTTCATGTTAATGAACGGACACTTTTTGGCAGCCGCCCGCCCGCCGTACATCCCCAAATCAATAACTGATTTTTCCTTAAAAATACGGTTAAAAATATGTTTTGGTGACCTACTGACCCTTTATTATTCAACAGGTGACAGTAAACACATATTTTTTTTGGCCTAGGCATTTATTTACAAGCTCATTTATGGTAAATAACTGTTTCTTTTATTTTTTTCCTGTAATGAATTTCATACAATTACCTATACTAATCATATACTAACCATGCTGGTTTGTTGATCAACATGATTAAGTGTTTGCTGTTCCCCAGTTACACCTCTAACCGTTTCTTGTTGCACTGAAATAAAATAAATTGATTTAAGAAAATCAAATCATAAATTTTATGTAATTCTATTTGTCTTTAATTCTGTTGTGTAGAGACAGATTTTTTGTCAATCCCTTTCTTTGTATTTTCTTAATCTTTGCATGAAATCATGGAAATAGGATCCGTGTACTTATAGGCAATGGAATAACCATTTTCAATGTAGCTAACTAACTAACTGGTGGTGTTTAACGACCTTGATTGGCTGGTAAGCTCTGGCACAGTCGGCTCGGTGCCACGAAGGCGTTTGGCGAGCATTTAAATGTTTTTGTTGTCAAGCAGGAAAAAGGCGACCATTTTGGTTTTGCTGTTTTCTATTTGGTTTTTTACTAATGTTGGTTGATTTGTAGTCTACATCCTTCACAGCGGCTGCTTTCAGGGCCAGGTTGGTCAGCTGTGCAGCCCACTAACCATGATGATGAAGTACTGGTCGATCAGTCTAGGACATAGTAATAAAGATGACAGGAAGCATTATCAGGACCAAAGTCGTGAGACAGTGAAATGGCGGTCCATTATCCAACACCAAGGATACAGCCCTCGGACGTCAGTCAGCATAACACTCCCCCATCCATAATGGGTTTTGAAGTGTATACTGACACGGGTATTTACACAAGCAAGAATGTAAACTGTACAGCGTTGGATTGGTTTCTGTCATCGAAAGTAGTAAGTCGTTGAGCTATCTATCAGCAAACCAACATCGCAGATAGCGTTTAAAGAGGAGCTGACCAAGCACGTCCGTTCAGTTGTAATGACTGAGACGTGACTGAATGGAATGAATAATTTTCAATGTAGTACATTATTTTGAACATTTCTAGTAAAGGCTTTTAAAAATATATATATGTACTATTATATTATCTCACAAATTGTAAAGTTTTGATTAATCTAATACCCACCAACTTCTAGTACAGATCACATTTCAAATCTGACAATGAATACTTGCTACATTTATAAAAGTTTTGAGTTCATTCAGAACTATATCAAATCTGCATTTAAAAGATTTACAACTTCTGTTATGGAAATAATGTTTAACATGTTAAAATTTAATTATTTGTTTTAGGAAAACTGATGCTAGCTAGCGCTGGACAAGGAACACTTCTACTTCAATGCCTCTAGCTTCAGGGTAATATTTCACTTGGCTGGCTAGTTTTAGGTATTGGCTAGGAAAATTTACTTGTAAATGACAGTTAACCTTGTTAATTGTTTTTCGTTATTTTTTTAATTTTAAAATTCATAAATAAAGAACAAATTTACCTTATCTTAAAGGGTCACTTGTTCCCTTAATATGATGCATAAACTGACAAAAGATGACTCCTATGTGTTGAAGTAATTTAGACCTAGTATAGACTGGGGCTGACCTTATTTCTTTTATTAACAGATGTTTAAGGGGGTACAGAAAACTTAAGGGAGTTAACTCTTTAAAAATCTGATGAACGTTTGAATACATATTATAAGAAAAGTGAAATCAAGCTTCTCAATGATCAAAATTAGTGTTTGTCAGACTGCTATATATCCAATGAAACTAATCCTGTAAATTGTGTGGTTTAAATTTCTTGAAATTTTTCTATTTTTGTCAACAGGTCAACAATGGTCAAAGTAAATATTTTGTCAGAATTGTATGAAAATCAAAAGAGCCATAAATATGTTGGGTACCCTCTTAAGGCTTCACATTTTTCTCTATATTTTTTTCTCACAATGCCTTACCTGGCAGTTCACTCTGCAGTCGATTATAGCTCCCAAATTGGTTACCATTTCTGTGAGCATGCTCGTTATTTCCACATGATGATGAATGAAATTGTTGACCTGTTGTCCCAGTGCTAAACACCTGTTGTGTTTTACTAGACACCATCTGATCCATATTGCCAGAGTTTTCATTAACATTAGGAGCTGATGCACGTGGAACGTTGGTAGCAAATTCATTTGCATTTTCTGTATAACCAGTATGAGTGATATTACCAAAACTGCTTCTGACCTCCTCTTGATGTTGAGCTGGTCTATCTTGGACATTTTGGACATTATCATGTGCTGGACATGATGACTGGGACCTTGTGACCATGTCAAAGGGACTTAGATTTCCAGCAAGGTGAGAAGTACTGGATTCGGTTTCCTTTCTCTCAGTGCTGTCTCGTAAGGATACTGTTAGAACGTCTCTATGTGGTTGATGGATTATACCAGTTGCAAAGCCATTAGAATGTGCAGTTCTATGAACCGGTCTTGTAGATTCTGGACATCTTGAATAAATCTGATTATTATTGTCCACTGAAGAATGTTCATTTTCAACCTCATTTATACCTTCAAAACAGCTTACTCCTCCAGAATAACTACTACCAGCTGGTAAACCACTCGAGTGAGAAGGATCTATGTCAAAGACACTACCAGGCAAGTTGGAGTGGTTAATATGTTGTTCATTATTTTCCATGTCAGCTTGGAGTTCAAGTGAGAATGAAAACTGCCCTGACCTAACATGCCTAGAGTGCCTAAATGATTCATAGCCTGATGATTGATAGTTAGGTTGTCCATATGAGAGTCCTGTTGCTAATGGCAGATCAGATCTGTTATTGGATGTTACCAAAGAGCCATTGTCATAGACAGTAAGGGAGTTAAATCCACTGCGAGTTCTACTGGCAATCAAAGAACTTAAACTCTCACGGATTCCTGATCTTACTCGTATGTGTCTCCTATGGATATCTAAATCAACGGGAGGATCATCAGCATTATTATGTCCAACTGAGTTTGCATTACCGTCGACCATTGCTCTTGTGTTTCCCAATCTGATATCTTCATCTTCCCTCATAGGGGTAGTTGGATATGCTGCAAAAGATCCTACATTTATACTAGTTTGATGGAAGTTGGCATATAAAAAGGAATACTGCATAAAATTTGTTGTTTTTCCTTGGTGTTCAATGAATTTGTAGTCACCATTAAAATCACATTCAGATCCAATGAAACATTTCTTTTTCCAAACTATGGAAAAGTTACCAGCAAATACATGTAACTTTCTCTTTCTTGAATTTCTGTCATGTATCTGAAAAACAATAGAACAAAATTAATTCAATTTAATTACTTTCAAATCAAATATTTATTGAGTACCTATAGGAATGTCTTGATTAGTAGCCAGCTTTTTATTTGCATATATATTCTTTTAATTTCGGTTTCTTCGGAGTCTACAACATGTACAAGATGAAAGTGCCAAAATTAAACAAACCAGAATATTATTAAATAAAGAGCTGTGCCATGAGAATATGATACGCCCATTGACCTTTTATCCCGGCATTATGCTTCATTTTCAACTATTTTTTAAAGAATAAAATTTTACAACCGTCCAAGGTGTGAAAAATGGACAGTTTTTGGCGATTTTCAATGAATAAGGTTCCAAAACTCTGCAATGTCATATCAGAAATAAAAAAAAAAAGCAAAAGGAAGTTTATTTCAATAGACAGATAGATATAAACAAGTCACCAACGTTTCATGAAAACTGCTCAAAGTGTTTTTGAGTTATTGTCGGAAAACTTAAAATTCAAACAGATATCATCCTATTTTTATGAATAAAGTCCCAATACTCCAAAATGTAAAATCTAAAATTGATAAAAATCAAAAGGGAGCTTAAGTCAATAGATATAAACAATTCACCAAAGTTGAATGAAAATTGGTTAAAATTTTTTGAGTTATTGTCTGAGGTGTTGACGACAGACGGACAATGGTATACCATAATACATCCCATCTTTAAAGACGGGTGTATAAATAAACTGATATCACAGAGATATGTCTCGCCTTTTTGTAATTTTGATAATGCAAATGTTGAAATTAAAATAGCAATACTTTATCATGTAAGTTATGCAAATATTCAACGTCGATGAACCATGACTGAAGGTACATGGCTAAACAATCTCCATGGAATGAGATGTGCCAATGCTAATACAACTGCATACCAAATACCATTGACTTATTATAAGTTGTTCCCTTTAAACAAACCTAAACACAAACATTAACTTGTAAACTATGTAAAAGTTTCAAAGTCAATGAATCATGATCAGGGGTGGGGCTATTTAATCTCCATGGAAATGATATTTGCAAATGCCAATACATTTGCATACCAAATATCATTGACTTAACATTTGCAGTTCATCTTAAACTGATTTAATCACAAACTAATACATGTAAACTAAGCAAAAGTTTCAAAGTCAATAGACCATGACTGAGGGGCGGGCCAAATATTCTCCATGGAAATGAGATGTGCTAATTTTATACAACTGAACACCAATTAACATTGGCCTACCACTAATGGTTCCCTTGAACTGACCTAATCACAAACTAATACATGTTAACTTAGCAAAATTTTCAAAGTCTATAGACCATGACTAAGGGGGCGGAGCCAAATAATCTCCATGGAAATGAGATATGCCAATGCTTATACAACTGCATACCAAATATCATTGACCTACCACAAGTGGTTCCCCATAAATTGACCTAATCACAAACTAATATATGTAAACTATGAAAAGTTTCAAAGTCAATAGACCTTGACTGAGGGGGCGGGGCCAAATAATCTCCATGGTAATGAGATGTGCCAATGCTAATACAACTGCATACCAAATATCATTGACCTACCACTAGTGGTTCCCCATAAATTGACCTAATCACAAACTAATACATGTAAACTATGAAAAGTTTCAAAGTCAATAGACCTTGACTGAGGGGGCGGGGCCAAATAATCTCCATGGTAATGAGATGTGCCAATGCTAATACAACTGCATACCAAATATCATTGACCTACCACTAGTGGATCACCATGAACTAGACCTAATCACAAACTAATACATTGTTGACGCCGTCGCCGATGCCGGAAACAGCATACCTACGTCTCGCTTTTTGACTCCGTCAAGGTGAGACAAAAATAGGTAAAAGCCTCAAATCCCCGGGTTGCAATATTTGTTCTTAAATCAATTTGATAAAAGCAGGTACACCTTAATAAAATAAAATAACACAAAAATTGTATCCTCTTTCATAAATTTTCTGAAAAATTACCAAGTTTACAAATCCAGAACTAGAGGCTCTAAAGAGCTTGTGTCGCTCACTTTGGTGTATGTGCATATTCAACAAAGGACACTCTCCAACGTTGTAGACAAAAACAGAATTCATGACAAAAATCTCTGTTTTGTTGATCTTGTATTGCTGATCATTTAGTCTGTTTAGTTTCTCTTTATCTTCTTTAGTTTTTGCTTAAACACAAAGGAGGGTAAAAAAAAATCATCATTTAAGGGCAATAACTCCTATAAAGAGTGACAGTCTACTAACTATATCGGCAAAATTTGACTTGTTAGTAGATCATGCCTTGCAATTATTTTTGTGATTTTAAAAAGTGTCTATTTATCTATTAAAATTTTTATCATATAGGGCAAAAGCAAAAACAAGAGTGCACACGCTAAAATGTCTCGCCTGTTTTACTGACCATTGATTTTATGTTGAAAGTCTTAAAGATAAAGGTTTTCTACAAGTATCACATAAACTTAACATTTTTAAAGATCCATGACAATGAGGTCAAGGTCAGATAAAAACTGTCACACAGACATGTAAATCTTTCAATTATTCCATTTTCCAATTATAGCTGACCTATTGCTATTAGTATTTGAAAACAGACCAAAACACAATATAATTTTGGACCCCAATTTGGACCAACTTGAAAACTGGGCCCATAATCAAAATCTAAATACATGATTAGATTCAGCATATCAAAGAACCCTAAGAATTCAATTTTTGTTAAAATCAAACTAAGTTTAATTTTGGACCCTTTGGACCTTAATGTATACCAATTTGAAAACGGGACCAAAATTAAGAATCTAAATACACGTTAGATTCAGCATATCAAAGAACCCCATATATTCAATTTTGTTGAAATCAAACAAAGTTTAATTTTGGACCTTTTGACCTCAATGTGGACAAAGTTGATAATGGGGCCCAAAATCAAAAATCTAAATACATGGTTAGATTCAGCATATCAAAGAACCCAATATATTCAATTTTGTTGAAATCAAACAAAGTTTAATTTTGGACCCGATTTGGACCAACTTGAAAACTGGGCCCATAATCAAAATTTAAAGACATGTTTAGATTCAGCATATCAAAGAACCCTAAGAATTCAATTTTGTTAAAATCAAACTAAGTTTAATTTTGGACCCTTTGGACCTTAATGTAGACCAATTTGAAAACAGGACCAAAAATTAAGAATCTAAATACATGGTTAGATTCAGCATATCAAAGAACCCCATATATTCAATTTTTGTTGAAATCAAACAAAGTTTAATTTTGGACCTAATTTGGACCAACTTGAAAACTGGGCCCATAATCAAAATCTAAATACATGATTAGATTCAGCATATCAAAGAACCCTAAGAATTCAATTTTTGTTAAAATCAAACTAAGTTTAATTTTGGACCCTTTGGACCTTAATGTAGACCAATTTGAAAACGGGACCAAAAATTAAGAATCTAAATACACGGTTAGATTCAGCATATCAAAGAACCCCAATAATTCAATTTTTGATGAAATCAAACAAAGTTTAATTTTGGACCCTTTGGACCTCAATGTGGACCAATTTAAAAACAGGGCCCAAAATCCAAAAACTTAATACACGGTTAGATTCAGCATATTAAAGAACCCCAAGAATTCAAGAATAAAACCCCATTGAAATTGGTCAAGAAATAAGCAATTTATACAAAGTATCTTCTTTTGCACAATACTGTGCAATTAAATATTTCTTGCAATTGCGCAATACTGTGCAATTGAATATTTCTTGCTATTGTGCAATACTGTACAATTGACAATTTCTTCCTATTGTGCAATATTGTGCTATTGGATATTTCTTGCTATTGCGCAATACTGTGCAATTGAAGATTTCTTGCTATTAGCAATACTGTGCAATTGAAAATTTCTTGCTATTGCACAATACTTATTATATAATAATTTACACATCCTGTTTGGTGTGTATCTCCTGCCATATCATTATTGTTTGCTTTTAAATATAAATCAGAAATAACCAACTTAAATGGAAAATTTTAAAGAAAAAAAAAGGAAAAAAGGAAGAAAAAGGGGAAAAAATCCCCCAATTTTGAACCCCTTATGATTCATCACCCCAAACTCAATCCCAGCCTTCAATGAGGTATGGTACCTTGCAGTACAATTTCAGAGAGATCCATACACTTAAACACAAGTTATTGTCTGGAAACTAGAAAATGTAAACTGATATCACAGAGATATGTCTCGCCTTTTGTAATTTTGATAATGCAAATGTTGAAATTAAAATAGCAATACTTTATCATGTAAGTTATGCAAATATTCAACGCCGATGAACCATGACTGAAGGTACATGGCTAAACAATCTCCATGGAATGAGATGTGCCAATGCTAATACAACTGCATACCAAATACCATTGACTTATTATAAGTTGTTCCTTTAAACAAACCTAAACACAAACATTAACTTGTAAACTATGTAAAAGTTTCAAAGTCAATGAATCATGATCAGGTGGGCTATTTAATCTCCATGGAATGATATTTGCAAATGCCAATACATTTGCATACCAAATATCATTGACTTAACATTTGCAGTTCATCTTAAACTGATCTAATCACAAACTAATAAATGTAAACTAAGCAAAAGTTTCAAAGTCAATAGACCATGACTGAGGGGCGGGCCAAATATTCTCCATGGAAATGAGATGTGCTAATTATACAACTGAACACCAATTAACATTGGCCTACCACTAATGGTTCCCTTGAACTGACCTAATCACAAACTAATACATGTTAACTTAGCAAAATTTTCAAAGTCTATAGACCATGACTAAGGGGCGGAGCCAAATAATCTCCATGGAAATGAGATATGCCAATGCTTATACAACTGCATACCAAATATCATTGACCTACCACAAGTGGTTCCCATAAATTGACCTAATCACAAACTAATATATGTAAACTATGAAAAGTTTCAAAGTCAATAGACCTTGACTGAGGGGCGGGCCAAATAATCTCCATGGTAATGAGATGTGCCAATGCTAATACAACTGCATACCAAATATCATTGACCTACCACTAGTGGATCACCATGAACTAGACCTAATCACAAACTAATACATTGTTGATGCCGTCACGCGTCGCGATGCTGGAAACAGCATACCTACCATGCCTACGTCTCGCTTTTGACTCCTTTTCAAGGTGAAACAAAAATAGGTAAAAGCATCAAATTCCTGGGTTGCAATATTTGTTCTTAAATCAATTTGATAAAAGCAGGTACACTTCATAAAATAAAATAACACAAAATTGTATCCTCTTTCATAAATTTTCTGAAAATTACCAAGTTTACAAATCCAGAACTAGAGGCTCTAAAGAGCTTGTGTCGCTCACTTTGCTGTATGTGCATATTCAACAAAGGACACTCTCCAACGCTAGACGAAAACAGAATTCATGACAAAAATCTCTGTTTTGTTGATCTTGTATTGCTGATCATTTAGTCTGTTTAGTCTTTATCTTCTTTTAGTTTTGCTTAAACACAAAGGAGGGTAAAAAAATCATCATTTAAGGGCAATAACTCCTATAAAGAGTGACAGTCTACTAACTATATCGGCAAAATTTGACTTGTTAGTAGATCATGCCTTGCAATTATTTTGTGATTTTAAAAGTGTCTATTTATCTATTAAAATTTTTATCATATAGGGCAAAGCAAAACAAGAGTGCACACGCTAAAATGTCTCGCCTGTTTTACTGACCATTGATTTTATGTTGAAAGTCTTAAAGATAAAGGTTTTCTACAAGTATCACATAAACTTAACATTTTTAAAGATCCATGACAATGAGGTCAAGGTCAGATAAAAACTGTCACACAGACATGTAAATCTTTCAATTATTCCATTTTCCAATTATAGCTGACCTATTGCTATTAGTATTTGAAAAACAGACCAAACACAATAAAATGCTCATGAGGGCTAGCTTGATACGACCGCAGAGGTCTGAACCCTGAACAGTTGGGGCAAGTACACAACATTCAAGCTTGATACAGCTCTGAATTTGGATTGTGATTGACTATTTGACACAGCATAGGTTTCTGACACAGAATGAATGTGGTCTAAGAACTTAAAAATTTTAAATTGGACATTCACCTATTATGGTCCAATATCCAAAATCTAAATACATGGTTAGATTCAGCATATCAAAGAACCCTAAGACGGAAACTTCAAACAAAGTTTAATTTTGGACTCTTTTGACCTCAATGTGGACAAAGTTGATAACGGGCCCAAAATCAAAAATCTAAATACATGGATAGATTCAGCATATCAAAGAACCCCATATATTCAATTTTTGTTGAAATCAAACAAAGTTTAATTTTGGACCCCAATTTGGACCAACTTGAAAACTGGGCCCATAATCAAAAATCTAAATACATGATTAGATTCAGCATATCAAAGAACCCTAAGAATTCAATTTTGTTAAAATCAAACTAAGTTTAATTTTGGACCCTTTGGACCTTAATGTATACCAATTTGAAAACGGACCAAAAATTAAGAATCTAAATACACGTTAGATTCAGCATATCAAAGAACCCCATATATTCAATTTTGTTGAAATCAAACAAAGTTTAATTTTGGACCTTTTGACCTCAATGTGGACAAAGTTGATAATGGGGCCCAAAATCAAAAATCTAAATACATGGTTAGATTCAGCATATCAAAGAACCCAATATATTCAATTTTGTTGAAATCAAACAAAGTTTAATTTTGGACCCCGATTTGGACCAACTTGAAAACTGGGCCCATAATCAAAAATTTAAAGACATGTTTAGATTCAGCATATCAAAGAACCCTAAGAATTCAATTTTTGTTAAAATCAAACTAAGTTTAATTTTGGACCCTTTGGACCTTAATGTAGACCAATTTGAAAACAGGACCAAAAATTAAGAATCTAAATACATGGTTAGATTCAGCATATCAAAGAACCCCATATATTCAATTTTTGTTGAAATCAAACAAAGTTTAATTTTGGACCCCAATTTGGACCAACTTGAAAACTGGGCCCATAATCAAAAATCTAAATACATGATTAGATTCAGCATATCAAAGAACCCTAAGAATTCAATTTTGTTAAAATCAAACTAAGTTTAATTTTGGACCCTTTGGACCTTAATGTAGACCAATTTGAAAACGGGACCAAAAATTAAGAATCTAAATACACGGTTAGATTCGGCATATCAAAGAACCCCAATAATTCAATTTTTGATGAAATCAAACAAAGTTTAATTTTGGACCCTTTGGACCTCAATGTGGACCAATTTAAAAACAGGGCCCAAAATCCAAAAACTTAATACACGGTTAGATTCAGCATATTAAAGAACCCCAAGAATTCAAGAATAAAACCCCATTGAAATTGGTCAAGAAATAAGCAATTTATACAAAGTATCTTCTTTGCACAATACTGTGCAATTAAATATTTTGCAATTGCAATACTGTGCAATTGAATATTTCTTGCTATTGTGCAATACTGTACAATTGACAATTTCTTCCTATTGTGCAATATTGTGCTATTGGATATTTCTTGCTATTGCAATACTGTGCAATTGAAGATTTCTTGCTATTGCGCAATACTGTGCAATTGAAAATTTCTTGCTATTGCACAATACTTATTATATAATAATTTACACATCCTGTTTGGTGTGTATCTCCTGCCATATCATTATTGTTTGCTTTTAAATATAAATCAGAAATAACCAACTTAAAATGGAAAATTTTAAAGAAAAAAAAGGAAAAAAGGAAGAAAAGGGGGGAAAAACTCCCCCCAATTTTTGAACCCCTTATGATTCATCACCCCAAACTCAATCCCAGCCTTCAATGAGGTATGGTACCTTGCAGTACATTTCAGAGAGATCCATACACTTAAACACAAGTTATTGTCTGAAACTAGAAAATGCTTATTTTTGGCCCCTTGGCCCCTAATTCCTAAACGTTTAGGCAATTACCCCAAACTCAATTCCAGCTTCCTTTGTGATATGGAACCTTGTAGTACAATTTCAGAAAGATCCATACACTTACACACAAGTTATTGTCCTGAAACTAGAAAATGCTTATTTTTGCCCCTTTTGGCCCCTAATTCCTAAAATTTTGAGGTAATTACCCCAAAATCAATCCCAGCATTCCCTTTGTGATATGGAACCTTGTGGTACAATGTCAGAGAGAAACCTTGATCACTGATCCATGAATTGAGGTTGAGGTCAGGATAACCCTGTCTGACGGACATGTAGACGTTGCAAGGAACCCATACACCAAATATAGTTATCCTATTACTCATAATAAGTGAGAAATTCACATGACATAAAAACTGTAATTTTTTTTCAAGCAGTCACTGAACCATAAAAATGAGGTCAAGGACAGACGGAAACTTCGTTACATAAGGTATCTGCATACAAGGTATGAAGCATCCAGGTCTTTTACCTTCTGAAATATAAAGCTTTATACAAATAATTTACGCCGCTGCCGCCACCAGATAGTAATACCTATGTCTCGCATACTGCGACTTTTGTCGCAGGTGAGACAAAAATGGTAAAAATAGTCATTAAATGGCAATAACTCCAATAAGGATGCGTGGGACGATTTCTGCGATATTTTCTTAATTGTAGATCTTGTCTTGCTGATCATATTTGCTTATATAAGTTTCTATCTATCTATTATAATTTTTAAGATATGAGGCAAAAACGCAAAAAAATGGTAAAAATTGTCATCAAAGTGCAATAACTCTAATAAGGAGTCAACTGATGATTTCAACCATAGACTTATTTGTAGAACTTGTCTTGCTGATCAGTTTTGCAATTTAAAGTTTCTCTCTATCTATTATAGTTTTCAAGATACATGTAATAGGCAAAAATGAAAAAAAAAGAGGTAAAATTTGTCATTTAAGGGCATTAACTCTCATAAAAAGTCGTCTTGACAGTTTTGACGTATTTATACAACTGGTAGATCTCAACTTTCTGAACATTTTTGCTAGATGAACAAATTGTGAAAAATTGTCTTTAAAGGACAATAACCTTTAAGCTTAAGGGGTCAATTGACAATTTTGGTCATAAGAACTTATTTGTAGATCTTACTTTGCTGAACATTTTGCTGTTTACAGTTTATCTTTATCTATAATCATATTCAACATAATAACCAATAAAATGCTTCGTGAGCGCAGCCTGATATGACCGCAATGGCTCTAACCCTGAACAGTCGGGCAAATTTGGACACAATATTCAAGCTTGATACTATCTGAATTTGGATTGTGATCAAATTTTTGACATAATATAGGTTTCTGACACAAAATAAATGTGGTCAAAGATCTTACAAATCTAATGCGCAATACTGTGCAATTGAAGATTTCTTCTTGAAACTTCAAAAATTTGAAATTTTGAAAATTTTGAAAAAAAAATATGAACCCTTTTAAAGAAAATTGGAACCCCCCCCCTTCCCCCAAAACTTTTTGAATCCCCCTTTTAGCATTAACCATCAGACTCAATTGCAGTCTTTCCTTTGTAGTATGGAACCTGTAGTTCAATTTAGAGAGATCCATACACTTAATCACAAGTTACTGTCTGGAAACTAGAAAATGCTTTTTTAACCATAAAGCCCATTTAAATACATCATAAAAGTATTAAAATAGAAAATGACATCATAGTCATAGCTAAAATTAACAAGCATTCTGAGAGTATTGCATGGCAATACATAGTCTCCTCACGGGTAAAATTCATTATACTGGAACAAAATGCTAACTTGTTCTATAACTTGTCATTGTGTAAACAAAAAGAAAATATCAAGTCAATATCTTCAAGCATGACTAAAAACAGTGTGGAAAACTGAATATATGAGTGAATTTTTTCAAGTCCAAGGACCATAACTCTGCACAAAATTATCAGACCGAAACAAAAATTTGAACTTATCTGTAACTTGTCATGATAAAACTATATACCAATTGTCAATCAATATCTTCAAGCATGATGAAAAAAGTGAGGAAAACCTATGCACAGTTAGATTTTCTCTAGTTATAATGGTTTTCAAAACAAGAGGCTCTCAAGAGCCTGATTCGCTCACCTGTAATTTTTTGCTTAAATGTTTCATCAATGATTATTTTTGCTTTTCAATATATATTAATGAGTGGCTTAAAAATGTCATTTAAATGTTCTTTGTATCTGTCATATTTTCTTCAAAAGCAAAAAAATGCATTTTACCCCTATGTTCCATTTTAGCCATAGTGGCTATGTTTCTTGACGTACAAGGAAATAAAATACAAAATTTATACTAGATACTCTGAAACTCATTCAGCCCAAGTTTGGCTGAAATTGTTTCAGCAGTTTCAAAGGAGAAAATTTTTTAAAGTAAGCAAACTAGATGAACAAATTGTGAAAAATTGTCTTTAAAGGACAATAACTCTTTAAGGGGTCAATTGACAATTTTGGTCATAAGAACTTATTTGTAGATCTTACTTTGCTGAACATTTTTGCTGTTTACAGTTTATCTTTATCTATAATCATATTCAAGATAATAACCAATAAAATGCTTCGGTGAGCGCAGCCTGATACGACCGCAATGGTCGAACCCTGAACAGTCGGGGCAAATTTGGACACAATATTCAAGCTTGATACTATCTGAATTTGGATTGTGATCAAATTTTGACATAATATAGGTTTCTGACACAAAATAAATGTGGTCAAAGATCTTACAAATCTAATGCTAATACTGTGCAATTGAAGATTTCTTCTTGAAACTTCAAAATTTGAAATTTTGAAAATTTTGAAAAAATATGAACCCTTTTAAAGAAAATTGGAACCCCCTTTCCCCAAAACTTTCTGAATCCCCCTTTTAGCATTAACCATCAGACTCAATTGCAGTCTTTCCTTTGTAGTATGGAACCTTGTAGTTCAATTTTAGAGAGATCCATACACTTAATCACAAGTTACTGTCTGGAAACTAGAAAAATGCTTTTTTTTAACCATAAAAGCCCATTTAAATACATCATAAAAGTATTAAAATAGAAAATGACATCATAGTCATAGCTAAAATTAACAAGCATTCTGAGAGTATTGCATGGCAATACATAGTCCCCTACCGGGTAAAAATTCATTATACTGGAACAAAATGCTAACTTGTTCTATAACTTGTCATGGTGTAAACAAAAAGAAAATATCAAGTCAATATCTTCAAGCATGACTAAAAACAGTGTGGAAAACTGAATATATGAGTGAATTTTTTCAAGTCCAAGGACCATAACTCTGCACAAAATTATCAGACCGAAACAAAAATTTGAACTTATCTGTAACTTGTCATGATAAAACTATATACCAATTGTCAATCAATATCTTCAAGCATGATGAAAAAAAGTGAGGAAAACCTATAACACTCTAACATTAGATATGATTAATAGTTCTCTAAAATTAGATATGATGTAATACAATGTATATCTATTTTCAAATTACAATCAAATATAATAATAGTTCCAAATATTTTTCTTTCATTTGTCACAAACTAATAAAGATTTGTAACTTATCTATAAAATGTCAACAACTTTTATCTACACAATGTAATGTAATGAAATATATACCTTAATAAAAAAGATTATTATCTTATTAAAGGATTTCACTTCAATAAACAAAATATATATATATATATACATGTAGCATTCATAAAATTAGTTTATAGAAAATAACATATTAACCTGGAACAAAATTCCTCAAACAATTTACCAAAGAATGTCGTTTAAAAATGAGTTATCTCCTTTGTACAGATATATGGTTTAACATAGTACTCTAACATTAGTTTATATGGAGTTTTTTATGGACCATAACTCTGGACTAAATCATAAGACCGGAATAAAATTCGAACTTGATCTATAACTTGTCATGTTAAAACTATATACCAAATATCAAATCAATATCTTCAAGAACGAAGAAAAAAAGTGTGGAAAACTGAGTTGCCGGACTGACGGATGGACAGACGGACAGAGTGTAAACCTAAAGTCCCCTTCGACTTCGTCGGTAGGGGACTAAAAAACCTTCATCAGCAACTTTTAATAGTTATATCTAAAAATAAAATTCCTTCATCAGCATTTAAAAGTAACTTCTAAAAATAAATTGACAGCTAGGACTTTGCAACCATAAAAAACCCATTTAAATACATCATAAAAGTATTAAAATAGAAAATGACATCATAATCATGCCCAAAATTAAAACACTTTCATCAGCAACATTAAATAGTAATATCTAAAAATAATATTCCTTCACATACATAATCATGGCTAAAATTAAATAATTTTAAAATAGAAAATGACATCATAATCATGCCTAAAATTAAAAATCCTCCATCAGCAACATTAAATAGTAATATCTAATCAAAGCACTGTAAGGGCTATAGGCAGTTAACCAAAAACCAAGGCAAACGTAATTATGAAAACTGTGGCAGTGTTGCTTCATTTATTTTTAAAGATTTGAAAGAACAAACATTAAACATTCGTATATTGTACATGTATGTTTATTTAATGAATTGATTATTTAGGCAAATTAATTAATATTTTATCAAGGTTTTCAAAAGCAATGCATATATCAATGTATATTTTTAATGATGAGTTTGCAGTGGTACAAGTTCGCAATGATTGCAGTTGTTCTAGTTGGTAGTTAACGTTGGTACCAGTTGACTTTTAGTGGTACAAGTTGGTGTAGTACGAGTTTGTAATAGTATGAATGGACTTGCTTCTCTGGCAGAAACACTGCGTTTGGGTTCTACAGTACAAAAGTTATGAGACACAAATCAGCCAAAGGTTTACTACTACAGGGATCAAAGGTGAGGTCTGATTGACCTGCCCATAGTAAATGTAAATGACCCTTACCTTCACCAAGTCCATGATGTCACTCCATCCCAAGTTTGGAGTAAAATGACAGGTGATTATAAAACAGTTGGTCAAACATTCTTGGGCTTTACACTGCTTGAAAGATTTATATGTTTTCTTTAAAATGAGCCATAAATGAAAATTTTCATAGGCCCAGAAATAATTCAAAAAATAAGTAAAGTAAATTCAATTAACCTAGACTTATTTTTGCATCAATTAAGTTTTATAATAAACAAGAAATAATTGTAACAGGATGCTATTACGAAGTCTTCCAAACAGAGCTCCCATAATTCGTCATTCCCATGGTCGCCTGACATTGGGCAAAGTCCAGTACAAATTGGTTAGGTCTAGTAAAGTGATATGCATATGTGACCCCTAGGAGATTGACCCTGTATGTCATTCAAATCTTCTTGAAATGACGAACAGGAATAAATATGGTTTAGGGTTGGGGATCTCAACCGTTTACAAGTTTTCAAAAATAAGGGGGATGGGGGTGACCCCCGTTGACTCCCCCTATATTTCATTTGATTTGTTTTATTGTCCCATAAATGAATATATATGGTTTAGGGGTGGGGATCTCGACCGTTTACAAGTTTTCAAAAATAAGGGGGGTGGGGGTGACCCCACGCAGAGACTCCCCTATATTTCATTTGATTTGTTATTTTGTCCCATAAATGATTATATATGGTTTAGGGGTGGGGATTTCGAACGTTTACAAGTTTTCAAAAAGAAGGGGGTGGGGTGACCCCTGTGGAGTCCCCTTATATTTCATTTGATTTGTTTTATTGTCCCATACAAGAATATATATGGTGCAGGGTTTGGGATCTCGACCATTTACAAGTTTTCAAAAAGAAAGGGGTGGGGGTGACCACAGGGACTCTCTCTATATTTCATTTGATTTGTTATCTTGTCCAATACATGAATATATACTGTTTAGGGGTGGGGATCTTGACCGTTTACAAGTTTTCAAAAAACAAGGGTGGGGGTGACCCCTGTGGACTCCCCTATCTTTCATTTGATTTGTTTTACTGTTCCATACAAGAATATATATGCAGTAGGGGTGGGGATCTCTACTGTTTACAAGTTCTCAAACAGAAGGGGATGGGTTGACGCTGGGGATTCCCCTAAATTTTCATTTGATTTCTTTTATTGTCCCATACAAGTATTATATGGTTTAGGGGTGGGGATTGCCACCGTTTACAAGATAAAAGCACATTTTCAAATTGAAGGGGGTGGGATGACCCCAGAGGGACTCACCCTATATTTTATTTGATTTGTTCTATTGTCCTGTTATTATTACTGAAGACCGTGTGTGTCTATCACTTACTGTTTTCAAGTAATAGTCATTTGAAAATTGAAAAAAATAAAATCCCATAGGGTTCTATAGTAAACCCCTCCCTTCTTTAGGCCCCTCAAAATACCCCTAAATAGACCCCAAGGCACAAACGAAAGATTGATGGCTCCGCTAGACATGTTAGTCTAACATTTTATGAAACCCTAAGTAAATCTGACAAGCGGTCCGAGTTGTCTTCTTAGACGGTCCGAGTGGACTTGGTCCGACTTGTCTCGGGGACGAGTTGTCCACATTTCTGAAAACATCCCATCAACGTCGATTTTCATCTTTGTCATTCATAACACAACAACTTTATTTGGCAAGTTCAGTGATGAACGGAATAATTTAACAAAAGAAAGGAATTTAAATGTGCATATATTTAATTGAAATTAATTGATTAATCACAATCTTCTTAAACGAAAAGAAGATCATGATAAACAAAACTTACTTTATAACATCAGAATACTTACTAGCTTACATTTCGTGTAAGTTAAAATTACCGCCAACTTAGACTACTATGTATAACTTTATTTCCTCTATCATAGAGATTTGGTGTACATGAACAATATTCCTGCGCCGTTTGCGATTTGGGAAATGTAAACGACTTGTAATTAGAGATTTTCGGCGATGAAATATTTCATACAATTGTTCTTTGACATCTTAGCCAAAAGCACATGGGGTAATAAACTACATACGGATTTCTATTGAGCACTACTTCCTATATGCAACTTCAAAATTTTGGGTGGTTCGACTATCATTTAAGGTTTTTCTGGTCATATTTTTTGTATTCCAGAATTGGAAGTATAAAAAAAGTGCCCAATTAGTTATTAATAACATATTAGCTAGTCCTAATAATAATGACGTCTTGCAAGGCTATTTTTAATTTTTTCTGTGAGGAAGGCGTCACAGAAAAAAATTAAAAATAGCCTTGCAAGACGTCATAATTATTTGGACTACATATTAGCCAGCTAGATGATAACAATAGCACTTTTTACACCATTCAGTGGGAAGAACACAAATCTAGGGTGGTAGCATAAGGCAGCTTAACTGCCTAAAAATAAAATTCCTTCACATACATAATCATGGCTATAATTAAATTACCTTTATTAAACATTTTTAAAATAGTAACTTCTAAAAATAAATTGACAGCTAATCACCTAAAGACAATACATTTCTTTATAAATAATTTACAAGCAGTGTAAGGTAGGTAATTTGACAATATGTGTTTGAATTACCTCCCTTACATTGCTTTAAAATTATGTTTTGTACTTAATTGTCCATTAACCAGGAAACCCTTGTTTTTCCCCCTTTTTTGCCCCTAATTCCTAAACAGTTTGAGCCATAACCCCCAAAGCAAATTCTTACCATCCCTTTGTGATATGGTAACTTGTGGTATAATTTCAGAGAGATCCGTACACCATTTCACAAGTTATTGTCTGGAAACTAGAAAAATGCTTATTTGGGCCCCATTTTGGCCTCTAAATTCCTGAACTGTTAGGACCATAACCCCCAAAATCAATCCCAACCTTCCTTTTGTGGTCATATCCCTTAGGGTGCTATAAACAGTTTCGTATAAAAAACTAGGGGTTATTCCCCGACTAAAAATAACCATGGAGGGAAATCCCTTTTTATTCATATAATTGGTGAAAAAGTATCATGTTTTTTGTATTTGATTGTAAAAATTAGTTAATTAGCTTTCAATTTAAACAGGTTGAATGATTAAAATAATTTTAAAATTAGATTAAATATACATGTTTTGAAGGGAGACAACACTGTAAACATCCTGTTTTTTTGGCAGTGAAAATTGAAAACTTATTTGCAGCCACTGTAGCTCTTTTCGAAGCAGGAAACCGTACCCTGAAACAAGATTTTTATTAAAGGCCAGGTAAAAACCTATGAATTTCATACAGTTTTGATTATGGGAAATGTGCCTGCATCATGTTTACATGGGTATGCACATGAACTGATTTCAGGTTTTTATGTTCAGATTAGGCAACTTTTTCCCCATTTTCTCTAGATAGAACTTTTTTACCATATTAAAAGTACACTATATTTTTATTTCAATATAAACTAGAGAAAATTCTGATTCCAGTGATATCTAGTTTTATAAAAGTATCTTTATTAACCATTCCACCACTTAGGGTCACTTAGGCATGGTCCCTTAAAATATGATGTCATAGAAAAAAAACTGTTGATTGCACCCTTATGGTAAAATTTCATAGAAATCCATACACTTAAACAAAAGTTATTGTCCGGAAACCAATGTGTCTTCGGATGACGACAACGTGATACCAATATACGAAACTGCAAAATGTCCTTAAAATCATCAATTCAGGGACAATAACCTAAAAATCAGATACCCAATTTTGCTGATAATTTTAGGGCAGGTAGACCTTGACCTAATGAATACTTTAACTTCTTGTCTGATTTGCTCTAAATGCTTTAGTTTTTGAGATATAAGTCACAAACTGCATTTTACCCTATGTTCTATTTTAAGCCATGGCGGCCATGTTTTCTGAGGAAAAAGAAAATAAAACAAAAACTTTATTCTAGATAACCTAAGAATCATTCAGCTTAAGTTTGGATTAATTTGGTTCAGTAGTTTCAGAGGAGAAGATTTTTTAAAGTTAGAAAACATGATAAACAAATTGTGTAAAATTGTCCTTAAAGGGCAATAAATCCTTAAGGGGTCAACTGACAATTTTGGTCATATAAAACTTATTTGTAGATCTTACTTTGCTGAACATTTTTGCTGTTTACAGTTTATCTTTATCTATAACAATATTCAAGATAATAACCGAAAACTGCAAAATTTCCTTAAAATTACCAATTTAGTGGCAGCAACCCAACAATGAGTCGTTAGATTCATCTGAAAATTTCAGGGCTGATAGAACTTGACCTAATGAACATTTCTACCCCATGTCAGATTTGCTCTAAATGCTTTAGTTTTTTGAGATATACATGTAAGCCAAAAACTGCAGTTTACCCTTATGTTCTATTTTTAGCCATGGCTGCCATGTTTTTTGACGAAACAGAAAATAAAACACAAACTTTATTCTAGATACCCTAAGGATCATTCAGCTTAAGTTTGGTTGGAATTGGTTCAGTAGTTTCAGAGGAGAAGATGTTTGAAATAGTTTACAACAGACGGACGACGACGGACGCAAAGTGATGGCAAAAGCTCACATTTCCTTTGGAAAGGTGAGCTAATAATAGACAAAACTTGCATTTACCCCTATGTTCTATTTTTAGCAATGTCGGCCATCTTGGTTGGCAAGCAGGGTCATTGGACACATTTTTCTAACTAAATACCACAATGATGAATGTGGCCAAGTTTGGTTAAATTTGGCCTAGTAGTTTCAGAGGAAAAGTTTTTTTTTTAATTTGCAATTCCATAATAGCAGGTGAACAATTTCAACATGTACAATCTGTCTGTGAAGTCTAAAGGATCTGGGTTGAAAACTGAAGGAAAAATTAAAACTTGTAAACTCTTTCATAAATTTTGCAGAAAAATGACTAAGTTTCCAAGTCTGGAAAAGAAAAAATCCTCAAACAATTCCATATTAGCAGGAGTACAACTTCAACATATGTGCAATCTTCTTGTGAAGTTTCAGGGATCTGAGTTGGAAGCTGTGATAGGAGTTGATGACACAAATAAGGTACCCACATATGTCCAACCCTGCAAATGATTTCATAAGATTGGAACTGTTTAACATGTTAGATGTGATTAATGGAAGATCTCTTATTTCACTTTCATGACCAAAGATGACGATAAATCTTAACTGATTAACAATAGTGGAAAGCTTTGAGGAAATCAAACCAGACATACTGGAGTTAGTTATTGTAATAAGAGTTGATGGATAGACATTGGCATACCATTATAAGTGGTGTTTTCAAGCACCCCATAAATATCATATTCTTGCAGTAATCTCTAAGCAGGCGTATGACATTTGCACCGATTTTATAAATTTTCAATCTCAATAATTTCATGTTCCATTTGCTCCTTTTTGCATTTTAGTGCTGTGCTTTTTTCATGGAGTAGAGGTTTCATTGTCCTTTGATATTTTAAAGGCTGTAAATACATTTTTATATCATTTGATATTTTATTGCTATACTCAGTTATGTTAGTGGATGTAAACAGTGCTTTTAACCTTAAAATTGACTTGTTTTGCTCGAAATCCTACTTCCACCTCCCCATTGTGGACACGGGGCAACAGTTATATGCATGTTTTAATTGATATAATTCATAACATATGTATAACTGGCTAGAGGAAGAGGTTTATAATGATAAATAAAAATAGTTTTCACCTGTAATTTACCTGTAAAACAATCAGCGCAAATGAAAGAAATAATTGGCACAAGTGAAAGAAAAAATCGGCGCAAGTGAAATGCAGATCGGCACAAATGCAAAACGCCGCTCTAAGCTTTAAGGGTACATCCCCAGGAAACTTTACATAACTTCAAATGACAGCAGTTAACGAAAATGTTTTGTTTTTTGCGTTTCATTTATTATTATTTTTTGTATTTACCATATGATCTTTATCTGTAGTAACATCAACCATATCTATAATAAAATTAATAACATAATTAAGGTAAATTAAAGTAAACAAAATGTGATTTTGTTTGCACAAACAGGAAAATTTTATTTTGAAGCTGTACTTAATATGGATAAACAGAGATGTGGGGTATTATGCCAATGAAACGGCAACCCTATAACCAAATCTACAAACAGTTCATCAAGACTGAGCACTTTGGAATGTCTCATCTGCTTATTAATTGTTCATTCCACATTACTTATATTTCTTTTCTCAATTGATTAACTTTGTCATGTTTGTGTTTGACTTTTGGTCATTAATCAAAGTGATGGAAATCACTCATGGAAAGATTGGAAGAGTAGTTTGAATAATTTCATATTATACTAGAACACACCCGTGACATCGCGGGTCTGTGACTGAATTAAAGTATCTACGCCTTATTTTTCAGTTCAGCTGAGTTCGACTTAAAAAAGTTTTTCCAGAACGTTCAACTTACATGTTATTTTGTGATGCGACCGGAAGCTATATGTTACATATTATACTATTGGTATCGGTGTCGGACTCGACCCGGAACTTCTTAATTATTGGCAATATTACGTGGAAAACAAATGGGCCTGGAGTGCTGTAATTTTTAATCAACACCATTGTACATGTACTATATTAGTTATATATAAAGTTGAATTCTTTGATTCATCGTTTTTACGTCATAACGGCTGACAAATTGGACCTCGTTATTTTAGTATTATAGATATATAAGTATGGTGTGGACAAAAAAGAACATTAATATAGCACTATTGCAGACATTTGCATTTACTACAGGTCTTTAGAAGAAAAAGCACTTTTTCAGTAGATATGAAAGAACCTTAGTGAGCGCGCTCACATACCCCACGTCCCCACATTGTCATTGGAGAAATAAAATAAGTGTAAGAAAAAAAAATTGAATCATAATTTCCTGTCAATATGCACATCTACATAGTATGTCCTTATTATCTACACAGTTTCATGAAATTCTGTTGTGTGGTTTGAGAGGAGTTGCGATGACAAACTGTTGCAGAAGTACATTGAAGCAAATAAGTTCAAAGGGCTTAACTCCTGGAAAAAAAATGTCCTTATTATCTGAAAAGGTTGAATCGTAATTTCCTGTCGATATGCACATCTAAGTTCAAAGGGCTTAACTCCTGAAAAAAAATGAATCGTAATTTCCTGTCGTAGTATGTCCTTATTATCTGAAAAGGTTTCATGAAATTCTGTTGTGTGGTTTGAGAGGAGTTGCGATGACAAAAGGTCAAGTAGTATATTGGGCAAATAAGTTCAAAGGCGTAACTCCTGGAAAAAATTGAATCGTAATTTCCTGTCGATATGCACATCTGACGTAGTATGTCCTTATTATCTGAAAAGGTTTCATGAAATTCTGTTGTGTGGTTTGAGAGGAGTTGCGATGACAAACTGTTGCAGTAGTACATTAAAGTAAATAAGTTCAAAGGGCATTACTCCTAGAAAAGAATTGAATCGTAATTTCCTGTCGATATGCACAACTACATAGTATGTCCTTATTATCTAAAAAGGTTTCATGAAATTCTGTTGTGTGGTTTGAGAGGAGTTGGGATGACAAGAAACAGGACTGACGGACGGACGGACTGATGGACGGACGGACGGGTCAAAAACATTATACCCTCCGCAACTCGTTGCGTGAGGTATAATCAAAGTGCTCGATAGCACCTCTGGGAAGTTTGCAACTGTAGATGTGTATTATTTCAAATAGGTTATAGATGTGTATTATTTCAAATATGTATTTAATCACAGCTTTGATGTTTTTAACTAAACCATTTTCTTTTCAGCAATTATCAAAAATTATTTTTTTTCATTGTTTGTCATTTAAATTTTGATATTTTCTATTGAAACCTTAAACTGTTGTTCTAAAATAATCAAATATACAATAAGCTCTGTTAAATTTCTTTATGTGCCCATGCCATATCTAGGGCCTGTGATTTTATAGTATTTTTTTTCCATTTGTAACTAGGCATAAACCTAACCATAACAGTAAAATGACGGCACAAAATTCAAACTTGATCTTGGTTTTGTGGTTAAAAGTATTGTGTATAAGTTTCGTAACATTTGGTTGAGACACACTAAAGTTAGAGCACAGAATTGAAAAATATTTGTAAGTGTTCCATGAACCCGGTGTCTCGCCTACGTTTGCTGTTAATCGCAGGCTCAACAAAAATAAGGAAAAAAGTTAATAAAAATATTCCTCTCTATACTATCTTTTGATTATTAGAAGCTTCTGTCCAAGTTTGGTAAAAATCCAGGATAGTTTATGAATCTAATAAATGTTTTAAAAAATTTAACTGCAGACTGTATGTAATGTTAACTGGAAGAAAAGCTAAGTCCATTTATAAGTAAAATACGGAAAAACAAGAACAAAATTTTTTTTTACTAAATTTCCTTCTAGATACTAGCTTTTAATCATAAACAAGCTTCTGTCCAAGTTTGGTACAAATCCGGGATAGTTTAAGAAAGTTATTAATTTTAAAACTTTAACCACAGAGTGAATGTAATGTTTCCTGGCAGAAAAATTAAGTCCATTTATAAGTAAAATACTGAAAAGATGGATTTTTTTTTTACAAAATTTACTTCTGGATACTATCGTATAATCATAAACAAGCTTCTGTCCAAGTTTGGTAGAAATCTAGGATAGTTTAAGAAAGTTATTAAAATTTCAAAAACTTTAGAGTGAATATTTGTGGACGCCACGACAATATGTAGGATCGCTATGTCTCGCTTTTTACAAAAGTCGAAGGCTCGACAACAATAACAATTTTAAATTTGTAAAGGGCATAACTCTAGAACAGTAAAACTGACGCCACCAAAACTCAAATCTAAACAGTGTTTTGTGATAATGAGCTTTGTGTATAAGTTTCATAACATTTGGTTGAGACAAACTAAAGTTAGAGATCTTAAACAAAAAATTCAAGCAACTTTTCCATTTGTTAAGGAGCATAACTCTAGAATTGTAAAATCGACGCCACCAAAATTCAACTTGACCTGTGTTTTGTGGAAATAAGTATTGCGTATAAGTTTCATACAATTTGGTTTAGGAAAACTAAAGTTAGAGAACAGAAACTAATTTTTGATGTACGGACGTATGTACAAGTAAGGGACGTACATACTAACAGAAGGAAAAGGGTAAAACTTAATACGGTGGGGACATAACAATAGCAGTATGACGAAGGGAATAAAAAGTTTATAAACACTAGATTCATAGAGGTGCTTATAACCCTGTAACACATTTTAAAGTTGATGCTGTGAAATTTAGCACTGAGGCAATAACATTTGAGATTTTTGGTTCGTCATAATTATTTGGACTAGCACTAAGAGTAAGAAAGTCATTTTGCTATTACATGGACAGATATTATTTAATCATGTTGCTACAGCACTTGTCTTGATACACTGAGTTATTCTAAGTAGAAGCTGACTTGTCTGCCTTATCCTTGTAACGATTTGTGTACAAATGTTATTGTTAATCGTAACACTGAAGACATGGGCTGTGATATGTACGAACTGTCGTTGAGTCAATGTTTTTCAGCTGCCAGTTTGATCCACGTGACTGAGCATGCTGGCCGAGTGAAGGTCCTTAAATTCACATTGGAATATGAAATAGCTAGTATTTAAATAGCGGAATTCAAAAGTTTTCAAATGTTTTTGGCATCAAAACCTTCCGATCGATGTTTTGATAAAAACATGCACATTTCTATCATAGCCGGTATTTACCTTTACTCATCCTTGGCGTGTGACATAAGCCATATGATTATCGAGTATTTCTGTCACCTGTGTATAATTGTTCAATCAAACTTGTATCACTTGTCAATTATCCGACGGCTTGGTCAAAATATAAACATGTTAAAAAGTACGTTGCATTCAGTAGTGTCAGTCATACAGGATTCTTCGATACACTCGGCTTTTACTTTATATTTAATACTAAACATTTGTAAATATCGTACATAGTAAAAATTATGCTGTAAATGTTCATTCATGAAATATTCATGAATGAAACGATGTCTCGCGTAGATTTCTTTGATTTTCTCTTCAGCGCATGGAAAATCCGCAAGTAGTGTTTGTAATAATCATTTTCAAAATGAAGTTAAATTCACCTGAATTGTCGGTGAACATTCATTCCTTTTTATTCAAGCTGTAATCTTTTCAAAAGGACTCAAAATTTCAAAAGCATCTTCCTAGAATCAGTATTCAAACACTAGTACTACATTATCTTGGAGCAGAATATTTGCGATAGTCTGTCACCGGAAGTTAGAGGCCGGCGCCTTAGGAAAGTATTGCTATAGCAAACTTCCCAAAAATGAGCTAAATATGAATCAATGAGAGTAGGTCAACAATTTGCAATGAAAGAACCTTAGTGAGCGCGCTCACATACCCCACGTCCCCACATTGTCATTGGAGAAATAAAATAAGTGTAAGAAAAAAAAATTGTATCAGAAAAAAAAATTGAATCAAAATTTCCTGTCAATATGCACATCTACATAGTATGTCCTTATTATCTAAACATTTTCATGAAATTCTGCTGTGTGGTTTCAGAGGAGTTGCGATGACAAACTGTTGCAGTAGTACATTAAAGTAAATAAGTTCAAAGGGGCGTAGCTCCTAGAAAAAGAATTGAATCGTAATTTCCTGTCGATATGCACAACTACATAGTATGTCCTTATTATCTAAAAAGGTTTCATGAAATTCTGTTGTGTGGTTTGAGAGGAGTTGAGATGACAAAAGGTTGCAGTAGTATATTGGGCAAATAAGTTCAAAGGCGTAATTCCTGGAAAAAAATTGAATCGTAATTTCCTGTCGATATGCACATCTACGTAGTATGTCCTTATTATCTGAAAAGGTTTCATGAAATTCTGTTGTGTGGTTTGAGAGGAGTTGCGATGACAAACTGTTGCAGTAGTACATTAAAGTAAATAAGTTCAAAGGCGTAACTCCTAGACAAAGAATTGAATCGTAATTTCCTGTGGATATGCACAACTACATAGTATGTCCTTATTATCTAAAAGGTTTCGTGAAATTCTGTTGTGTGGTTTGAGAGGAGTTGTGATGACAAGAAACAGGACTGACGGACTGACTGACGGACTGACGGACGGACGGGTCAAAAACATTATACCCTCCGCAACTCGTTGCGTGGGGTATAATTAATATCTTAACCAAGTAATGTTCCCGGTTAGATGTTTCACCTTTTACATTTTATCTTTAGAAACCGAAGAAATTACTAAATAAAGATTCTTCTAATAAAGTTTATCAATTATCCTTGTAGGACATGCATGGGACTAACAGATAGCCTTGAAACTACGATCTTTATTGTCTCCACTTACTGTTTCAAGCCAATCACTGATAAGTGTAACCTAAATTATTGATTCATTACAGATGATTATTGCACAAATTTATCAAGTAAAATATAGACCTTACTTGAATACTTTTTTTAATTCTAGATTTAATATTTTGTCTTTAAAAAAAAAAATATCTTGTTAATTCTTTATCATTTATCTTTCAGCCATAATTTATAGAATCACTTTATCACTATGTCATGTATGTAGTGTAGATCAAAAATAATAGCTATATATAGGCAATGAATAAATCTATCATTTCTATATATCAGACCTCTAATATATAGTTGTGTATTCAATAACGAGGTCAAGGATTTGGGTATTGAGATGTATAATGAAGGGTCTGCTTAATTATGTAAGACTGGGGTTGATTAGTAATTTGGTTAATATGATTGGCATTTAAGGAGGTGGGACATTCTAATTATGACCCCATCTTGTCTCTAATTGTTTGGTGATCACGGTGTCATATGGTATTTTGAACCCCCTAAAAAGTGAACCCGGGGTCAAAATACCATGCGGTATAATGACCCCGGCCATGCGGTATAATGACCCCGGCCATGCGGTATAATGACCCCGGGGTCATTTTTCCCATATGGTATTTTGAACCCCACCATGGAAATTGAACCCCCCTGTTTTAGATAGTATTGCAGATTATCTAATTTACAATTTTTTGGCTATGACTTTTTTTTAAACTGGAGCTATAGTAGGGGTTCAATATACCATGGCAGGGGGGTCAAAATACCATGGCTAAATAAAATTTTCAAAACATCTTTTCAAGCAAGTAAAATACATACCAACTACTTATTGGAGTATAATTACTATGTAAAAGAGTTATAACAGTTAGAATTTTTAAATTTAAAGGTCTTTAGTAGGGGGTTCAATATACCATGGTAGGGGGTCAAAATACCATGGCAAAGAAAATTTTCAAAATATCTTTTCATGAAATGTAAAATACATGAAAACTACTTATTGGAGTATAGTTACTATGTAAAGGAGTAACAGTAGCTAGAATTTGGAATTGGAGGTGTAAAAAAGGAGGGGGGGGTCAAGATACCATGGCAGGGGGGTCAAAATACCATGGCTGAATAAAATTTTCAAAACATCTTTTCAAGCAAGTAAAATACATACCAACTACTTATTGGAGTATAATTACTATGTAAAAGAGTTATAACAGCTAGAATTTTTAAATTTAAAGGTCTATAGTAGGGGGTTCAATATACCATGGCAGGAGGGGTCAAAATACCATGGCAAAGTAAAATTTTCAAAATATCTTTTCCATCAAGTTAAATACATACAAACTACTTATTTGAGAATAATAACAATGAAAAGGAGTTATAATAGCTAGAATTTTGAAATTGGAGGTGTAAAGGGGGTCAATATACCATGGCAGGGGTCAAAATACCATGGCAAAGTAAAATTTTCAAAATATCTTTTCCAGCAAGTTAAATACATACAAACTACTTATGGAAGTATTATTACTATGTAAAGGAGTTATAACAGCTGGAATTTTTTAATTTTAAGGTCTATAGTAGGGGTTCAATATACCATGGCAGGGGTCAAAATACCATGGCAAAGTAAAATTTTAACTTGCTGGAAAAGATATTTTGAAAATTTTACTTTGTCATGGTATTTTGACCCCCCTACCATGGTATATTGAACCCCCTACTACAGACCTTTAATTTCAATAATTCTAGCAAATGTAACTATTGTAAACAGTAATAATACTCCAATAAGTATTTTGATATAGGAAGATATGGTGTGAGTGTTTCAATGAGACAACTCTCCATCCAAATAACAATTTATGTATGTATTTTACTGGCTTGAAAAGATGTTTATACTCAAAATTTTATCTATTTTATTGTTGATTTTTGAAAATTTTATTCACCATAGACCTTTGATTTTAAAAATTATAACTGTTATAACTCATTTACATAGTAATTATACTCCAATAAGTAGTTGGTATGTATTTTACTTGCTTGAAAAGATGTTTTTGAAAATTTTATTCAGCCATGGTATTTTGACCCCCTGCCATGGTATATTGAACCCCCTATAGACCTTTTTACACCTCCAATTTCAAAATTCTAGCTACTATAACTCCTTTACATAGTAATAATACTTCAATAAGTAGTTTGTATGTATTTAACTTGCTGGAAAAGATATTTTGAAAATTTTACTTTGCCATGGTATATTGAACCCCCTTCTATAGACCTTTAGTTTCAAAAGTTCTGGCAATTCTAACTCTTGCATATAGTAATAATACTCCATTATGTAGTTTGTATGTATTTAACTTGCTGGAAAATATATTTTGAAAATTTTACTTTGCCATGGTATTTTGACCCCTGCTATAATGCCATGGTATAATGAACTCCCTACTTACTATAGACCTTTAATTTTAAAAATTCTAGCAAGTCTAACTCTTGTATATAGTTATAATACTCCAATATGTAGTTTGTATGTATTTAACTTGCTGGAAAAGATATTTTGAAAATTTTACTTTGCCATGGTATTTTGACCCCCTGCCATGGTATATTGAACCCCCTACCATAGACCTTTAATTTCTAAAATTCTAGCAATTCTAACTCTTGTATATAGTAATTATACTCCAGTAAGTAGTTTGTATGTATTTAACATGCTGGAAAAGATGTTTTGAAAGTTTTACTTTTTGAATTTAACTGAGCCATGGTAATTTGACCCCCTCCCCCTTTTTTACCATGGAAAATTAAAACTACCTGTATATATATATATATGTTTTAATTTCAAATAATTAAAGCCTTCAAGCTACATGGTCTAGTTATAATGCCTCAATAAGTATTTTGAATAAAATTTTGTTGGTAAAGACTTCAGAGCACTTATACCGAGCAAAGATATATCTTTTAACCAATTATGGAAAAATTGACCTCCCCTTCTTGTATGAATGATTTTTAATCTATGATAAGCTTTAGAATAATGTATAATGTTCTAATAATCATCTAGAATGAAAAAAACAGGGGGGTTCAATTTTCCATACGGGGAGGGGGGTTCAATATACCATGGGGGATTCAATTTACCATAGCGGTATTTTGACCCTGGGGTCAATTTACCATGGGGTTCAAAATACCATATGACAACGGCAGTTGTCAATCATGCTGGTAATGTATCATTACTCTTACCTAATTAAAATAAAATGCTCCGCTGGGCGCAGCTTGATACGACCGCAGAGGTGGAACCCTGAACAGTTGGGGCAAGAATGGACAAAACATTCAAGCTTGATACAGCTCTGAATTTGGATTGTGATTAAATATTTGACACAGCATAGGTTTCAGACACAGAATGAATGTGGTCTAAGAACTTAAAAATTTTTAATTTACCTATTATGGTCCAATATCCAAAATCTAAATACATACATGGTTAGATTCAGCATATCAAAGAACCCCAAGAATTCAATTTTTGTTAAAATCAAACTAAGTTTAATTTTGGACCCTTTGGACCTTAATGTAGACCAATTTGAAAACGGGACCAAAAATTAAGAATCTAAATACACGGTTAGATTCAGCATATCAAAGAACCCCAATATTTCAATTTTTGATGAAATCAAACCTTATCATTATTATTTGCTTTTATATATAAATCAAAAATAACCAACTTAAAATGGAAAATTTTAAAGAAAAAAAAGGAAAAATGAAAAAATCCCCCGAATTTTTGAACCCCTTATGAATCATCACCCCCAAACTCAATCCCAGCCTTCCCTTTGTGGTATGGTAGCTTGCAGTACAATTTCAGAGAGATCTATACACTTACACACAAGTTATTGTCCTGAAGCTAGAAAAATGCTTGTTTTTTGCCCCTTTTTGGCCCCTAATTCCTAAAATTTTGAGGCAATTATCCCCAAAATCAATCCCAGCCTTCCCTTTGTGGTATGGTACCTTGTAGTACAATTTCAGAGAGATCCATACACTTGAACACAAGTTTTTGTCTGGAAACTGTAAAAGTGCTTGTTTTTTGGCCCCTTTTTGGCCCCAAATCCCTAAACGTTTAGGGCAATTACCTCCAAACTATAACCCAGCTTTCCCTTTGTGATATGGAACCTTGTAGTACAATTTCATAAAGATCCATACACTTACACACAAGTTATTGTCCTGAAACTAGAAAAATATTTGTTTTTTGGCCCCTAATTCCTAAAATTTTCGGGCAATTACCCCAAAATCAATCCCAGCCTTCCCTTTGAGGTATGGTACCTTGCAGTACAATTTCAGAGAGATCCATACACTTGAACACAAGTTATTGTCTGGAAACTAGAATAAAATGCTCTGCAGGGCGCAGCTTGATACGAACGCAGAGGTCGAACCCTGAACAGTTGGGGCAAGTATGGACACAACATTCAAGCTTGATACAGCTCTGAATTTGGGTTGTGATTAAATATTTGACACAGCATAGGTTTCTGACACAGAATGAATGTGGTCTAAGAACTTAAAAATTTTAAATAGGACATTTACCTATTATGGTCCAATATCCAAAATCTAAATACATGGTGAGATTCAGCAAATCAAAGAACCCCAAGAATTCAATTTTGTGAAAATCAAATTAAGTTTAATTTTGGACCCTTTGGACCTTAATATAGACCAATTTAAAACGGGACAATACTGTGCAATTGAATATTTCTTGCTATTGCGCAAAACTGTGCAATTAAAATTTCTTGCTTTTGCACAATACTGTGCAATTGGATATTTTCTTGCTATTGCGCAATACTGTGCAATTGAAGATTTCTTGCTATTGCGCAATACTGTGCAATTGAAGATTTCTTGCTATTGCGCAATACTGTGCAATTGAAGATTTCTTGCTATTGCTAATACTGTGCAATTGAAAATTTCTTGCTATTGCACAATACTTAATACAATAATTTCCACATCCTGTTTGGTGTGTATCTCCTGCCATATCATTATTATTTGCTTTTAAATATAAATCAGAAATAACCAACTTAAAATGGAAAATTTTAGAGACAAAAAAAGGAAAAGAAAGAAAAAAAAAAAAAGGAAAAAATAAAAATCCCCCAATTTTTGAACCCCTTATGATTCATCACCCCCAAACTCAATCCCAGCCTTCCCTTTGTGGTATGGTACCTTGCAGTATAATTTCAGAGAGATCCATACACTTGAACACAAGTTATTGTCTGGAAACTAGAAAAATGCTTGTTTTTGGCCCCTTTTGGCCCCTAATTCCTAACATTTTGAGGCAATTATCCCCAAAATCAATCCCAGCCTTCCCTTTGTGGTATGGTACCTTGCAGTACAATTTCAGAGAGATCCATACACTTGAACACAAGTTATTGTCTGGAAACTGTAAGAGTGCTTGTTTTTTGGCCCCTTTTTGGCCCTAAATCCCTAAACGTTTAGGGCAATTACCTCCAAACTATAACCCAGCTTTCCCTTTGTGATATGGAACCTTGTAGTACAATTTCATAAAGATCCATACACTTACACACAAGTTATTGTCCTGAAACTAGAAAAATGCTTGTTTTTTGCCCCTTTTTGGCCCCTAATTCCTAAAATTTTGAGGCAATTACCCCCAAAATCAATCCCAGCCTTCCCTTTGTGGTATGGTACCTTGCAGTGCAATTTCAGAGAGATCCATACACTTGAACACAAGTTATTGTCTGGAAACTAGAATAAAATGCTCCGCAGGGCGCAGCTTGATACGACCGCAGAGGTCGAACCCTGAACAGTTGGGGCAAGTATGGACACAAGTTACAACATTCAAGCTTGATACAGCTCTGAATTTGGATTGTGATTAAATATTTGACACAGCATAGGTTTCTGACACAGAATGAATGTGGTCTAAGAACTTAAAAATTTTAAATTGGACATTTACCTATTATGGTCCAATATCCAAAATCTAAATACATGGTGAGATTCAGCAAATCAAAGAACCCCAAGAATTCAATTTTGTGAAAATCAAACTAAGTTTAATTTTGGACCCTTTGGACCTTAATGTAGACCAATTTGAAAACGGACAATACTGTGCAATTGAATATTTCTTGCTATTATGCAATACTGTGCAATTAAAATTTCTTGCTATTGCGCAATACTGTGCAATTGGATATTTTTCTTGCTATTGCGCAATACTGTGCAATTGAAGATTTCTTGCTATTGCGCAATACTGTGCAATATTGAAGATTTCTTGCTATTACGCAATACTGTGCAATTGAACATTTCTTGCTATTGCACAATACTTAATACAATAATTTTCACATCCTGTTTGGTGTGTATCTCCTGCCATATCATTATTATTTGCTTTTAAATATAAATCAGAAATAACCAACTTAAAATGGAAAATTTTAAAGAAAAAAAAGGAAAAGAAGGAAAAAAAAAAAGGAAAAATAAAAATCCTCCCCACAATTTTTGAACCCCTTATGATTCATGACCTCCAAACTCAATCCCAGCCTTCCCTTTGTGGTATGGGACCTTGCAGTACAATTTCAGAGAGATCCATACACTTGAACACAAAATATTGTCTGGAAACTAGAAAAATGCTTGTTTTTTGGCCCCTATTTGGCCCCAAATTCCTAAACATTTAGGGCAATTACCCCCAAACTCAAACCCAGCTTTCCCTTTGTGATATGGAACCTTGCAGTACAATTTCAGAAAGATCCATACACTTACACACAAGTTATTGTCCTGAAACTAGAAAAATGCTTGTTTTTTGCCCCTTTTTGGCCCCTAATTCCTAAAATATGGAGGCAATTACCCCATAATCAATCCCAGCCTTCCCTTTGTGGTATGGTACCTTGCAGTACAATTTCAGAGAGATCCATACACTTGAACACAAGTTATTGTCTGGAAACTAGAAAATGCTTATTTTGGCCCCTTTTGGCACCTTTTTCCTAAACGTTTAGGGCAATTACCCCAAACTCAAACCCAGCTTTCCTTTGTGATATGGAACCTTGTAGTACAATTTCAGAAAGATCCATTCACTTTCACACAAGTTATTGTCATGAAACTAGAAAATGCTTGTTTTTGCCCTAATTCCTAAAATTTTGAGGCAATTACCCCAAAATCAATCCCAGCCTTCCCTTTGTGATATGGAACCTTGTGGTACAATGTCAGAGATCCATACACTAACACACAAGTTATTGTCTGGAAGTTACAAAATGCTTATTTTTGGCCCCTAATTCCTTAATTCCTTAACTGTAGGTACCATAACCCCAAAATCAATCGCAACCTTCCTTTTGTGGTATTGAACCTTATGGTAAAATTTCATAGAGATCCATTCACTTAAACTAAAGTTATAGTGCGAAACCAATGTGTCTTCGGACGACGATGACAACTACTAACGACGACGCCAACGTCATACCAATATCGACCGCAAAAATTTTTTGCGGTCGTATAAAAATGCTTACTTTTGGCCCCTTATTCCTAAACGTTTTGGGCAATTACCCCCAAACTCAATCCCAGCTTTCCTTTGTGATATGGAACCTTGTTGTACAATTTCAGAAAGATCCATACACTTACACACAAGTTATTGTCATGAAACTAGAAAATGCTTGTTTTTGCCCTTTTTGGCCCTAATTCCTAAAATTTTGAGGCAATTACCCCAAAATCAATCCCAGCATTCCCTTTGTGATATGGAACCTTGTGGTACAATGTCAGAGAGATCCATACACTAACACACAAGTTATTGTCTGGAAGTTACAAAATGCTTATTTTGGCCCTTTTGGCCCCTAATTCCTTAACTGTTGGTACCATAACCCCCAAAATCAATCCCAACCTTCCTTTTGTGGTATTGAACCTGATGGTAAAATTTCATAGAGATCCATTCACTTAAACTAAAGTTATTGTGCGAAAACCAATGTGTCTTCGGACGACGACGACGCCAACGTCATACCAATTTACGACCGCACAATTTTTTTGCGGTCGTATAATAACTAAACTAGCCTGTAAATTGACAAAACTAAAGACACACATACTTGAATGAACAGCTCCCAAGATATATCCCAAATTTTTCACAGTTGAAGTGACAGTTCATTTGTGCATATGAAATAATTTGATTTGATTTGATTTTTGGTGTTTTAACGCCACTTTTAAGCACCGCTTTTGGGCTATTTCGTGGCGGCCAGTTTTTATTGGTGGAGGAAGCCGGAGTGCCCGGAGAAAACCACCGACCTTCGATAGGAAAACTGACAATCCTAGTCAATTAAGATTGGAGTCGAGTGCACCCGCACGAGCGGGGTTCGAACTCACAACCTCAGTGTTGACTGGCTAGTGATTACAGTAGTAACTACTTAGACCACTCGGCCAACGAGGCCCCTGCATATGAAATAGGCATGATAATATTATAGGGAACTAATTTCCAGGGGCGTAGCTAAGTATCCAATAAACTGTAGGCACAAATTGCGGCAGGGGTCTGGGGCCTTCTGAAGGCCCCAGCAAGCCCTGGTAGGGGGTTCAGGGGGGCGAAGCCCCCTGACAGGAAAACGGTTGTCAGCATTTTAGTTGCAAAATTTTGTTTACAAAAAAAAATAAAATTTACTGGTCATTTTATCATGATAATATACATGAAGAAAAGTTCAAGAATTATACATAATTTAACAATTACATCTGACTGATGAATAATTAACCGCAGTACAATCGAAATATGAAAAAAAATATTTACAATATGCATTGCCCAGCGTAGATCAGCGTAGCCCTTTTATTAAGCAGAACATCCTGTTTAGTATTTTCATATCTATTCCTTTCTTATTGAGGATAATTGATATATATACGTCAATTGATAGTACCATGAGTACATATTGACGATCCTTCATTAAAAAAATAGGCACGTAAACACTGAGACTACTATAAAATAATACTATCCTTTGGACTACGCATCGTCCATTCATCTTTTGATTCTTAAACCTTCACCCTCCCCCGACCACACTAACACATACACACACACAGTCGATGCCTCATGCAGAAGTTCTGTTCTGTTCATACTATCTAATTAAATTCAAGAAATTCGTATTTTCTGATATCCTGTATTGTAAAATCCCTACCTGCTTAGGAATTTGAATAATTATGGTCATTTCACGTAGATCTGAGAGTACTCCAAGCTAGTTGATTGATTGATTAATTGCTAAACGTCCAATGGCAAATAGTTCATGCATGTTCAGGACAAAAACAAATTTACAATAAATACAACAGGTATCTAGGTCCTGTAATAGGGGTCGTCCAGGATGAAGGTCTGGAAATTTGGAAATGCCATGCATTGGAAAATGAGGGTTTATTGGATAGGAACAGAAATTTTGCCTTCTTCAGACCACCTACGAACCCCTCAAAGAGTTGTTGCAAGTGTTCTTAACGTGCATAGAGCGTGGCATTCTCTCTTCACTAGGCATTGGATTTAATGTCCCCATTCTGACCAGACGTGACTGCGTATTTATACACCCAGCACAGCCAAACAGACGCCCAACTTTGGCAAGGGTTTTATTGTAGGTCGGATGAAGACCAAGTGGAAAGCTAGTTGAAAGCCAACAACAACTAATTAAAATAAAATGCTCCAGGGCGCAGCTTGATACGACCGCAGAGGTCGAACCCTGAACAGTTGGGGCAAGTATGGACACAACATTCAAGCTTGATACAGCTCTGAATTTGGATTGTGATTGACTATTTGACACAGCATAGGTTTCTGACACAGAATGAATGTGGTCTAAGAACTTAAAATTTTAAATTGGACATTCACCTATTATGGTCCAATATCCAAAATCTAAATACATGGTTAGATTCAGCATATCAAAGAACCCTAAGAGTTCAATTTTGATGAAATCAAACAAAGTTTAATTTTGGACCCTTTGACCTCAATGTGGACAAAGTTGATAACGGGCCCAAAAATCAAAAATCTAAATACATGGTTAGATTCAGCATATCAAAGAACCCCATATATTCAATTTTGTTGAAATCAAACAAAGTTTAATTTTGGACCCTTTTGACCTCAATGTGGACAAAGTTGATAACAGGGCCCAAAAATCAAAAATCTAAATACATGGTTAGATTCAGCATATCAAAGAACCCAATATATTCAATTTTTGTTGAAATCAAACAAAGTTTAATTTTGGACCCCGATTTGGACCAACTTGAAAACTGGGCCCATAATCAAAAATTTAAAGACATGTTTAGACTCAGCATATCAAAGAACCCTAAGAATTCAATTTTTGTTAAAATCAACTTAAGTTTAATTTTGGACCCTTTGGACCTTAATGTAGACCAATTTGAAAACAGGACCAAAATTAAGAATCTAAATACATGGTTAGATTCAGCATATCAAAGAACCCCATATATTCAATTTTGTTGAAATCAGACAAAGTTTAATTTTGGACCCCAATTTGGACCAACTTGAAAACTGGACCCATAATCAAAATCAAAATACATGATTAGATTCAGCATATCAAAGAACCCTAAGAATTCAATTTTGTTAAAATCAAACTAAGTTTAATTTTGGACCCTTTGGACCTTAATGTATACCAATTTGAAAACAGGACCAAAAATTAAGAATCTAAATACACGGTTAGATTCAGCATATCAAAGAACCCCATATATTCAATTTTTGTTGAAATCAAACAAAGTTTAATTTTGGACCCTTTTGACCTCAATGTGGACAAAGTTAATAATGGGGCCCAAAAATCAAAAATCTAAATACATGGTTAGATTCAGCATATCAAAGAACCCAATATATTCAATTTTTGTTGAAATCAAACAAAGTTTAATTTTGGACCCCGATTTGGACCAACTTGAAAACTGGGCCCATAATCAAAATTTAAAGACATGTTTAGATTCAGCATATCAAAGAACCCTAAGAATTCAATTTTTGTTAAAATCAAATTAAGTTTAATTTTGGACCCTTTGGACCTTAATGTAGACCAATTTGAAAACGGGACCAAAAATTAAGAATCTAAATACATGGTTAGATTCAGCATATCGAAGAACCCCATATATTCAATTTTTGTTGAAATCAAACAAAGTTTAATTTTGGACCCCAATTTGGACCAACTTGAAAACTGGGCCCATAATCAAAAATTTAAAGACATGTTTAGATTCAGCATATCAAAGAACCCTAAGAATTCAATTTTTGTTAAAATCAAATTAAGTTTAATTTTGGACCCTTTGGACCTTAATGTAGACCAATTTGAAAACGGGACCAAAAATTAAGAATCTAAATACATGGTTAGATTCAGCATATCAAAGAACCCCAATAATTCAATTTTTGATGAAATCAAACAAAGTTTAATTTTGGACCCTTTGGACCTCAATGTGGACCAATTTAAAAACGGGGCCCAAAATCCAAAAACTTAATACACGGTTAGATTCAGCATATTAAAGAACCCCAAGAATTCAAGAATAAAACCCCATTGAAATTGGTCAAGAAATAAGCAATTTATACAAAGTATCTTCTTTTGCACAATACTGTGCAATTAAATATTTCTTGCAATTGCGCAATACTGTGCAATTGAATATTTCTTGCTATTGTGCAATACTGTACAATTGACAATTTCTTCCTATTGTGCAATATTGTGCTACTGGATATTTCTTGCTATTGCGCAATACTGTGCAATTGAAGATTTCTTGCTATTGCGCAATACTGTGCAATTGAAAATTTCTTGCTTTTGCACAATACTTATTATATAATAATTTACACATCCTGTTTGGTGTGTATCTCCTGCCATATCATTATTATTTGCTTTTAAATATAAATCAGAAATAACCAACTTAAAATGGAAAATTTTAAAGAAAAAAAAAAAAGGAAAAAAAGGAAGAAAAAGGGGGGAAAAAAATCCCCCATTTTTTGAACCCCCTTATGATTCATCACCCCCAAACTCAATCCCAGCCTTCAATGAGGTATGGTACCTTGCAGTACAATTTCAGAGAGATCCATACACTTAAACACAAGTTATTGTCTGGAAACTAGAAAAATGCTTATTTTTGGCCCCTTTTTGGCCCCTAATTCCTAAACGTTTAGGCAATTACCCCAAACTCAATTCCAGCTTTCCTTTGTGATATGGAACCTTGTAGTACAATTTCAGAAAGATCCATACACTTACACACAAGTTATTGTCCTGAAACTAGAAAATGCTTATTTTTGCCCCTTTTGGCCCCTAATTCCTAAAATTTTGAGGCAATTACCCCAAAATCAATCCCAGCATTCCCTTTGTGATATGGAACCTTGTGGTACAATGTCAGAGAGATCCATACACTTACACACAAGTTATTGTCTGGAAGTTACAAAAATGCTTATTTTTGGCCCCTTTTTGGCCCCTAATTCCTTAACTGTTAATACCATAACCCCCAAAATCAATCCCAACCTTCCTTTTGTGGTATTGAACCTTATGGTAAAATTTCCTAGAGATCCATTTACTTAAACTAAAGTTAGAGTGCGAAAACCAATGTGTCTTCGGACGATGGCGCCGAGACGACGGCGACGACGACGACGCGCCAACGTTATACCAATATCGACCACAAAAATTTTTGCGGTCGTATAAAAATCATGTATCTAAGAATAAAATGTCAGGGTTTTGAGCATGTTGAGGTTCACTCAAGTATTTGTTGATAGAAGTGAAATGATCTGGACCAAAGTTCTAGTTTTTAGTTTCTATCTATAATGACATACAATTCTATCCAATACTCCATTCACTAAGGATGATAGACTAGTGTACAAATGACATTTGATAATTAAAGAGTTTTGACGACTTCACGTGCATCTACAGATAAAGTTGTTTATTATTTTTTTTGATAAAAAAAAAATATTTGTGAAAAAATTATGTGTAGGCACGTGCCTAAAGTGCCTAAAGGCAGCTACGCCCCTGATTTCAGAGTATATACATTCTATAGATTTAGTAGCTAACCTGTGCTACTTTATGTTTGGGCGGCAGGTGCCTTAAGAAAGACCAAAATGGAACAAAATATTACTAAAAATCACCGTTTCCATCTGTATATCTACTAGTCATGCTGGTTATACTGGAAACTAGATCACAATAGGGCTTTCTTCTAAATTCTTCTTTCTCCTCTTTAAATCGTCTAAAAATTAAGAAGAAATATTTTAATGCATCAGATGCATACAATCTGTATAATAACAATAGCAATTTTTAAAATAAAACAAGTGTTTATAACTACATGTTAAGATTTGTTATAATACCCATGTATTTATTTGTAGATTTGGTTGTAGGGTTGTTGTTTCATTTGACATGATATGGACTTTGTGATATTGGACCACTTAAGTACACATTTGTATCTTCTTTTTCTTATAAACTCCCAATCAGAATCAATGAATTTATCTCATAATAAGGGATATACTATATAGCAACAGTCAGAATCCTTTGGAAAATGAATTGCCCAAATTTTTAAAATTCAAATACCATATCACTGGTACATCTTAAATTATCTGGCAAAAACAGAAAATGTTGAAGACTGAAATACAATTATAAATTTTGAAACAATAATCAATTATATTCTGATTATCAACAAATAACAAATTCAGGTAGATATAACTACTGTTAGTGTGGATTTACCAATTTTGATTAGTATAAATTATAATGAACTCTATAAGACATGATAAGATGAAGGCAGCATGTATATATTATAGCATTACATGAATAATTTGTCTTTTAATGGCATATTCAAAATATTAAGTCCAATTTTAGTTACTTTTAATATTTCATCAAGTTCCTTAATTATTTACAATGCATTACAAGTATTATCTGGCTTTTATAAATATTACATGAGAGATGTTGGTAAACTGCCTGAATTAATTTCTATGGGAAACATGCTGATTTCATTTTTTTTAAATACAAGGGCTGATCCAAAATTATGTTTATATTGATCTGTTAAATGTTGTATAGAAACATAATAAATTTACACTTTCATTGTTCTTCAATGGAAGTTGAGTTGTTCTCAGTTAACAGAATTATGTATCTTAATATATTATATATTGACAACAGTTGCAAGCAAACTTTTGGATCAACCCACATACTACATCAACAATGTACAGTAACAATACCTAATAAAGTGATATTTTGTAATTACAATATCATGCATAACAGCATAATACTTTAACAGATCACATGCATGTTACTTTACCATTTGGTTTATAACTTCATAGTCATGCTAAACAAGAGGCTCTCAAGAGCTTGAATCGCTCACCTGTAATTTTTTGCTTAAATCTTTCATCAATGATTATTTTTGCTTTTCAATATATATTAATGAGTGGCTTAAAAATGCCATTTAAATGTTCTTTGTATCTGTCATATTTTCTTCAAAAGCGAAAAAATGCATTTTACCCCTATGTTCCATTTTAGCCATAGTGGCTATGTTTTTTTGACTTACAAGGAAATCAAATACAAAATTTATACTAGATACTCTGAAACTCATTCAGCCAAAGTTTGGCTGAAATTGATTCAGCAGTTTCAAAGGAGAAGATTTTTTAAAGCAAGCAAACTAGAAGAACAAATTGTGAAAAATTGTCTTTAAAGGACACTAACTCCTTAAGGGGTCAATTCACAATTTTGGTCATATAAAACTTATTTGTAGATCTTACTTTGCTGAACATTTTTGCTGTTTACAGTTTTATCTTTATCTATAATAATATTCAAGATAATAACCGAAAACTGCAAAATTTCCTTAAAATTACCAATTTAGTGGCAACAACCCAACAATGGGTTGTTAGATTCATCTGAAAATTTCAGAGCTGACAGAACTTGACCTAATGAACATTTTTACTCAGATTTGCTCTAAATGCTTTAGTTTTTGAGATATAAGCCAATAAAATGCTTCGCTAAGCACAGCCTAATATGACTGCAGAGGTCGAACCCTGAACAGTTGGGGCAAATTTGGACACAATATTCAACAATGTTCAAGCTTGATACTGTCTGAATTTGAATTGTGATCAAATTTTTGAAATAATATAGGTTTCTGACACAAAATAAATGTGGTCAAAGAAGTCTATTGTGCAATACTGTGCACTTGAAGATTTCTTCTTGAACCTTTTCAAAAGATTTGGAAAAAAATCCCCCCCCTTTGGAGCAATTACCTGACCCAACCCATGCCTTCCATTTGTAGTATGGAACCTTGTAGTACAATTTTAGAGAGATCTATACACTTAAACACAAGTTATTGTTTGGGTACTAGAAAAATGCTTGTTTTTGGCCCCTTTTTTGTCCTCAATTCCTGCATGTTTGGGGTAATTACCCCCAAACTCAATCCCAACCTTCCCTTTGTGATATATAACCTTGTGGTACAATGTCAGAGAGATCCATACACTTACACAAAAGTTATTGTCCGGAAACTACAAAAATGCTTGTTTTTGGCCCCTAATTCATAAACTGTTGGTACCATAACCCCCAAAATCAATCCCAACCTTCCTTTTGTGGTATTGAACCTTCTTGTAAAATTTCATAGAGATCCATTCACTTAAACTAAAGTTATTGTCCGGAAACCAAATGTGTCTTCATACAACATCGACGACATCATAGCATTATACGAACCCAAAAAAAATTTTGCGGTGGTATAAAAACTGCATTTTACCCCATGTTCTATTTTAAGCCATGGCGGCCATGTTTTCTGACGAAACAGAAAATAAAACACAAACTTTATTCTAGATACCCTAAAGATCATTCAGCTTAAATTTGGTTGGAATTGGTTCAGTAGTTTCAGAGGAGAAGATGTTTGAAATAGTTTACATCCGACGAAAGACGTCAACAGACGCCAAGTGATGGCAAAACCTCACATTTCTTTTGGAAAGGTGAGCTAAAAACAACGCATATGTGTACTGCAATCAAAACCTTAATTTTGGTCTCAATATTTTGTTAAGGTGGTACATAAAACTACAGGGAGATAATTCTGTAGAAATCAGCTGAACGTTTTAATCACATTCTATTGTTAAGGAAATATTAAGCTTTTCAATGATCAAAATTATAGTGTTTGTCAAACTGCTATATTAACATGATTAATATCCAATCAAATTTTTCCAACAAAGTGTGTGGTTCAAGTTTTTTGAAATTTTTATACTTTTGTCAAAGGGTCAAGGTAAATATTTTGTCAAAATTTTATGAAAATTAAACAGCCAAATTAATTTTAGTCAAGGTGTTTGATACCACCTTAAGTAGCTAGGTTAAACTCTAACTCAGCTAGAATATTTGTACATATATAGGACACCATGCCAGGCACAGTTTTCCTTTAGTACGTATATATCAAGTTATCATTTAACCAGTTAAATAATAGCTTTTCCAGTAATATAAAAAGGCTTGGATTACAGCCAATAAGTTGAAACCACATTTCTGCACAAATTGCAGTCTATTTTTACCGACTATGACCTTGAACGTTGACAAAGTAACCTCAAAATCAATAGATCTTCCTCTCACTATATGCCATACATGTACTATAATGTGATTATATTTCCTTGTACAATCTTCTTGTGAAGTTTCAGGGCATTGGGTTGGGAACTGTGGCAGGAGTTAACTACACAAACTAGGTACCTACTTTTTCCTGCCCACCTGCCCATCATCACCATAATATAAGCTGGTTTTGGACTATGTCCAACCCTGCAAATGATTTCATAAGATTGGAACTGTTTAACATGTTAGATGTGATTAATGGAAGATCTCTTATTTCACTTTCATGACCAAAGATGACGATAAATCTTAACTGATTAACAACAGTGGAAAGCTTTGAGGAAATCAAACCAGGCATTCAGGAGTTAATGTGCTTGTGTTGCAATGGGATATGTAGTATATGATTTTGTCTTTAGTTTTTTTTACCCCAGAATTTGCCAAAAAACATACAAACTCTCAGTTATCACAGTATCCATAATTTCAGGGGCATTAATGAAAAAGAAGGTTGTCATATTTTCAGTCTAGAAAGAAATTGTCATGCTGATCATTTTTTGCAGTTAACACTTTTCACCTACCTCCTATAGTTTTCAAAACAACAGCAAAAAAACCATGAATAATTCAGGGGCAATACCTCAAGAGTAGCTAGATTTTTCTACAAAATTCAGGGTGAATAGATTTTGTCATGCTGATCATTTTTGCAATTTACACTTTTAACCTAGCTCCTATAATTTTTTTAAAACCATGACAAAAAATGCCTAATAAATTAATCAAAGCATCATCGGTGCTGAGATTCAGCCATTTTTTAGCTACAGTTGGTCAGACATTTTTTTATCTCATTTTTAATATTTTTTCTTTATACAATCTTCTGCAAGACATTTATATAGAGACAAACATCATAACGTTGGATAAGTGATTTTAGCCCAAAATGTTTTAACTTTTGTTTAAACACTTTTAACAGAAAAGAAACCAAGGGACTGAAAAAAACAAACAGCACAAGGTTTGAAATTTAGACTGTGTCATCATTTTTACATTATTATTTCACTAATCAATTTTAGAGCTGATTGCTCTGAGGTGGAAGAAGATGCATGAAAGGTAACTTGAATTATCATAAAAGCAGCCCCCACCAACCCAGCCTGCTTTGTCCCATAATTGCTTTAGACGTATTTTTTTCTTCCAAAAATAATAATACTCATAACTCAACCAAAACTCACTATACTTAACATAAAAACCTGCAAATACTGTTGATTCAAATTAAATTTTCTATAACTAAATTCCATACATTCGTCTCAGCATGGTCAACTTGATGCAATGCAATTTCGCCAAGCAATTATAACAGTAATTGATTTGGTTTCACTTGAAAGTTTTCTGTCAAAGACAGATAGTTAACTTTAAAAAAAAACTGGCCACCAAGATTTTAGTCAAGTTTGCTTAAACTAGGGTTTTTCATTATAAACATATATGGAAAAATTCTAAATATATCCAATGCAGTTATGTGTCAGGCTTGAGTGGCAGATCCAGCAGGGTTCGAACCCCTTTTTGGACGATCAATGCATTTGAATGGGGACATATAGTTGGAACCCCCCCTTTATCCTAGGTTCGGAACCCCCCTTTTAAAAATGGCTGGATCCGCTCCTGGGCCAAGGATTGACCGGTCATGTCAGGTGATGACCTTGCTATGTTATTGCGATAATTTAGAGTCAAGCGCACACGTGAATCTGCTGGTGTTTTACACATCAAACGATGCACCGTCAGTTGACAGAATCACGTTGTGAACATATATTTGTTCCGCATAATACTTGTTCCCCCTGGAACAAAACTATGGATAATAAAAGTTCTTGGGAACAAACATTACATAATACTATTTCCACCTTCATAAGATATTTTCCTGGAACTAAAACGTCATATGGTTTCATAATATTTGTTCCTTTAAAGAAAGAGTGTCATTTGATTTTTTACACCTGATTACATCTTAATTAATGTTCACCTCACATGACATTTACCTGTACATGTAGTACATACAAAGAATGGAGTCTGAGGAATACAACAAAAATTGTACATATTTAAACGATGACTCTTATTCTAAACAAGGTAAGAATATATATTTTTAATATTTTATTACTGCATGCTCCACTGTGACTTACTTAACTAAATGGTCCGTTAGTCTGTACCAATGAAGAAAGTTTAGCTTATACTTTAGTCAAGCATGAAGTTAGCCACAAATTTCAGATGAAAATGCCTGTACTTTATTATTGGAAATTTACTTCCATACATTTGTAGCTAGAAATAATTTTGGATATTGTAGTATATATTCCTAGAACTTTGATCATATAATGAATATTTCTAGAACTTTAATTATCTAATAACCATGATAACTATTCCTGAAACATTTATAATATAGCCAATATTCCAATATGCCTGGAACTTTTATAATATAACAAATATTCCAACAACTTTTAAATATAACAAATATTCCTGGAACTTTTTATAATATAACAAATTCTCCTGGAACTTTTATAATATAACAAATATTCCTGGAACTTTTATTATATAAAACATTGTCCATAATATTTATTACAAAGAACTTTTAGCATATAACAAAAGTTCCATTGGGAACTTTCTAATGTAATATTTTATCCTTTGTGAAGGAAATTTTCTTATAGCATTGGATAAAATATTATATACAGGTTCCCAACAAATATAATGGGGAACAAATATATGGGGAACTTATATTCTGTCACAACGTGTGTGCTTGACTCTTTAGCATTTCAAACCCGTTCATTTAAAGTGCTTGACCCATATATCATATTTGTTTTGATCTAATATTTTTACACAAAAGTATGAGGGTAGGAATGGCATTTGTCAGAGTCCACACTTTTCTGAAATTTTCATGAAAATAAAACTATTGACAGCAACGAATTACTGGTTCCGCATAGCCTCGATAATGAACCCTTAATGACGAATAACGTTAAAGAAAATCGACTATTCAGTTGTTAAATCCGTTTTTATCACTTCTAAAACTTTGAACCTATAATGTAAAGGCAATCATGACATTCGACAATGACCGACATGAAAACTACGAATCTAATGGAATCCGTCAACAGACATTAGTTTGTTCATTGATATATTTCTGTTGAAATCAAACAAAGTTTAATTTTGGACCCTTTGACCTCAATGTGGACAAAGTTGATAATGGGGCCCAAAATCAAAAATCTAAATACATGGTTAGATTCAGCATATCAAAGAACCCAATATATTCAATTTTTGTTGAAATCAAACAAAGTTTAATTTTGGACCCGATTTGGACCAACTTGAAAACTGGGCCCATAATCAAAAATTGAAAGACATGTTTAGATTCAGCATATCAAAGAACCCTAAGAATTCAATTTTGTTAAAATCAAATTAAGTTTAATTTTGGACCCTTTGGACCTTAATGTAGACCAATTTGAAAACGGGACCAAAAATTAAGAATCTAAATACACGGTTAGATTCAGCATATCAAAGAACCCCATATATTCAATTTTGTTGAAATCAAACAAAGTTTAATTTTGGACCCTTTGACCTCAATGTGGACAAAGTTGATAATGGGGCCCAAAATCAAAAATCTAAATACATGGTTAGATTCAGCATATCAAAGAACCCAATATATTCAATTTTGTTGAAATCAAACAAAGTTTAATTTTGGACCCCACTTTGGACCAACTTGAAAACTGGGCCCATAATCAAAAATTGAAAGACATGTTTAGATTCAGCATATCAAAGAACCCTAAGAATTCAATTTTTGTTAAAATCAAATTAAGTTTAATTTTGGACCCTTTGGACCTTAATGTAGACCAATTTGAAAACGGGACCAAAAATTAAGAATCTAAATACACGGTTAGATTCAGCATATCAAAGAACCCCATATATTCAATTTTTGTTGAAATCAAACAAAGTTTAATTTTGGACCCTTTTGACCTCAATGTGGACAAAGTTGATAATGGGGCCCAAAAATCAAAAATCTAAATACATGGTTAGATTCAGCATATCAAAGAACCCAATATATTCAATTTTTGTTGAAATCAAACAAAGTTTAATTTTGGACCCCAATTTGGACCAACTTGAATGTAGACCAATTTGAAAACGGGACCAAAAATTAAGAATCTAAATACATGGTTAGATTCAGCATATCAAAGAACCCCATATATTCAATTTTGTTGAAATCAAACAAAGTTTAATTTTGGACCCCAATTTGGACCAACTTGAAAACTGGGCCCATAATCAAAATCTAAATACATGATTAGATTCAGCATATCAAAGAACCCTAAGAATTCAATTTTTGTTAAAATCAAACTAAGTTTAATTTTGGACCCTTTGGACCTTAATGTAGACCAATTTGAAAACAGGACCAAAATTAAGAATCTAAATACATGGTTAGATTCGGCATATCAAAGAACCCCAATAATTCAATTTTGATGAAATCAAACAAAGTTTAATTTTGGACCCTTTGGACCTCAATGTGGACCAATTTAAAACGGGCCCAAAATCAAAAACTTAATACACGGTTAGATTCAGCATATTAAAGAACCCCAAGAATTCAAGAATAAAACCCCATTGAAATTGGTCAAGAAATAAGCAATTTATACAAAGAATCTTCTTTTGCACAATACTGTGCAATTAAATATTTCTTGCAATTGCGCAATACTGTGCAATTGAATATTTCTTGCTATTGTGCAATACTGTACAATTGACAATTTCTTCCTATTGTGCAATATTGTGCTATTGGATATTTCTTGCTATTGTGCAATACTGTGCAATTGAAGATTTCTTGCTATTAGCAATACTGTGCAATTGAAAATTTCTTGCTATTGCACAATACTTATTATATAATAATTTACATATCCTGTTTGGTGTGTATCTCCTGCCATATCATTATTATTTGCTTTTAAATATAAATCAGAAATAACCAACTTAAAATGGAAAATTTAAAAAAAAAAAGGAAAAAAGGAAGAAAAGGGGAAAAAAAATCCCCAATTTTTGAACCCCTTATGATTCATCACCCCAAACTCAATCCCAGCCTTCAATGAGGTATGGTACCTTGCAGTACAATTTCAGAGAGATCCATACACTTAAACACAAGTTATTGTCTGGAAACTAGAAAATGCTTATTTTTACCCTTTTGGCCCTAATTCCTAAACGTTTAGGGCAATTACCCCAAACTCAATTCCAGCTTTCCTTTGTGATATGGAACCTTGTAGTACAATTTCAGAAAGATCCATACACTTACACAAGTTATTGTCCTGAAACTAGAAAAATGCTTATTTTTGCCTTTTTGGCCCCTAATTCCTAAAATTTTGAGGCAATTACCCCAAAATCAATCCCAGCATTCCCTTTGTGATATGGAACCTTGTGGTACAATGTCAGAGAGATCCATACACTTACACACAAGTTATTGTCTGGAAGTTACAAAATGCTTATTTTTGGCCCCTTTTGGCCCCTAATTCCTTAACTGTTGGTACCATAACCCCAAAATCAATCCCAACCTTCCTTTTGTGGTATTGAACCTATGGTAAAATTTCCTAGAGATCCATTTACTTAAACTAAAGTTAGAGTGCGAAAACCAATGTGTCTTGGACGACGACGGCGACAACGACGCCAACGTCATACCAATATACGACCACAAAAATTTTTTATGTCGATAAAAATTCTAAATATATCCAATGCAGTTATGTGTCAGGCCGCAGTGGCGGATCCAGAGGGTTCGGGGTTGGAACCCCTTTTTGGACGATCAATGCATTTGAATGGGGACATATAGTTGGAACCCCTTTATCCTAGGTTCGAACCCCTTTTAAAATGGCTGGATCCGCTCCTGGGCCAAGGATTGACCGGTCATGTCAGGTGATGACCTTGATAACTATTCCTGAAACATTTATAATATAGCCAATATTCCAATATGCCTGGAACTTTTATAATATAACAAATATTCCAACAACTTTTAAATATAACAAATATTCCTGGAACTTTTATAATATAACAAATTCTCCTGGAACTTTTATAATATAACAAATATTCCTGGAACTTTTATTATATAAAACATTGTCCATAATATTTATTACAAAGAACTTTTAGCATATAACAAAAGTTCCATTGGGAACTTTCCTAATGTAATATTTTATCCTTTGTGAAGGAAATTTTCTTATAGCATTGGATAAAATATTATATAAGGAAAGTTCCCAACAAATATTATGGGGGAACAAATATTATGGGGGAACTTATATTCTGTCACAACGTGTGTGCTTGACTCTTTTAGCATTTCAAACCCGTTCATTTAAAGTGCTTGACCCATATATCATATTTGTTTTTCATCTAATATTTTTACACAAAAGTATGAGGGTAGGAATGGCATTTTCCGTCAGGAGTCACACACCCCTTTTCTGAAATTTTTCATGAAAATAAAACTATTGACAGCAATGAATTACTGGTTCCGTACTCGAGCCTCGATAATGTGTGTACCTTAATGACGAATAACGGTAAAGAGCTGGACTATTCAGTTGTTAAATCCCGTTTTTTTATCACTTCTAAAACTTTGAAACGTATTAAGGCAATAAAGGCAATCATTGGGGACATTCCGACAATGACCGACATGAAAACTACGTACTTTCGAAATGGAATCCGTCAACAGACATTAGTTTGTTCATTGATATATTTCTGTCAACAGACGGTGCATCGTTTGATGTGTAAAACACCAGCAGATTCACGTGTGCGTTTGACTCTTTTAAAACACATGTTGTCTAAAACACAGGGACTCGGTTAGCAGATTAAAATTTTGTTAATCAATGTTTTTATTTTTTTTGTTAGTATTTCCTGTCTATTTGTATTACTTTATTAACGTATTTGATGTTGACATCACTATTTCTTTGTTTTCTAGCAATGTGCAGTTTACTATCCATATCCGTATACTGAAAATCCTAAAGGGATCTAAGTCGCCATCTTGAATTGCCTTCCTACTTTAGATAAAAATAATTAAAAATATTAATAAATTACTATATACCTTACAAAGGCACTCATTTTCTTCCTAAATTATTCTTCTATCACATGCATATTTTGATTTTTGGATCAACAGAACCCTTACGCAACTTCAGTTGCATTCGGTCAGAATATTCAAATTTCCCGCGAAAGCAACGAACTGGCAAACATGTCGTTTTCAATAAGATATACGAAATGGGAGATAACTCTTGTCATTCGAAACTTTCGGTTGATGCATTTACTTCAACGATAACTCCTCATAAACTGACGAGTGCTGTCCCCTGACATAAATATCGAGCGCAAATTAAATAACGAATAGAACCTTTCTGCAAACGGGTAACATAAATCACTGACTTTTGGTAGACACATCAATAAAATGAAGTAGTTACTAAAAATATTGACGTGTTCAACGGGATTTACCAGGTTCAGTAACAGTACCAAAATTTAAAAAGGGGGGAGCAAGTTGGTAGGCTAACTTTTGGATTAATACTTTGAAAAAGTCTATGCATTTATCATACATGCATGTATGAAGCTCCATTAGAGGCCCTTGTCCCCATAAATCCGCCTCTGATTAGGAGCTACCATTTGATTTTTATGGGGGCTAGGATGAAAAATGTTGTCCTGCTTTTTTTGTTGTAATCTCTGTCCTGCCTTTTATTTTTTACTCTATTCGATCCTGCCTTTTTTACTAGTTTATCCTGAATTTTTTACACAAATTGTCATCCTGTCTTTTTTTTTTACCAAGTTGCTCATCCTGCCTTTTTTTACTCAAAACTCCTGTCCTGCCTATTTTTTCAAATTTCATCCTAGCCCCCATAAAAATCAAATGGTAGCTCCCTTATATACATGTTGTACTACATAAATCCTTGATGTGAAAAATATCAGGACGATGTATGACAGAAAGTCACATTCCTTTAAGTTAAAAAAAAACGATAGTTTGGGACAATCATTTGATATTTTCAATGGGCGGAAGGATAGGAGAATAATCTGATATTGAAACAACACATACAATGACTGTTCGAGGAAATTTTCGCTTGATATTTAATTTTTATGAAGGATTCTTGGCGTGTAAATCTGTCTCAAATCTGATCGATTGAGCGTAGGTATCAAGTTAGAGGACAGCACTCGTCAGTCTATGAGGAGTTATCGTTGTAGTAAATGCATCAACCCGAAAGTTTCAGAATGACAAGAGTTATCTCCCATTTCGTCTATCTTACTGAAAACGACATGTTTGCCAGTTACGTTGCTTCGCCGGAAATTTGAATATTCTGACCGAATGCAACTGAAGTTGCGTAAGGGTTCTGTTGATCCAAAATCAAAATATGCATGTGATAGAAGAATAATTTAGGAAGAAAATGAGTGCCTTTGTAAGGTATATAGTAATTTATTAATATTTTAATTATTTTTATCTAAAGTAGGGAAGGCAATTCAAGATGGCGACTTAGATCCCTTTAGGATTTTTCAGTATACGGATATGGATAGTAAACTGCACATTGCTAGAAAACAAAGAAATAGTGATGTCAACGTCAAATATGTTAATAGAGTAATACAAATAGACAGGAAATACTAACAAAAATTAAAAACATTGATTAACAAAATTTCAATCTGCTAACCGAGTCCCTGTGGTCTAAAACTGGAATATGACTTAATTGATTGCATTAAAGATCTGAACGCAGACGGAACAACTAAATCCGTGTATTTTTTCAAGCATCATTGATTTGAAGTCGTACTCTGCATCATTGATATGAAGTCGTACTCCACGTATATACTTGACTTTAACTCAAGATGGATTGTATGAATATATGACAATTCTGTTTATCATTATTTTGAAACTTTCAGATGCACAATTAAATTTCCCATTTGTGCACATGCGCAGATACGTAACCAACGTGGTTTAAATTAACCCGAATAATCCAGTTGTTTTATTCCGATAATTCCAATTATTAATCTACCAAAGACAATTATTACAACAATCAGTGAGAATTATTATCATGACCTATTAATACTCCAAAACAAGCCATCAACTTTTAATTAATTTTTTTTCATGTGTGTTCATGAATTTCGAGAATTTATACCATATAAATATCTGAATAAGTTTATTAAACTTTAATACCCATAATATTATTATTTTTTAATAATTGCAAGGACGTATAAAACGTCCTTGATAAAAGCAAGTCAATATAATACTTCCACGATAAAAGTAAGGAGAAGGAACCAAGGGTGAACATACTCTATGGGGACGAACTCAGGGCGAACGGACCAAGGGCGAACATGTAATCAGGGCGAGCCGACCCGATACCAAATTCACGCATGCGTACTACAAACTCTACTTTAAAAACATCCCGTTACAAGTAAACAAATAACGTTCATGTAAGATGAGATGAAATCTAATAATTTACATAAATAAAAGGGTTAATTGATATTAATACATTATAACATGAGAAATTATAACACTAACGATAGTGATCATTTTTCAAGCCTAACTAATAAATTAAATGATGCAGATGCTTAGATCATGTGTAAACATCGGTGTCAAGATATGGCACGGAAGTTGTTATGAAATTGTAAAGCACAGAAAGGGATACGGCATACGTCCTGGTAACGGTTCAATGATTTTACAGCCGGCAGTAAAGGCTTTCAGCAGACTTGAAGTCTTCTTCCACCAGTTTTATCAGTTAATTAAACATTAGCTTGTCTACCTAAATTTAATTGTAAATGGTTGCTTTTGGGAGTATTTCTATGTCTGAAATTTGGTATGCAATTTTATGCTTCTTTCTTTTTTTAGGATCACTTATTGGTTTTTGATAAAAACTATATGACACTGAAGATGAACACTTTTATTTCATTTTCATGATACTATTAAAATATAAGAAGAATGTGTCTGAGGACACAAATGCCCCCGCTCAAGCTTTGCATTTTTCCAAGTAAAAAAGAGGCATGACACTAGAACAGTGAATGACTTACAACCCAAACGTGTTATTGTGTATGAGTTTCAGAAAATTTGGATGAGACAAACTTAAGTTAGAGTGTGGAAACAAAAAATTTTGCAATTTTCTTAGTTGTAAAGGGGTATAACTCTAGAATGGTAAGTGCCTCACTGCCCAAATTCGAAATTTGTCAGCAAGTTTTAATTCTAAGCATTGCAGTGTGTATGAGTTTCATAAAATTTGGATGAGGCAAACTTAAGTTAGAGTGTGGAAACGAAAATGGTACAGACGGACAGAAAGACGGACAAAAGGAAAGATGGACGGGAGGATGGTCAAGGATAATACTTTATGCCCCTGTTGCCTATGGAATTGGCATAAAAATTGTATTCAATGGCCCAAAGATTGAGATTTCTAAATATTGATACACATTCTTTTGCTATTTCAATTTTTGAAGGGGTACTGATTTTTAATATCTTCTTTTTTTTAATTAAATAATTTTCATGAGATTAGAAATAGAAATCTTCAAAGGAAGGTATAGTATATTTTTATTGAAGTTTGACTGAATAATTTCCAGAAAGAGGCATTGAAAATGCACTTTTTCACCACAAAAATTAAATCAAAGCATCGTCGATGTTGTGATCCAGCCATATTCATAGCTAGTCTGAGATATTCTTTCTGACCATACTTTTTTCAATATTTTTTTCTCTTTTCATTTCCAATCTTACTGTTAAATTTCTATGTTATTGCCCACAGGTAGGGAATTTCGCAATATTGATGCAAATAATGATATATATATATATATATATATATATGATATTTCAATTTTAGACTGTCAAGATTTTTTTTTTTATAAATATTTGCAATTTAATGGTATTGACATAAATGGAAAGGGAAATCGTCAAACAAGTAATATATTTTTTTATATGCCATTAATTATAACTGGCTTAATAATTTCCAGACAGAGGCCTTGGAAATGCACTTTCTCAACAACAAAAAATAATAACTAATTTTTATCTAAATTGGTGTTCATTCTTCATCAAGAAAAAATGCATTTCCTGTATTTAAATTTAAATGTACAAATACCTAATGCTGAGATATTTCCAATTACTGTTAAATAGCAATTAATAAAATGGGATATAAATGTAGAACAAACAAATAAATTTTATTGCAAAAAATGCTCAGGTAAGAGTTAAGCCATTTTGTTTATTGTTTCAACGAAATTTCTGATAATTGTAACTAATTAATTAGATCTTGATTATTGACTTATGTTCGATGATAATGACACTGATTTTACAAGTGAAATAAAATTTGCTTGCATTTTTTACACATATTTTTACATTTTTTGTCTTTTCTTTGAAAAAAACCATGTCTGATTAATCATTCAGCTAGCTAGCAAAATTAACAGAATAGTTTAATGTAGTGTAGATCAAAATAAATAATTCATTTGTAGGTTTACTATTGAGGTCAAGAATGTGTGTATACAGTTAGGTGTGTAATTAATTGTGCCTATTTAATTATGTAACAGGTCATGAGATATTAAATGTGGTGAATTAAGACTGGGGTTGTTTCCAATTAATACTTACACCTTCGAGTGTAATTATTTGAAAATCATGACAGTTTATAATCATACTGACTCTTACTTGCCTATGGAAAGAATTGGAGTAATACCATTTCAAAAAAGTGTGGGAATCAACTTAGATATATTAACACACATATTGACCCAAATTTCATAGAACAATAAAATGCACCGCTGGGCGCAGCTTGATACGACCGCAGAGGTCGAACCCTGAACAGTTGGGGCAAGTATGGACACAACATTCAAGCTTGATACAGCACTGAATTTGGATTGTGATTAAATATTTGACACAGCATAGGTTTCTGACACAGAATGAATGTGGTCTAAGAACTTAAAAATTTTTAATTTACCTATTCAAACCTTATCATTATTATTTGCTTTTATATATAAATCAGAAATAACTAATTTAAAATGGAAAATTTTAAAGAAAAAAAAAGGAAAAAAAAAGACAAAAATATCCCTCCCCCAAATTTTTTGAACCCCCTTATGATTCATCACCCCCAAACTCAATCCCAGCCTTCCCTTTGTGGTATGGTACCTTGCAGTACAATTTCAGAGAGATCCATACACTTGAACACAAGTTATTGTCTGGAAACTAGAAAAATGCTTGTTTTTTGGCCCCAATTTCCTAAACGTTTAGGGCAATTACCCCAAACTCAAACCCAGCTTTCCCTTTGTGATATGGAACCTTGTAGTACAATTTCAGAAAGATCCATACACTTACACGCAAGTTATTGTCATGAACTAGAAAAATGCTTGTTTTTTGCCCCTTTTTGGCCCCTAATTCCTAAAATTTTGAGGCAATTACCCCCAAAATCAATCCCAGCCTTCCCTTTGTGGTATGGTACCTTGCAGTACAATTTCAGAGATCCATACACTTGAACACAAGTTATTGTCTGGAAACTAGAAAATGCTTATTTTTAGCCCCTTATTCCTAAACGTTTTGGGCAATTACCCCCAAACTCAATTCCAGCTTTTCCTTTGTGATATGGAACCTTGTTGTACAATTTCAGAAAGATCCATACACTTACACGCAAGTTATTGTCATGAAACTAGAAAAATGCTTGTTTTTTGCCCCTTTTTTGGCCCCTAATTCCTAAAATTTTGAGGCAATTACCCCCAAAATCAATCCCAGCATTCCCTTTGTGATATGGAACCTTGTTTTACAATGTCAGAGATCCATACACTAACACACAAGTTATTTCAAAATGCTTAACTGTTTGTACCATAACCCCAAAATCAATTCCAACCTTCCTTTTGTGGTATTGAACCTTATGGTAAAATTTCATAGAGATCCATTCATTTAAACTAAAGTTAGAGTGCGAAAACCAATGTGTCTTCGGACGACGACGCCAACGTCATACCAATATACGACCGCAAAATTTTTTTGCGGTCGTGTCGTATAGAAAATGAAATTCACTTTTGTTGTGTACTTATTCAAGTCCAAAATAACCATATGAACAAAAAGACAAAGTAAAAAAGAAAAAGAATGAAAGCTTTTACAATTTTTAGAATTATCATTGAAAATCAGATCAATCTTATAAAAATTTGGACTGCAATGCAACCTTGCTCCAAGCAAAACAAATGTATTTACAAAAAGAATAAAATTCATTTTCAGACTTATTCAAGTCCAAATAGGACAGACTTGTTATGGTATTAGTTTTTCATAACACAGAATTTCACAGGCCTCAAATCCTGTCTTTGAAATCTCAATCTCTTGCATAAATATGTATGTATATACTCATAATTTGGACTTTAAAGATTTTTTGCAAGTCTGAATAATATTGGTAGCAATATGTTAAATTGAGTTTTTCTCAATGATACAATAATCAATGACATTATCACAAGATTATCATGATTATAGCAGATCTACAATAAATGAGCAACAGCTGAATATATTTCCCTTAAAGACAACATGTAGTTATTTTGTCTTTAGAATTTTAATTCAAGAGTTAAGCAGTTAGAAACTTGTGTAATTTTGAAAGGTACACACAATATCACTAATTTTGACTTGTAAAAGTCGATATTTCAAAAACAAGGACAGTCATGACATTTGATATTATACAGGATCCTTATTATAAATGTAGTATATATCAGACAAATAATCTCACACAGCTATTTCCAGTTTTTCTGAATGAATGATAGGATAATCCACATCCCTTGGCTTATCATCATTAAACATCCCCCTTTTTTCTCAACACTAGAGAATATTTTATTCTCCAAGCAGAGAACTTGGTTTAAAAAAAATTAAATTCACTTTCCGACTTATTTGAGTCCAAAATAATCATATAAACAAAAAGACAAAAATAGAAAAAAAATTTTTTTGTAACCAAGTTCTCTGCTTGGAGAATAAAATATTATCTGGTGTCAAGAAAAAAGGGGGATGTTTATGAATAACCAAATGAATAAAAAGACAAAATCTTTTGGTATTAAAGAATATCTGATAAATCTTGTAAAAATTTGTATTTATATGCAACTTTTCTCCAAGCAGAGAACTTGGTTACAAAATAAATAAAATTCATTTTCAGACTTATTCAAGTCCACAATAACCATATGAACAAAAAGACAAAATAAAAATTAGGAACAAAGCTTTTGGTATTATCAAAGAAAATCTGATAAATCTTATAAAATTGTAATTAAATGCTGTAATTAAATGCAACCTTGCTCCAAGCAGAGTACTTAGTTAAAAAAAAAAAAAAAAAAAAAATCATTTTTAGACTTATTCAAGTCAAAAATAACCATATGAACAAAAAGACCCAAAAAAAATATTTTTGGAATAATCACAGTAAAATCCTATAAATGATAATCTTATAAAAATTTGAACTTCAATGCAACATGCAACTGCTCCAAGCAGAGTACTCACAAAAAAAATAAAATTCATTTTCAGACTTATTCAAATCCAAAATAACCATATGGAAAAAAATTGGAAACGAAAGCTTCGGACGCATGAAATTTATAACGTGTTGTTTTCAATTTTTTGATATTATCATAGACGATCTTATTAATATTTGTACTTCAATACAACCTTGTAAATTTGCTCCAAGTAGAGTACTCACTAGCTGTGGAACCTTAGCTCTAAGGTCCTTATGATATTTTTTGACAATTTGCGTTTTGCAAATTGTCAAAAAATATTAATTTCATATTGGACCAAATTGTCAAAAAATATCATAAGGACCTAAGAGCTATGATTCCACAGCTAAGAACTCACAAAAAGAATAAAATTCATTTTCAGACTTACCGGTATTTAAGTCTACATAAGACAGACCTCAAATCCGGTCTATTAAATCTCAATCATTTGCGTAAATATGCATGTATATTACCATAAATTTGGACTTAACTTTTTGCAGGTCGGTCTATATATAAATATTGGCGATATATAATATTTTTTTTATTTCAACTTGTGCAGTTGGATTAAAGAAATAGACAAATATCAATTATATTACCATTATTATAGCTGTCTATAATAATAACATTTTGTGTTCCACTGTTTATTATCCTTGAAATAATCAAAAGTCAGGGCTGATATGCATAAAACCACTTAAGTTAAGATATCCAATCGTTGTACTAATTTATCGTAGGACATGTAGAAAAATCCGTCCGTTCGGAACAAATCTTAACTTAAGTAGCTGTATGCATACGGGCCCGAGTTAAATAAAATGCTCCGCAGGACGCAGCTTGATACGACCGCAGAGGTCGAACCCTGAACAGTTGAGGCAAGTATGGACACAACATTCAAGCTTGATACAGCTCTGAATTTGGATTGTGATTAAATATTTGACACAGCATAGGTTTCTGACACAGAATGAATGTGGTCTAAGAACTTAAAAATTTTAAATTGGACATTCACATTGAAGGCCTTGTGCAAATACTTAAGATCTTTGCGCAATCAGTTTCTTTGTTGAATCAATGAGATGAAACATTGAACTCTAATAAAAAATTATGAGCTCACCTGAGAAAAATTGTTAAAGGCATGTTTTTACATCTCAAAACTTGAGAATATTTGTGGGTAAAAAAATTACTTATACAAGTAAATTTTGAGAAAATTAGGGAGATTATTCAAACATTATAACCAACTTATATAAGTAAATTTTTCTTCAGTAAATAAAGATTACTTGGTAGTATCCTGAGATTTGATGGACAAAGTTCATCGATTTTTACATTATATATAATATTTAATATTGATTGTCTAACCTTTTTCCAACAGATAATTGAAATAAACAGTATGTTAGTAGCATTTGGACAGAGATTGGTAAACAGTTACTATAAAATGCTGGTTTCTAATACAGAGTACGGATCATGCACCACTATATAACTATACACAACAACACATGAAAACTTACTCTGTGCATACTGGTCAACAAAATAAAAGCTTTAAGCAAATGCATATACCTGCTGAAAACTAAAAAAAAGCTTGGATAGCATTTAGCATATATACAAGTCATGCAAAGAAAATATTTGTTTGCACATTTTGTGAAACAACTTTGACCTCTAAATTAAAGGAAAATATTGTTTTTTAAGTTATAAATGTGTACCTTAATCGTGGTGTAAAAATGGATTTTTTTTTAACTCCTTCAGCGATTTATGCTCCTGATTTCGTAAGAGCTACTACAAACCTTATTTAGAAGTGCAGGTAGAAATTATCATCAAAAGCTGCTTCACATGACCAATACAAGCATTTTTTTCAGTATGGTTTTGTTATTCCAGTGACCCACATAATGCTAATCATAAAGCCAAAGTCAATCCATACAAAGCTTTCAATAATACTAAAATAGCTAAAATTCACCTGTTGAACTAATCTGGTTACTTAACTGACATCTTCAACAGCTTTTAGAAAATTTAATAAATATTAATAATGTCCTTGCTGTCAATGCGTTATTGACATAATACACATAGTAAATGATTGAAAGTCATTGAAACATCACTTTTCTTCAATAAATACTTTTGAAAGAATTACACCAGAACATTCTCTTTTGTTGAAAAGTTAACACAGAGCTCTGTTAACGTTGTTACTGATTCACAAATGCTTTCCACAAATTCAATAATCAACACTTATTTCAAATACAAATAAAATGCGGTGTAGGGTGCAGCTTGGTTCAACTGCAGAGGTCAAACCCTGAACAGTTGGGGCAAGTATGAACATGACATTTAAGCTTGATACAGCACTGTATTTGGATTGTGATTAATCTTTGACACAGCATAGGTTTCTTAAACAGAATGAATGTGGTATAAGAACTTCAAAATTTTAAAACAAAAATTGAATTATTGGGGTTCTTTGATATGCCAAATCTAACTGTGTATTTAGATTTTTAATTTTAACATATATTTTATAACGTAATTTTCTAAAATTTCCTGTTGATAAATAAAGAAATTATTAAGAAACAAAGATTTCAACTCCCTCATGCAAAGTTGGCCTTAAATGAATTTGGCTATTCTTTTTAAGTTCCTCTTGGTCAAATAGCTCCTAACATTTCTACATGTTTAACCCCTCCCCCCGTGGCTTTCAAACATTTAGGTTAGAGTGTTCCTGATGAAGGTTAATCAAGAAAATAACTACAGAGACAAGAAAGTTATATAGTGTTATGTTTCTTTACAGTGGCGGATCCAGAAATTTTCATAAGTAGGGGCCCACTGACTGCCTAAGAGGGGGCCCGCTCAGGTCATGCTTCAGTGATTCCCTATATAATCAACAAAATTGTTCCCAGAAAAGGGGGGCCCGACCCCCTGGGCCCCCTCTAAATCCGCCTCTGCTTTAACTTAGATTTACTACAGTAACTGTTTTGTCCATGTGCTGACAAGGCAGATAGTAATAATAAGAATATTTTTTATATACTGTAAACAGGGAAATTTTCGCGGCAGTTTTATTTTCGCTATTTTCGCAGTAAGAATTGAAACGCGAAAATAAAACGACCGCGAAAATTTCAAGGATACTCTATTCTTTAGACGAAAACCATCCATGTACGTATAAAACAAGGATATGTACAGGACTACTGTATAACACCCATTTTACAGAGGACAAATGATAACTGTATTTCTAAATGAAATGCAATGTTAGAAATCATGACTTTAACTCAAGTTAATTTTCTTAACATGGAAGACATCTTAAGCAAGCAGTCATTACAGATATTGTTATGTAAACAATGGTCGTTACAAATGTGTAAATGACACCTGCCAGTCAGTTTTAAAAGTATTACCTCATTGAATCTGCTACACAGATTAATCAGATCAAAAGATCGGTTAATTAGCATTTATCCTGACAGCATTTAATTCACTGGTTTCTTTTCTGTTTATTGTGTATGTGTTATTACAAGCAAACATTTGACACAACTTTTAATCTCCTTTAACATTAATGAACCGAAAACAAAAGATTTCGGAATGATTGTATTACTTGATTGACGATACATGTGAAGCTGCTCACTTTCTAAATCATTCATGAAAATATTTATATAGACCACTGGGATATCGCGAATTCAAAACGGCGCGAATTCAGACTGTGTTAATAAATCGCGAAATAAAGACGGCGCGAAAATATCCCGGTTTACAGTATGAGAAACTGTAACAAATGCGTACTATAGTAAGATAGTGTGTGCAGTTAGAATTCAAAGCAAATATATAAATATATTTTTAATATAAAAAAGTAATTCACTTGCACAATTACCTTAAACATGTTTAATATTAGGAAATAATCTTACCTGTTTTGATTCTTTGATATTGGTCCAGGTCTAGTCTTGCCATCTTTATCTACCATTGTTGCATACATAATCCAAATGGACAACAATATCTTGAGTAAATAGATAAACAGCCTGAAAAATAATCAACTTTTAGAAATTTAAAGAAATTCAATTCTACGCCAAACATGGTTTCCTCTTTAGAAAACAGAGTATGACTGCTTTTTTTTTGCTCAATATTTTGAGCTTTAGTTTATTGGGAGACCAACAGTTTTGTCATGCTTAACTACCAGAAGTGCCTATAAAACCATAAAGGTATACCTTTGGGGGCATAACAAATATGGTTGGTGGGGAAGCCCTTAGATGCCTATCATCCACAAGCATTTTTGTTCATTTTGGCTTTAGTTTTAACAATGGTCATGATGGTATATCACACTGTCTTGTTAATTATATGACTATTGATGCTTGCATCCCAATCAGCTTTTTTCAAACCACGTTTGGGGCTTTTTATGTACTTTTTACATTATACAATTTAAAAGTCTGTTGATGGCAATATACATGTTTTTATCAACACAATGAAAGTATATTGACTGAGTTGCAGTATTGACCGATTTGAAAAGGATACAAATGTTTTATCATAGCATCATAGTATTCAAATGCTTTGACCTAAATGTTTATTTTTTTTCAAATGGTGCATAATCAGTGACCAGCAACTTGAAAGTAAAATAATTAGAAGTACAGCAAGTAAAGTCCATGGTTTGGTAGGGAAACCCAAAATATATTTGTGATGAGAAACAAAATAGGAGGTGCACAATGACAATATATGGTGAAGGTTCTGAGGAAATTTCATCTCATTTTGATTACAGGGAGAAGGCCTAGGGGATATATATAAATGTGTACTGTAATATCCATATGATTTGCAGACGGAAACTGTGAATAGAAAAAAATAGGTGCACAATATATAATATATCATATATGATTAAGATTGTGGAAAAGTTTTAATACATTGCATTTAAGGATTTATTAAGAGTTGCATATATATACAAAATGGATACTTCCTAAATAAAGCAATGGCATAGTCTATGCTTTGGTAAGTGAAACCGTTAATGTAATTTGTACAACAACAAAAAAGAGGTGCACAGACTTCAGTTTTGTATGATTCAGACTTGGGTCAAGTATGATTCAGACTCTTAAAAATGGTTAAAAAGTTGTGGAGTACAAGTTCAGACTGTTTAGTATGGTTCACACTAGAGTTAAGTATTATCGAGTAAAATTCAGACCAATGCAGAATGGTAGAGTAAAAATCAGAACAGTCGAGTACAAATACTGCCAATTTCAGACTTTTACTGGTTTGCATGTTTGTGCTGTGCTTACTATTATGTGTAATTTCTCTATTTTTAGTTTGCTTGCATGATTGTGTGTTTATATTGTTGTACCGTCTTTAGGTGTGTTTATTACGCACTTTTTAACCCCAAAAATAAGTTGGTAGAGGGTGCGTATTATACACAAATATAGACGATTTTGATTTTGATTTTATTTATTTATTTTTTTTTTTTTTTTTTTTTTTAAGATTATTAATAGTGGTTTTTTCTTCATTATTGTATATGTTCAAGACGTTTTTACTTTATTTCTTTATTTGTAATTTAAAAAACGTTTGTTTCCTTCTTTATTGAATACACAAGTACTGGTGTGACATATGCATGAATGAGCTTAAAATATAATTAAGGATTAAGTATGGGTGTAGCAATTGAATAATCATGTCAACTTTTGACAGGTGTTCAATATAATTACCTCATGCAGTGCTTTAAATCAACAAGATCAATGAAAAGGAAATATCAGATTAAAGAGTCATCAAATTTTAATTACTGCTAATCAACTTTGAAAATGTTTGAGGTCTAATTTCTTTTGTTCCATAACATTCTAATTATTACTTTTATAATATTTTAACAGAGCATCAGCTTGGACAAGCTTAGACAAACATTGATTTCAAAGGGATCTTTAATTAATAACTTTACTTTCATAAAATTAATAAATGTTAATTACATGATAAAAGCTCTACAATTTAAATGTTTGTGACTTGAAGATAATCTAATTGAACAATCAATCTTATTATTTTTATCTTTCAAGACTTAAATGAAGATTAAATACATGGTTTAATTGTTCCCTATTAAAGGCTTTTAACAGTGAACTAGACTTAAAAAAATAAAAATAATTTTATTTACTTTTTTTTATTTTAATTTTCTTTTAACCTTTCTATTTTCTTTTTTTTTTTAACTTTTTCACGATTTTGGAGGGATGAAACGGATGCATATTATACACAACTGCGTACTATTCACGACTAAATACGGTATATCTATATGTTTGTATGTATTAGGTCAAAGTTCTTACAAATCTAATGTGCAATACTGTGAAAAAATTGAAGATTTCTTCTTGAAACTTTTCAAAAATTTGAAATTTTGAAAATTTTGAAAAAAAAATATGAACCCTTTTAAAATAAATTGCTTCGCCGAGCGCAGCTGGATATGACCGCAGAGGTCCAACCCTGAACAGTTGGGGCAAAAATGGACACAATATTCGCGCTTGATACAGGTCTGAATTTGGATTGTAATTAAATATTTGACACATAATAGGTTTCTGACACAGAATCACTGTAGTCAAAGAACTTAGAATTGGTTATATGATTTGAATTTATATTGAATTTTTTGCTTTTGTGCAATACACTATGCTGTTGCGATCCCCTTTTTTGCAAAAAAACAAAAAAAAAAAAATTTGAAGAAATTTTCTTTTTAATTTCTGAAATCTGAAATGAGAAAAATTGTCCCCCAAATTTCTTTTTACCCCCACTTTTCCAAAAAATTCTTTCCCTCAAGATATGGTCATAATCTCAATTCAAATTTCCAATGGAGTTTGCAACCATAATTACCCATTGAAATACATCATAAAAGTCTTAAAATAGAAAATGACATACATAATCATGGCTAAAATTAATATTCCTTAAACAGCATTTTTAAATAGTAACTTCTAAAAATAAATTGACAGCTAATCACCTCCAGACAATACAACATTTCTTTATACATTATTTAAAAGCAGTGTAAGGGAGGTAATCCAAACATAACATTGTACTTTTTTTTAATTGTCCATTAACCAGGAAACCCTTGTTTTTCCCCTAATTCCTAAACGGTTTGAGCCATAACCCCCCAAAGCCAATCCTAACCATCCCTTTGTGGTATGGAAACTTGTGGTATAATTTCAGAGAGATCCATACACCATTCCACAAGTTATTGTCTGGAAACTAGAAAAATGCTTATTTGGGCCCTTTTGGCCCCTAATTCCTAAACTGTTAGGACTATAACCCCTAAAATCAATCCCAACCTTCCTTTTGTGGTTATAAACCTTGTGTTTAAATTTCATAGATTTCTATTTACATTTACTAAAGTTATTGTCCGGAAACCAAATGTCTTCGGACGATGCTGACGACGACGACGTGATACCAATATACAACCGCAAAATTTTTTGCGGTCGTATAAAAATAAAATACCACATAACAACTGTGACATCTACCTTCAAAACACACGACTTAAAAAAAATAGTTATAAAGAAATTTTTGACAGCTCCTGACTAAAATCATTTGAACAGATACAATCATTGATAGACTATCTATACATAAACTTATTAATTACACTATTCTGTTCAAAGGGAAATAACTCAATCATATAATAAATATCACTTTTGGCTACTGAAAGGTCTACAACTCAACAACGAGAAAAGCTAAAATCGTGAAAATTGAACTTGACCTTCATTTAGTCACAGGAATCAATATATCTAAATCTGAAAAAATTCTGTCAAAGCATTTCATGTTAATGAACGGACACTGTTTGGCAGCCGCCCGCCCGCCGTACATCCCCAAATCAATAACCGATTTTTCCTTCAAAAATCCGGTTAAAAACCGTAGTTTTGAAAGAAATATACACAGTAGCCTAAAATTGTAGGTTATGAAAAATTATATGCTATGTGAATTAGTGTGTTGATCTAGAAAGACATTGGCATGTTTGTTTTTTATGCAATTGAAAATTTTAGGACATGATTTATATTTATATAAAAAAGTAAGAAGATACCATGGGGTTAATCGACTACTTGTGTAACAAATAAGTCAAAAAACAAAGACCAAAACAACAAAACAACCCATCAGATTCAATCCACAAAACATTAAACAGAAACTTAAAATTGAGCAATCTAACATTTATCTCAGAATAAATAATAAAATGCTCCGCAGGGCGCAGCTTGATACGACCGCAGAGGTCGAACCCTGAATAGTTGGGACAAGTATGGACACAACATTCAAGCTTGATACAGCTCTGAATTTGGATTGTGATTAAATATTTGACACAGCATAGGTTTCTGACACAGAATGAATGTGGTCTAAGAACTTAAAATTTTAAATTGGACATTCACCTATTATGGTCCAATATCCAAAATCTAAATACATGGTTAGATTCAGCATATCAAAGAACCCCAAGAGTTCAATTTTGATGAAATCAAACAAAGTTTAATTTTGGACCCTTTTGACCTCAATGTGAACAAAGGTGATAACGGGCCCAAAAATCAAAAATCTAAATACATGGTTAGATTCACGTATCAAAGAACCCCATATATTCAATTTTGTTGAAATCAAACAAAGTTTAATTTTGGACCCTGATTTGGACCAACTTGAAAACTGGGCCCATAATCAAAAATCTAAATACATGTTTAGATTCAGCATATCAAAGAACCCTAAGAATTCAATTTTGTTAAAATCAAACTAAGTTTCATTTTGGACCCTTTGGACCTTAATGTAGACCAATTTGAAAACGGGACCAAAATTAAGAATCAAAATACACGGTTAGATTCGCATATCAAAGAACCCCAATAATTCAATTTTGATGAAATCAAACAAATTTTAATTTTGACCCTTTTGACCTCAATGTGGACAAAGTTGATAACGGGGCCCAAAATCAAAAATCTAAATACATGGTTAGATTCAGCATATCAAAGAACCCCATATATTCAATTTTGTTGAAATCAAACAAAGTTTAATTTTGGACCCGATTTGGACCAACTTGAAAACTGGGACCCTTTGGATAATCAAAAACCAAAAATTAAGAATCTAAATACACGGTTAGATTCGGCATATCAAAGGACCCCAATAATTCAATTTTTATGAAATCAAACAAAGTAATTTTGGACACCTCAATGTAGACAAAGTTGATAACAGGGCCAAAAATCAAAAATCTAAATAGATGGTTAGATTCAGCATATCAAAGAACCCCATATATTCAATTTTGTTGAAATCAAACAAAGTTTAATTTTGGACCCGATGTTTAGATTCAGCATATCAAAGAACCCTAAGAATTCAAATTTTGTTAAAATCAAACTAAGTTTAATTTTGGACCCTTTGGACCTTAATGTAGACCAATTTGAAAACGGGACCGAAAATTAAGAATCTAAATACACGGTTAGATTCGGCATATCAAAGAACCACAATAATTCAATTTTTGATGAAATCAAACAAAGTTTAATTTTGGACCCTTTGGACCTCAATGTGGACCAATTTAAAAACGGGGCCCAAAATCCAAAAACTTAATACACGGTTAGATTCAGCATATTAAAGAACCCCAAGAGTTCAAGAATAAAACCCCATTGAAATTGGTCAAGAAATAAGCAATTTATACAAAGTATCTTCTTTTGCACATTGAATATTTCTTGCAATTGCACAATACTGTGCAATTGAATATTTCTTGCTATTGCGCAATACTGTACAATCGACAATTTCTTGCTATTGCGCAATATTGTGCTATTGGATATTTCTTGCTATTGCGCAATACTGTGCAATTGAAGATTTCTTATTATTGCGCAATACTGTGCAATTGAAAATTTCTTGCTATTGCACAATACTTATTATATAATAATTTACACATCCTGTTTGGTGTGTATCTCCTGCCATATCATTATTATTTGCTTTTAAATATAAATCAGAAATATCCAACTTAAAATGGAAAATTTTAAAGAAAAAAAAGGAAAAAAGGAAAAAAAAAATCCCCCGAAATTTTTGAACCCCTTATGATTCATCACCCCAAACTCAATCCCAGCCTTCCCTTTGAGGTATGGTACCTTGTAGTACAATTTCAGAGAGATCCATACACTTGAACACAAGTTATTGTCTGAAACTAGAAAATGCTTATTTTGGCCCTTTGGCCCCTAATTCCTAAACGTTTCAGGCAATTACCCCAAACTCAATTCCAGCTTTCCCTTTGTGATATGGAACCTTGTAGTACAATTTCAGAAAGATCCATACACTTACACACAAGTTATTGTCATGAAACTAGAAAATGCTTGTTTTTGCCCTTTTTGGCCCCTAACCCTAAAATTTTGAGGCAATTACCCCAAAAATCAATCCCAGCATTCCCTTTGTGATATGGAACCTTGTGGTACAATGTCAGAGAGATCCATACACTAACACACAAGTTATGTCCGGAAACTACAAAATGCTTGTTTTGGCCCCTAATTCATAAACTGTTGGTACCATAACCCCAAAATCAATCCCAACCTTCCTTTTGTGATATTGAACCTTATGGTAAAATTTCATCTATTCACTTAAACTAAAGTTAGATTGCGAAACCAATGTGTCTTCGACGACGACGACGCCGGACGACGACAACGACGCCAACGTCATACCAATATACGACCGCAAAATTTTTTGCGGTCGATATAAATTTGAAACCCTCCTTCCACCCAAACTTTTGAATCCCCTTTTAGCATTAACCATCAAACTCAATTGCAGTCTTTCCTTTGTAGTATGGAACCTTGTAGTACAATTTTAGAGATCCATACACTTAATCACAAGTTACTGTCTGAAAACTAGAAAATATTTTTTTTAACCATAAAAGCCCATTTAAATACATCATACAAGTATTAAAATAGAAAATGACATCATAGTCATGGCTAAAATTAAAAACCTTCATCAGCAACTTTTAATAGTAATATCTAAAATAAAATTCCTTCATCAGCATTTAAAAGTAACTTCTAAAATAAATTGACAGCTAGGACTTTGCAACCATAAAACCCATTTAAATACATCATAAAAGTATTAAAAAGAAAATGACATCATAATCATGCTTAAAATTAAAACACTTTCATCAGCAACATTAAATAGTAATATCTAAAATAAAATTCCCTCACATACATAATCATGGCTAAAATTAAATAATTTTAAAATAGAAAATGACATCATAATCATGCCTAAAATTAACAAGCATTCTGAGAGTATTGCATGGCAATACATAGTCCTCTACCAGTTAAAAATTAATTGTTCTGGAACAAAATGCTAACTTGATCTATAACTTGTCATGGTGTAAACTATATAACAAATATCAAATCAATATCTTCAAGCATGACAAAAAAAGTGTGGAGAACTGATTATTTAAGTGAATTTTAATAAGGACCATAACTCTGCACAAAATCATCAGACCAGAACAAAATTTGAACTTGATCTGTAACTTGTCATGATAAAACAATGTACCAATTACTAAATCAATATCTTTAAGCATGACGAAAAAAAGTGTGGAAAACTGAATATTTGAGTGAATTTTCTAAGTCCAAGGACCATAACTCTACACAAAATTATCAGACCGGAACAAAATTAAAACTTGATCTGTAACTTGTCATGATTAAACAATATACCAAATAACAAATCAATATCTTCAAGCACGAAGAAAAAGTGTGGAAAACTGATTTGCCGGACTGACGGATGGACAGACAGACAGACAGACGGACGGAATGCAAACCTAAAGTCCCCTTCGACTTCGTCAGTAGGGGACTAAAAAGTCTCCATCAGCAACATTAAATAGTAATATCTAAAAATAAAATTCCTTCACATGCATAATCATGGCTATAATCATGATAATTAAATTACCTTTCTTAAACATTTTTAAAATAGTACCTTCTAAAAATAAATTGACAGCTAATCACCTAAAGACAATACATTTCTTTATAAATAATTTATAAGCAGTGTAAGGGAGGTAATTTGACAATATGTGTTTGAATTACCTCCCTTACACTGCTTTAAAATTATGTTTTGTACTTGTAATTGTCCATTAACCTGGAAACCCTTGTTTTTTCCCCTTTTTTGCCCCTAATTTCTGAACAGTTTGAGCCATAAACCCCCAATGCAAATTCTTACCATCCCTTTGTGATATGGTAACTTGTGGTATAATTTCAGAGAGATCCATACACCATTTCACAAGTTATTGTCTGGAAACTAGAAAAATGCTTATTTGGGCCCCATTTTGGCCCCTAATTCCTGAACTGTTAGGACCATAACCCCATAATCAATCCCAACCTTCCTTTTGTGGTCATAAACCTTATGGTAAAATTTCATGGAAATCCATACACTTAAACAAAAGTTATTGTCCGAAACCAATGTGTCTTGGACGATGGCGATGACGACCGATACCAATATATGACTGCAAAATTTTGCGGTCGTATAAAAATCACTTTGGACCTTAATGTAGACCAATTTGAAAACGGGACCGAAAATTAAGAATCTAAATACACGGTTAGATTCGGCATATCAAAGAACCACAATAATTCAATTTTGATGAAATCAAACAAAGTTTAATTTTGGACCCTTTGGACCTCAATGTGGACCAATTTAAAACGGGGCCCAAAATCCAAAAACTTAATACACGGTTAGATTCAGCATATTAAAGAACCCCAAGAGTTCAAGAATAAAACCCCATTGAAATTGGTCAAGAAATAAGCAATTTATACAAAGTATCTTCTTTTGCACATTGAATATTTCTTGCAATTGCACAATACTGTGCAATTGAATATTTCTTGCTATTACGCAATACTGTACAATCGACAATTTCTTGCTATTGCGCAATATTGTGCTATTGGATATTTCTTGCTATTGCGCAATACTGTGCAATTGAAGATTTCTTGCTATTGCGCAATACTGTGCAATTGAAAATTTCTTGCTATTGCACAATACTTATTATATAATAATTTACACATCCTGTTTGGTGTGTATCTCCTGCCATATCATTATTATTTGCTTTTAAATATAAATCAGAAATATCCAACTTAAAATGGAAAATTTTAAAGAAAAAAAAGGAAAAAGGAAAAAAAAAATCCCCGAAATTTTTGAACCCCTTATGATTCATCACCCCAAACTCAATCCCAGCCTTCCCTTTGAGGTATGGTACCTTGTAGTACAATTTCAGAGAGATCCATACACTTGAACACAAGTTATTGTCTGGAAACTAGAAAATGCTTATTTTGGCCCTTTTGGCCCCTAATTCCTAAACGTTTCAGGCAATTACCCCAAACTCAATTCCAGCTTTCCTTTGTGATATGGAACCTTGTAGTACAATTTCAGAAAGATCCATACACTTACACACAAGTTATTGTCATGAAACTAGAAAAATGCTTGTTTTTGCCCTTTTGGCCCCTAACCCTAAAATTTTGAGGCAATTACCCCAAAATCAATCCCAGCATTCCCTTTGTGATATGGAACCTTGTGGTACAATGTCAGAGATCCATACACTTACACAAAAGTTATTGTCCGGAAACTACAAAATGCTTGTTTTTGGCCCCTAATTCATAAACTGTTGGTACCATAACCCCAAAATCAATCCCAACCTTCCTTTTGTGATATTGAACCTTATGGTAAAATTTCATAGAGATCTATTCACTTAAACTAAAGTTAGATTGCGAAAACCAATGTGTCTTCGGACGACGACGACGCCGGACGATGACGACGACGCCAACGTCATACCAATATACGACCGCAAAATTTTTTTGCGGTCGTATAAAAAAATTTGAAACCCTCCCTTCCACCCAAACTTTTTGAATCCCCCTTTTAGCATTAACCATCAAACTCAATTGCAGTCTTTCCTTTGTAGTATGGAACCTTGTAGTACAATTTTAGAGAGATCCATACACTTAATCACAAGTTACTGTCTGAAAACTAGAAAAATATTTTTTTTTAACCATAAAAGCCCATTTAAATACATCATACAAGTATTAAAATAGAAAATGACATCATAGTCATGGCTAAAATTAAAAAACCTTCATCAGCAACTTTTAATAGTAATATCTAAAAATAAAATTCCTTCATCAGCATTTAAAAGTAACTTCTAAAAATAAATTGACAGCTAGGACTTTGCAACCATAAAAACCCATTTAAATACATCATAAAAGTATTAAAAAAGAAAATGACATCATAATCATGCTTAAAATTAAAACACTTTCATCAGCAACATTAAATAGTAATATCTAAAAATAAAATTCCCTCACATACATAATCATGGCTAAAATTAAATAATTTTTAAAATAGAAAATGACATCATAATCATGCCTAAAATTAACAAGCATTCTGAGAGTATTGCATGGCAATACATAGTCCCCTACCAGTTAAAAATTAATTGTACTGGAACAAAATGCTAACTTGATCTATAACTTGTCATGGTGTAAACTATATAACAAATATCAAGTCAATATCTTCAAGCATGACGGAAAAAAGTGTGGAAAACTGATTATTTAAGTGAATTTTCTAAGTCCAAGGACCATAACTCTGCACAAAATCATCAGACCAGAACAAAATTTGAACTTGATCTGTAACTTGTCATGATAAAACAATGTACCAATTACTAAATCAATATCTTTAAGCATGACGAAAAAAAGTGTGGAAAACTGAATATTTGAGTGAATTTTCTAAGTCCAAGGACCATAACTCTACACAAAATTATCAGACCGAACAAAATTCAAACTTGATCTGTAACTTGTCATGATTAAACAATATACCAAATAACAAATCAATATCTTCAAGCACGAAGAAAAAAGTGTGGAAAACTGATTTGCGGACTGACGAATGGACAGACAGACAGACAGACGGACGGAATGCAAACCTAAAGTCCCCTTCGACTTCGTCAGTAGGGGACTAAAAATCTCCATCAGCAACATTAAATAGTAATATCTAAAAATAAAATTCCTTCACATGCATAATCATGGCTATAATCATGATAATTAAATTACCTTTCTTAAACATTTTTAAAATAGTACCTTCTAAAATAAATTGACAGCTAATCACCTAAAGACAATACATTTCTTTATAAATAATTTATAAGCAGTGTAAGGAGGTAATTTGACAATATGTGTTTGAATTACCTCCCTTACACTGCTTTAAAATTATGTTTTGTACTTGTAATTGTCCATTAACCTGGAAACCCTTGTTTTCCCCTTTTTGCCCCTAATTCCTGAACAGTTTGAGCCATAAACCCCAATGCAAATTCTTACCATCCCTTTGTGATATGGTAACTTGTGGTATAATTTCAGAGATCCATACACCATTTCACAAGTTATTGTCTGGAAACTAGAAAAATGCTTATTTGGGCCCCATTTTGGCCCCTAATTCCTGAACTGTTAGGACCATAACCCCCATAATCAATCCCAACCTTCCTTTTGTGGTCATAAACCTTATGGTAAAATTTCATGGAAATCCATACACTTAAACAAAAGTTATTGTCCGGAAACCAATGTGTCTTCGGACGATGACGATGACGACCCGATACCAATATATGACTGCAAAATTTTTGCGGTCGTATAAAAATCATTTGTTACCCAGAACATTGCTATACTGAGCTGAAATAATACCATTTACGGCACTATAAAGAGAAAATTCAACAGTTTTCATCATCTCTGCCTATGCCTAAAACAAGAGTGCACACGCTGAAATGTCTCGCCTTCTTTACTAATCATTGATATTATGTTGATAGTCCTAAATATATTTCTTAATTACAACTGTCACATAAACTTAACATTAACCAAGAAAACTAAACATTGACCAATGAACCATGAAAATGAGGTCAAGGTCAGATGAACCATGCCAGGCAGGCATGTACAGCTAATAATTCTTCCATACAACAAATATAGTTGACCTATTGCTTATAGTTTAAGAAAAACAGATCAAAACACAAAAACTTAACACTGAGCAATGAACCGTGAAAATGAGGTCAAGGTCAAATAAAACCTGTGCGACTGACATAAAGATCATAAAATATTTAAATACACCAAATATAGTTGACCTATTGCATATAGTATTAGAAAAAAAGACCAAAACTCAAAAACTTAACTTTGACCACTGAACCATGAAAATGAGGTCAAGGTCAGATGACACCTGTCAGCTAGACATGTACACCTTACAATCATTCCATACACCAAATATAGTAGACCTATTGCATACAGTATAAGAAAAACAGACCAAAACACAAAACTTAACTATTACCACTGAACCATGAAAATGAGGTCAAGGTCAGATGACACCTGCCAGTTGGACATGTACACCTTACAGTCCTTCCATACACCGAATATACTAGACCTATTGCTTATAGTATCTGAGATATGGACTTGACCACCAAAACTTAACCTTGTTCACTGATCCATGAAATGAGGTCGAGGTCAAGTGAAAACTGTCTGACGGGCATGAGGACCTTGCAAGGTACGCACATACCAAATATAGTTATCCTATTACTTATAATAAGAGAGAATTTAACATTACAAAAAATATTAACTTTTTTTCAAGTAGTCACTGAACCATGAAAATGAGGTCAAGGACATTGGACATGTGACTGACGGAAACTTCGTAACATGAGGCATCCATATACAAAGTATGAAGCATCCAAGTCTTCCACCTTCTAAAATATAAAGCTTTTTAGAAGTTAGCTAACGCCGCCGCCGCCGCCTGATCACTATCCCTATGTCGAGCTTTCTGCGACAAAAGTCGCAGGCTCAACAAAAATGGAACACAACATATAAATGTACGGGAAAATGCAATAAATTGCTTAGCTGAGCGCAGCTGGATAAGACCGCAGATGTCCAACCCTGAAAAGTTGCGGCCGAAATGGACACATTATTCGCGCTTGATACAGGTCTGAATTTGGATTGTAATTAAATATTTGACACATAATAGGTTTCTGACACAGAATAAGTGTAGTCAAAGAACTTAAAATTGGTTTTATGATTTGAATTTATATTCAATTTTTTGCTTTTGTGCAATACACTATGCTGTTGAATATTACGGTACCCCAAAAAAAAAATATTTGAAGAAATTTTCTTTTAATTTCTGAAATCTGAAATGAGAAAATTGTAGCCCCCACAAATTCTTATTTCCAACCAACCAAAAAAATTTTCAACTCCCCTTTCCTTATTCCAAAAATAATCTCAATTCAAATTTCTAATGGAGTTTGCAACCATAACTACTCATTTAAATACACCATAAAATATTAAAATATAAAATGACATACAGTCATGGTTAAAATTAATATTAATTAATAGTAACTTCTAAAATAAATTTACAGCTAATCATCTCAAGACAATCATCATTTCTTAATACATAATTTACAAGCAGTGTAAGGGAGGTAATCAAACATATATACAACAGTATTCTTTAAATGGATTGGATTACCTCCCTTATACTGCTTTTAAATTGTCTAAATTGTCCTTTAACCATAAAAACCCTTGTTTTCACCTAATTGCTAAATGGTTTGAGCCATAAACCCCCCGCCTCCCATACCATCCCTTTGTTGTATGGAAACTTGTGGTATAATTTCAGAGAGATTCATACACTTAAACACAAGTTATTGTCTGGAAACTGCAAAAATGCTTATTTGGGCCCCTTTTTTGGCCCCTAATTCCTAAACCTTTGGGACCATAACCCCCAAAATCAATCCCAACCTTCCTTTTGTGGTTATAAACCTTGTGTTAAAATTTTATTGATTTCTATTTACTTATACTAAAGTTATTATCTGGAAACCATCTGTCTTCGGACGATGCTGACAAAGACGACGACGTGATACCAATATACGACCAAAAATTTTTTAATTTTTGTGGTCGTATAAAAATGATGTCATCTGGTGTTTTTGAAATTGAAATTTAAGTTAAGCTATTCAATATTATATAAATCCATTGTCCTTGGACGGGATTCGAACCATTGCCCCTATTAAATTGCATTGATTTCTGCTTTGTGAGCGAAAGCCTTATCCCCACTGCTACCCGAGTAAACATAAGCAAATGGCAAGTAAAGACACTTGAACAATACATGGAAAATTGAATAAAAATAAGTAAATAATTGAGCAAAATCTAAAAATAAACAAGAGGGTGTAAGCAATGAAAGGTGTGTAAAGCTTACAGCTTAATCGAATGAGGAAAAGTAACAGTGTTTTATAGATCACAAGTCTGTTAGCGATACTTATGCACAGTGTCTTTTCATAATTTCACCAATTTTTCGTTTTTTGTACCTTTTTGCATGGACTGGCTCATATGATATTATGACAATAGGACTCTTTAACATTGATACATGTAGATTTAATTTTAATTTATTTTTAATTTTTTGGTTCATTAGACATGTTACATGTAGAGTACACACTTAGTTTATTTTTTATTTATTGGTTTAGATGTATCTTTTGTTCCTCATTGCCATCATCATTTTTATTTTGTGGACATTATACAATAGCCTTTGATCATGTTGATATACTAATATTGTCAGCTTCCTGGATATTTTGATAATACTGAGCTCCCTCTTATTTGTTATATTTACAAGAAATCTACCCGAAATTTGTGTTTAATTATAGCCAATTGTGTAAAGATGTTAATATCAGTGAAAATACACCTACTTCATGTAATTGCAGTAATTCGAATACATTTATGGACCCATTTCCCATGTTATAACAGGAGATCTTAACATCGTTCAAGACCGAGAGTTAAGATCATTCCTCAGTAAAGGACCTAAATATCCTCCCCGTCAATTATTAATTGGAATGAGTGTCGTAATATCATCCACGACTCACTCCATACTTACTGTTTGAAATGGATAAAATGGAAAAAGCTGACAAAAATCTTTGGACTCTTTTTAATTCAGTAATGAACATAGTTGATATCGCATTCAACATTTTAAAGAACATTTTACTCTTAACAATAACCACAATAAACCTATTTCTCGTATCAAACATAAACTAAAAGAACTAGCCAAGGAATTTGTTTTGTCCCGCCGATAAAGCTGCTAATAATATTATTATTGTTTGACGAAATTTTACATTGAGGTTCTGAAAAAGAAATCACCAATTCACCAACATTCCAACTGACTCCATTTTCAGAAAACGACATCTGTAACAAACATAAACTTTTAGCTACCGCTTTACAAGCAGAACCAAATACAATGAAAGTCCCAACTATGTATTGGCTTCGAAGCTACACAAAACACCTTACAAATATAGATTCATTTCGTCTTCAAGCCATTGTTCCACTACTAAATTGTCTATTCTTCTTACCAGTACACTTGGTACAATCAAAACCTGATAATAAATTGTTCAAATAAGGCCTTCAAAATAGTGGAATTAATTACTTTTGGAGTGTCAAGAACTCGTTGGAAGTACTTGATAAATTGCATGCATATATTGGTGATTTTGAATCTGTTCAAAGTTTTGATTTTTCTACCCTATATACCACATTGCCTCACATTCTCATTAAGAAAAATTCACACACCTAATTAAATGGGCATTTAAAAGTCAGAATGTGAATATATATGTTCAAACTCTTTTAGGTCATTTTTAGTAGCAATAAACAAAAAACTATGTCAATTGGACATGCTTTGATACTATATATGCCCTTGAATTTTTACTAGATAACATTTTGTTCGCTTTGGAGATTCCGTATATCGTCAGGTTATCGAATTCCAATGGGGACTAACTGCACCACTTATTGCGGACCTTTTTGTATTGCTATGAGTTACAATTTATGACTAAAATCAGCAAAGACCCATCGAAACAACATCTGATACACAAATTTAATTATACTTTTAGATATTTGGATGATATTTTGGCTCTCAATAATGACGACTTCAGTATGTATACTAAAGAAATTTATCCTGTTGAACTTACTTTAAATAAAGCTAATACTAACAATGACCACTGCCCTTTCCTCGATCTTGATATCTATATCATTAACGGAAAGCTTAATACTAAAATATATGATAAAAGAGATGATTTTTCATTTCCTATTATTAATTATCCATTTTTAGATGGTGACGTTCCCTTGTCACCATCTTACGGTGTTTATATATCTCAACTTGTACGATTCGCTCATGTATGTAACAATGTTTTAGATTTTAACGAGAGAAATTTATGTATTACTGAAAAATTATTACACCAGGGTTTTCGATATCACAAACTAGTCAAAACATTTACTAAATTTTATCATCGGTATAAGGACATCATTCGTAAATATAGCTCAACATGCAGACTTCTTATACGTTCAGGTATTTCACATCCAATTTTTTATGGAAATATTCTTTATAAAGCACAAAAATGTCAGTGTTCACCTCAGAAGCTAACAAAACCTTTAAATAGACTTATTAAGAAGGGATATAGTTACGATACTGTTGTCAGGTCATTAAAGATTGCATATTTTGGCGTTAATATTGATTCACTTATAGGGTCTTTGCATCGGAACTAAACACATTTATTTAAAAACCAGTTGTTGGCATGACACGGGTTATGTTCTTCTCATATATGTTATGATGGTATGATACTAAACCCCTAACGGGAAGGATTGTGCCTGATATTCATATGATGAAGACATAATCTTTCAATCAGTTTAATTGAAGTCTGGAGCTGGCATGTCAGTTAACTGCTAGTAGTCTGTTGTTATTTATGTATTATTGTCATTTTGTTTATTTTCTTTGGTTACATCTTCTGACATCAGACTCGGACTTCTCTTGAACTGAATTTTAATGTGCGTATTGTTATGCCTTTACTTTTCTACATTGGCTAGAGGTATAGGGGAGGGTTGAGATCTCATAAACATGTTTAACCCCGCCGCATTTTTGCGCCTGTCCCAAGTCAGGAGCCTCTAGCCTTTGTTAGTCTTGTATTATTTTTAATTTTAGTTTCTTGTGTACAATTTGAGTTTAGTATGGCGTTCATTATCACTGAACTAGTATATATATTTGTTTAGGGGCCAGCTGAAGGACGCCTCCGGTGCGGAATTTCTCGCTGCATTGAAGACCTGTTGGTGATCTTCTGCTGTTGTCTGTTCTATGGTCGGGCTGTTGTCTCTTTGACACATTCCCCATTTCCATTCTCAATTTTATGAATCTATAACGTATTATCGACAAATAATATTTCATTCAGTGATTGTTGATCGCAAGCTAATTAACTTTCGAGTTTGTTGTCGAAGTTGACCGGATCATGACATTGATAAACAATAAACACAGAGCACGTGGAAAACGTGACAAATAAGTGAATTTAAAGAGCCTTGACATTTCTTTTTTTTATATATTCCATGCGTTCCCATTTGTTAATTAAACTTTTCCTTAACAGTTGTTTAATGATTTGTTGTATTAAAATATGTTCTTTAAGAATCTGTTATTACTACATGTATTTACCTTCCAGAGCACGTTTGTTTACATTCTTTCATCACGGTTTTCCACTCGCACTTGGGCTGTGCAGTGGCCGAAATTGTAACGAGAGGTCACGTAGTTAAGGTCACTGCATATGGGAAAATATCGGGGAATTAGTGTCTGGGAAGTCAATAATTCAATATCGGTACATTTATGAAGATTTAGATAATATAAAGGATTTTCTTTTGAAAGAAAGTTCAGGTTCACTTGTTTTATAGTAAAACTTAGCCATTCAAGTATATAAAACATAATCAACTTTTTTTTTTAATTTGAAATTTCATATGACTTTAAAGCAGAATATAGAAATATATTTAGTTAAATTGGCAGTCAGTTTTGTCCAATTTCATCAAAATAAGCTAACAAACATTGCTGATGTACATCATGTACATGTGTATTAAACTATTATTGGCTTGGAAGTCAATATTTCAACCTCATTTGCATCCATATTCATTCAACCTTTGCTTTGAGTCATGTGAGTGGAGACAGACTGTGCTTGTTTAAGCATGCATGCAGTAAATGTGTTTATTCATAAAAAAAGAAGAGAATGTCAACATTGAAAAGTGAAACAAGGGAGCAATAAGGAATAACCATTTCGTTGACTGATCCGGACCACAAAAATAATACATGTGATATGAAGATTTACATATATTTTTAATCTACAACATGAAATCAAACTAACCTAGAAAAATCTTTATGATAGGATTACACATGCTTCACTGTCTGTTTATCATGTTAATATTTTCATATATCATGTATATATTTATATCGGGTTAATTGATTAAAAAAATCTTCCCTCTTCAGGGGTCTTCTCGATGGATAATTAGATGACATCTAGTCTACAATCATGACAATACGCACAAAATTCTGATACATTATAACAAGTCCATGCATTGTCATGATTGTTAATTGTTTCTTTTAGACTGTAAATTGGATATACGTGTAACACTCCCAAACGTGTCCATCCCCCCAAACGTGTCCGATTCCCCCAAACGTGTCTATTCTCCCCAAACGTGTCCGTAATATTTCAATATTGCCCAAACGTGTCCGATTTCATACCCCCAAACGTGTCCGATAACTGTTATTCGCCAAAACGTGTCCACTGTTAAACGCCAGAACGTCTCACGTCTTTTAGCGATAAAACCTGTATGTCCTAAATGACATCAATAACGTTTATGGCAATTCTATGATGGCGGACACAGTTGATGAAGTGGTCATTTATTATCATTAGTTTGTTCAATGCCGGTTGTTAATGATTATCATAATTGCAATTTAATCTGTAACATATGAATTAACTTTTGACTGAAATGTTCATTGTCCAGTTGCAAGTATTTCATATTCATTTAATTAGAGCGAACATACAAATAATTTTAGTACAGTTGAATCAATCGTTTACTAAGTAAATTATTTTGTACGAATAAACTCTGATGATGCCTTTTAAATTAATCCGAATATTGCACAGAGGGCTTTCAACAGAATTGACTTCCCTTTTTTCAACAGTTCTGGTATTTGAAAAGCTCTTCAAATCATAAACTGGTTAGCAGGTTTTTTAATAAATTTTAGGTTTCGAGCATGACTAAAGGCACACAAACAAGAAACATAACGTCCAGTGCCAAATATTTCATGCATTATTTGAACGATATTATGTTAACAATAAATACTGTAGATAGGTTTTATTATCATACCGGGAAATATAGGATTGGGCCTAAATTTTAACGGTTATTCGGGATAAACACTAGTTGGGATTTTAATCTTAAAAAATTTAAGAGCTAGAAAAGACCGATTTTTTATGACTTTAAGAAACCACTTTAATCTCCGTTATGTAATAGAGGCCGTTTTAAATAAAAGTTGCGGAAATTTAAAAAAAATAACTTAGTGTTGCCTTCCACAATACAACTGATGGCACCATGAAAGAGTGAATTGCTACACAGGTTTTAATGCGCAAAGAGAGGGACATTTTCCCTACACGAGGTATCTGATTTAATATCTATATTTTAACTGAGCATGGCTGCTTATATTTACATCCAACATAGCCGAACGGACGCCCCCACTTTTAACCAGGTTAAACTGCCGGTTTAAAAAAGATAAAAGTAATTTATTTCTATTTTTTAAATGAAATAGTAAAATGAGTATGTACGTTAATGAAAAAGCAATAACCAAATAACCTACGTATTTATAATATGGATAGTTCCAGTAAAAGAAAAAAATAAGCTTGATATGGACATTTTTAGGGGATTGGGCACGTTTGGGTGTTTATTAAAAAATGGACACGTTTAGGTGTTTATACGAATGACACGCTTTGGCGCCCTTTTACATTAAGACATGTTTTGCAGTTCAGTGACGTCATGTGGACACGTTTGGGGGGAAGGACACGTTTCTGAGTGTTACATACGTATTACATATAGTATGTTATGAATAATATAAGAATTTGAGTCAAATCGGTGAACATGAATTTAACAGCTAATGGCCTAATGCCCTTTCAATATATCTTTGCATATTTCAGATTTATTCTCTATTGCTTAAATTCTATCTACAACTAATTATTCACTAACAGTCCTAGTGTTAACATGAAATTGTTGAATGTAAATAAATACTATAAATTGATATAAAGCAAACTTAATGTCCGTTAGGGGTAAAACTTAAAAGAGTCATGTTTATATCCTAGATATACTTTTTATAGTTTATTTGTGCATATTAACAGACATGAGAAGTATAATATTATACACACACAGTTGTTGAAATATGTGCACGAGAAAGTGCACAGCAAAATCCAATTATGTTTTTATCATGTTTAATTTTCTGAAACATAGGTCTTGCCATGTCTTAAACATTTTTGCAGATGCACAGGTTTGACTGCACTCTGACAGAGCATTTTTGTGTATTGTAGTGCAGTCATTTTAGACTAAAGGTTTAAGTGTAACACCACTAATTTGGGCAGGGTCAGAAAAAACATATTAGAAAGTAGATGTAGTACATATTTAAAACAAAAATTATTCCTATGCAATGGTGTAACTTTCAAAATACGGTATGTAAAATATTTTGGTAATTTTGGTATCTAAAGAAAGCTGAATGACTTGTGATCATTTTCATGATTGTAGATGCTTTTTGACTAATAACCATGATTATGGCTATTTTACGAAATTTTCCTTTGATCTTACAGACTGAAAATTTCCTTTCTCAGCACAGTAGAGTGATATGAAAAATTATCACCAGAAACTAAGGGCGCACGAAATTAACAACGTCGCCATAGGTAAAATAGCGTTAAACAGATTATCATTGGTCATCTCAACTCGATTGCTTTTATCACTTTCGCCGTACCGGCTCAAGCGAGAAAATCAATCTCGTTGAGATGACCAACTATAATCTATAATAACATGAATAAGTTTGAATGATAAAACACAAATGTGCATGAAGTTTTAAAAGGAGGGTATATTGTGCCTGTTTCTCAGATCTAAAGTACATGTTTTCACTTTTGGTACTTTTTTAAGTTCTGGGAACCAATTTACTACATGTATATGTATGATCTTATCATTACATATTTGCAATTACATGTATGTTGATTTTGTTCAGCACAAGACAAGTAAAAGTAGTGCTTTGACATGAAATATGGCTGTCACTTTATACGAACATAAGATAAAGACCTACAATCTCACTAATTAGCAACAAGAAGAATTTTAGCGTCAAGAAGCGACAAGATGTGTTGAGAAGTGACATTAAGAAAAATATTAGCGACAAGAAAATACATTAATAGAAAATAAATCATCTGATTACACTAAGGGTCCATAAAATATAGAGAAAAATGGCAATTAAAAATTTTAAAAAATAAAGAAATGCCCCCAATTTTTTTTTAATCCAAACACTCATGTGTACCTTTTGATTTTAAACTATGAGTAATAATGTAAATATTTGAACCTTTTATCCTGTTTAGACAGAAAAAATTGTGTCATGTACTTATATATATATATAAGACTAAATTGAAAACAACGTTCAAACCTATGATTGCGTTGGATAAAACCGCAATTTTACACGTGCATGCAAATCAAATTTCTTGGTAGAGGGTCTAAATACAGCACAAACAACATTTTCAAAAGACCAAAAAAGTGAAAAAGTATATTTAAACAAAACGCATTTGACATATATATATATATACATGATATATATTGACCTTTTGAGTCTGAAATAAATGCAGATTATATTATCTTATAATTTGGTTTGAAATAAAATAATTAATATCTAGATTTGTTTACGGTTAATTTTTTTTCTTGTCACTAAATTATACTTTTTGTCGCTAAATTATTCTTCTTGTTGCTAATTTTTTTCTTCTCATCGCTTCTTGTCGCTAATTAGTGAGACCGAGAGCTCTGTATGCTTGAAAGTGACGAGATTAGAATTAGAATACACTTTATTCCAAATTAAAGGGCCCACAAGGAGCAACATGAGATTATAACATTACACATATATCATGTATATTAAACAACATTGAACAAATACAAAAGAACAATACTGAGGGAAAGAATTACTTGATTGAATTTATCATAGAAAGCATTATGTACATGTAGATTTTGTTTGTTTTTTTTTTATGAATGAGTTACAGACATGATGCCAATTGGTATAAATGACATTATTGACCAATCAGTTTTACAGTGATGTTTCATTATAAGCATTGTTACATAAGGATTGTAACTTGTAAGGAAAAATGCATCAATTTGAAAGACTTATATGGGGCAAAGAAATTTTTGGTGCTTCCTAAACAGGTTTGGAACAAACCCCTATATCAGTCAGAGCTCTGACATAAACAAGTCAGAATAAACTGACTTCTTCCAGTCAGAAAGTGTTTTGAAATTCTGACCTGTACGCGTCAGTTTTGTTTTCGTAGTTTTCCATCGAATCCGTCAAACCAGAAGTTATTTTGAAATTGCCACGATCTATTTCAAATGCGATCACGTGGTTTTTGCGAGAGTTCACGTGATTGAATGTTGTTGATTTGGAAGTGTCACGAAGAGAAGTCAATGAGTACTTTATTGATTATTTACGTTTTTAGTGAAAATCTCGGTCATTGTGGGCATTTTCTGAAGGGTAATACATATACCCTCAGTATTTTTATGGCGGTTTTATATTTTTGCGTATAAAGGAGTTTCATGCCAGTGATGTTTTGCTGTTTCATGAAGGCACGTGACCTGTAAATACGGGCGCGTGGTCTGTGAGATGACCTGGTGTTTGCCAATTCTGACTTGTTCACGTCAGAAAATGTTGTTATTGTAATGAATTGTTATTTTCGGAGATAACTCGTGTTGTCTTAAACAGGATTAACCTTATTTTCCTATTCGAAAAGTAAACTATTACTTGAGCAAACGTTCTGACCATCATTACGTAATTTCAGACAGACATTACGTAGTATTTCTATTTTAAACTAAATCATGAATTGATTTTTAACTGTTCTGAGTTGACTTAAATCTTTGTTTTTTTCGTTTCTCTTTTGTAGCAACTATTTGATTTTCTTTTGGGGGTCTAAAGGGGGTATTTTTTTTTTTTTGATTTTTTTTATTCATTTTTGGAGAAAAAATATTTTGTTTTGTTTTAAAGCCTGAGAAAGAAAAAATGTTTCATCTTCAATTGCCACTATATTTTTTTGTTTAAATGCTAAAGTTGACAGAAAAACATTGTTTTTGACTTTGAAATTTATACATCTATAATTCTAATCTGTAATTTATAACCGACCATAGATGCTTAGCCACATGACACATTCAGCTCTTATTTGTAATACATGTACCGTGTAATACAGATATAGTCTTTGTTTCTTCAGAATTTAGAATAAAATTTGAAGTCAACATTCTGACCTCAAAAGTCAGAATTTTTGACTTATTAAGGTCAGAAAACTCAGAATGTTTTAAACAAATGATTTCTTTATTGTTTAAAGTATTTTAGAATATGAATGCACTTGTTGTGTTAGTAACTTTAGAATGTACTCCTCTGACCGTGGGGTGTCTGGGGTGGGGGTTGTCTGGATTATTTTTGGATTTTTTTATTCAGTTTTGGAGAAAACAATATTTGGTTTTGTTTTTGACCCTGAGAAAAAAAGTTTGTTTCACCTGCAACTGTCAATATACATGTTCATGTAATCATTCAATGTTATGATAAAATTGAAAGAAAAAAAATGTTTTCGACTTTGAAATTTATACATCTATGATTCTAAACTGAAATTAATAATGGACAATCACCACAGATGCTTTGCCCCATGAAGCATTACCTCTGGTTGCAGATCCAGGTGCCCCCCCTTTATAAAAAGTTCTGTATCTGTCACTGATCTTTTATTTGAAATACAGATAGTCTTTGTTTCTTCGGAATTTAGAAGAAAATTAGTAGTCAATATTCTGACCTTAAAAAGTCAGAATTTACTGACCTGAAAAAGTCAGAATTTTCTGACTTATTAAGGTCAGAAAAACTCAGGATTTATGAAACGAAACTGAATTCTTTATTGTTTAAGTATTTTTGATTTTCTTGGGGGGTTATGGATTTTTTTGGATTTTTTTTTATTCAGTTATTGGAGAAAAAAATAATTTGTTTTCAACCCTGAGAAAGAAAAAATTGTTTCATCCTCAACTGCCACTATATTTTTTTTTTGTATAAATGCTAAAGTTGAAAGAAAAACAATTTTTTGACTCTGAAATTTATACATCTAATCTGTAATTTATAACCGACCATAGATGCTTAACCTCATGAAGCATTCAGCTCTTATCATGCTTATTTGAAATACATGTAATACAGATATAGTCTTTGTTTCTTCAGAATTTAGAATAAAATTTGAAAGTCAATATTCTGACCTCAAAAGACAGAATTTTTGACTTATTAAGGTCAGAAAAACTCAGAATGTTTTAAACAAACGTGATTTCTTTATTGTTTAAAGTATTTTGATTTTCTTGGGGGGTTATGGATTTTTGGATTTTTTTTATTCAGTTTTGGAGAAAAAATAATTTGTTTTCAACCCTGAGAAAGAAAAAATTGTTTCACCCTCAACTGCCACTATATTTTCTTTTTGTATAAATGCTAAAGTTGAAAGAAAACATTGTTTTGACTTTGAAATTTGTACATCTATAATTCTAATCTGTAATTTATAACCGACCATAGATGCTTAGCCTCATGAAGCATTCAGCTCTTATTTGTAATACATGTACAGTGTAATACAGATATAGTCTTTGTTTCTTCAGAATTTAGAATAAAATTTGAAGTCAATATTCTGACCTCAAAAAGTCAGAATTTTTTGACTTATTAAGGTCAGAAAAACTTAGAATGTTTTAAACAAATGATTTCTTTGTTTTTTAAAGTACTTTAGAATATGAATGCACTTGTTATGTTAGTAACTTTAGAATGTACTCCTCTGACCGTGGGGTGGGGTGGGTTGTCTATGGACTTTAAAAATTTTCTTTTATTCAGTTTTTGGAGAAAAAAAATATTTTGTTTTGTTTTTGACCCTGAGAAAAAAAGTTTGTTTCTCCCGCAACTGTCAATATACATTTGTACATGTACATGTAATCATTTAATGTTATGCTAAAATTGAAAGAAAAAGACGTTTTTGACTTTGAAATTTATACATCTATGATTCTAAACTGAAATTAATAATGGACAATCACCACAGATGCTTAGCCCCATGAAGCATTACCTCTGGTGGCAGATCCAGGCGCCCCTCCTTTATAAAAGTTTTGTATCTGCCACTGATCTTTTATTTGAAATACAGATAGTCTTTGTTTCTTCAGAATTTAGAAAAAATTAGTAGTCAATATTCTGACCTTAAAGTCAGAATTTACTGACCTTAAAAGTCTCAGGAGCCAAAAATTTCTTGTATTAAACTTTATTCTTAATCTGATTTTTGTGTTTATATGACTGTTAGAATGTTATTTACATAAAATCATATGGTAGTGCACTACTTTTTTGGGTGTGCTGCGTTCATTTGAAGTACCCAATTTTGCTGATTTTCTATTTTTCCTCATATTTTACATACTTTTAGGCTTATATCACAAAAAAAAAGTTTAATTTTGGACTTTAGAATAAAATTTGAAGTCAACATTCTGACCTCAAAAGTCAGAATTTTTGACTTATTAAGGTCAGAAAAACTCAGAATGTTTTAAACAAATGATTTCTTTATTGTTTAAAGTATTTTAGAATATGAATGCACTTGTTGTGTTAGTAACTTTAGAATGTACTCCTCTGACCGTGGGGTGTCTGGGGTGGGGGTTGTCTGGATTATTTTGGATTTTTTTATTCAGTTTTGGAGAAAACAATATTTGGTTTTGTTTTTGACCCTGAGAAAAAAGTTTGTTTCACCTGCAACTGTCAATATACATGTTCATGTAATCATTCAATATTATGATAAAATTGAAAGAAAAAAATGTTTTCGACTTTGAAATTTATACATCTATGATTCTAAACTGAAATTAATAATGGACAATCACCACAGATGCTTTGCCCCATGAAGCATTACCTCTGGTTGCAGATCCAGGTGCCCCCTTTATAAAAGTTCTGTATCTGTCACTGATCTTTTATTTGAAATACAGATAGTCTTTGTTTCTTGAATTTAGAAGAAAATTAGTAGTCAATATTCTGACCTTAAAAGTCAGAATTTACTGACCTGAAAAGTCAGAATTTTCTGACTTATTAAGGTCAGGAAAACTCAGGATTTATGAAACGAAACTGAATTCTTTATTGTTTAAGTATTTTGATTTTCTTGGGGGGTTATGGATTTTTTGGATTTTTTATTCAGTTATTGGAGAAAAAATAATTTGTTTTCAACCCTGAGAAAGAAAAATTGTTTCATCCTCAACTGCCACTATATTTTTTTTGTATAAATGCTAAAGTTGAAAGAAAACAATTTTTTGACTCTGAAATTTATACATCTAATCTGTAATTTATAACCGACCATAGATGCTTAACCTCATGAAGCATTCAGCTCTTATCATGCTTATTTGAAATACATGTAATACAGATATAGTCTTTGTTTCTTCAGAATTTAGAATAAAATTTGAAAGTCAATATTCTGACCTCAAAAGACAGAATTTTTGACTTATTAAGGTCAGAAAAACTCAGAATGTTTTAAACAAACGTGATTTCTTTATTGTTTAAAGTATTTTGATTTTCTTGGGGGGTTATGGATTTTTTGGATTTTTTTTATTCAGTTTTGGAGAAAAAATAATTTGTTTTCAACCCTGAGAAAGAAAAAATTGTTTCACCCTCAACTGCCACTATATTTTCTTTTGTATAAATGCTAAAGTTGAAAGAAAAACATTGTTTTTGACTTTGAAATTTGTACATCTATAATTCTAATCTGTAATTTATAACCGACCATAGATGCTTAGCCTCATGAAGCATTCAGCTCTTATTTGTATTACATGTACAGTGTAATACAGATATAGTCTTTGTTTCTTCAGAATTTAGAATAAAATTTGAAGTCAATATTCTGACCTCAAAAGTCAGAATTTTTGACTTATTAAGGTCAGAAAAACTTAGAATGTTTTAAACAAATGATTTCTTTGTTTTTAAAGTACTTTAGAATATGAATGCACTTGTTATGTTAGTAACTTTAGAATGTACTCCTCTGACCGTGGGTGGGGTGGGTTGTCTATGGACTTTAAAAATTTTCTTTTATTCAGTTTTGGAGAAAAAAATTTTTGTTTTGTTTTGACCCTGAGAAAAAAGTTTGTTTCTCCCGCAACTGTCAATATACATTTGTACATGTACATGTAATCATTTAATGTTATGCTAAAATTGAAAGAAAAAGACGTTTTGACTTTGAAATTTATACATCTATGATTCTAAACTGAAATTAATAATGGACAATCACCACAGATGCTTAGCCCCATGAAGCATTACCTCTGGTGGCAGATCCAGGCGCCCCTCCTTTATAAAAGTTTTGTATCTGCCACTGATCTTTTATTTGAAATACAGATAGTCTTTGTTTCTTCAGAATTTAGAAAAAATTAGTAGTCAATATTCTGACCTTAAAAGTCAGAATTTACTGACCTAAAAGTCTCAGGAGCCAAAAATTTCTTGTATTAAACTTTATTCTTAATCTGATTTTTGTGTTTATATGACTGTTAGAATGTTATTTACATAAAATCATATGGTAGTGCACTACTTTTTGGGTGTGCTATGTTCATTTGAAGTACCCAATTTTGCTGATTTTCTATTTTTCCTCATATTTTACATACTTTTAGGCTTATATCACAAAAAAAAATCATAGTTCTACTGTTTAACTTTTTCATACTTTCATGTAAGTTGAGGTTGACCAATTAGAATAAATTTAACTTAAAAAAACCCAATAGGTTTGTGTTAATCATGTTAATATAAGAAAGCTTAATCAAATTTTATTGTTTTTCGTTAAATTGTACATGTAGTCAATTTATTAATTTTTTTTCTCATTTTAAAAATATAATTAAATATCAAAAATAAATTAACTACATGTACATGACATATTTGTTTTCTTTTGAAATTTATACATCTATAAATCTAATCTGAAATTAATAACGGACCACAGATGCTTAGCCACATGAAGCACTTAGCTCTAATTTGAAATACAGATAGTCTTTGTTTCTTAAGAATTTAGAAGAAAATTGGAAGTCAATATTCTGACCTAAAAGAGTCAGAATGTTCTGACTTATTAAGGTCAGAAAAACTCAGAATTTTTTAAACACCTTTCCCAATGTCTTAAGACAATTGTCCATTGTTTAACCTATGGTGGTTCAAATTATGAATCAAATTTCAGTCCCCTGATGCTTATTCATTTTCCTCTCGAAATATAAACTTTGTTAATCATGTTAATCATTGCTAATTTAGAAGTTAGAAGGACAATATAAGAGGTAAGACATTAACAAAGATTAAGAGATCTGAATTTCTGACTTATATTTTTCACCTTAACCTGATAAATACATGCTTTAAATTAGAATAGTAAACCTGATATTTTGTGTTAATTAACAAATTATAATATTTAATTTTAATTTGACATTGATTGATGGGTAAACATAATAAAAACTTGAAAGAGAACTTAGCGATACTTACTTCAGTCAAATATTTCATAAAACACAAAACATTTTACAGGATAAGAAATACTGAAATTTTGTTAAAGTTTATAAACATTGATAAAGTTATTTGTAAGCAATTAAGAACATGCAACCTGAAATCTGCTTATATTACTTTTTTTTCTTCTAAAGAATATAATTTTTTTCTTATTTGTTTCCTTAGAGGTCACATGACACTGCCTAACTTAAAAGTTACAATAAGTTTTTTTGGCTGACTCTTTCAAGTCAGAACATAATGTGACTTGTTTGAGTCAGTTTGCATTTTGTTGTTGATTATTTTAGAAGTACAAACAAATGTATTGAGAAATAATTGAGTCAAATAGTTACTAAAATATATTTTTACAACCATAATTTCCATGTGTTAACTTATTGGAAAAGAAAAGTCATGAAAATACAGAAATAGAATAAACTTTAAGATAATTTGAATAAAATATTTGAAAACAAAATATATGTTAGAATAAAAATTTGTACCAAATATATTTTTGTTTTGTTTATAGTCCTCACTATGGTGACTTTTTTAATGGGACCTTATTTTCTGACTTTCCCATACATTCTTTAAGACTGACTTAAAAGTTGCAATATGTTTAATCTAAGTTTTTGACTGACTCTTTGAAGTCAGAACATAATGTGAATGAAATAGTCATTAAAATATTTTTAACAATTAACAGTTCCTTGTTTAAATTTATAAGAACATCATCATGGTCATGAATTATGAAAAAAATACGATAAATAATTTGATGAAATCTTTGAAAACAAAATTTCACATTTATATATTGAATTATACTAGATAAACATTTTTACAGTCATTATTATTTGTGATTGTGACTTTTAAAGGACCGTATTTACTTTGTCTTTTATCTGATTTTCCAATACATTCTTAATATTCATATGAAAATGCTACACTTAAAATTGAGTGTTTCATAAGGTGAACCTCCACTCAGATCCCCTTTCTTTCTGAAACTGCCATTGTTTTTATTATTTAAATTTTTTTTAGAAATAATTAAGTCAAATGGTTATTTATTATTACAGGATCTTACATGTATTTCCGGTGTCTTTAAATGACGTTTCCCATACAGTCATTAATATCATTTTACAATGACTGACCATCTCAATAAACTTAGTTAAGGACTGACTTTTAAAGTCAGAACATGATTTGACTTGTTTAAGTCAGTTTGCAGAACAAAGTTTCCAATAAAATCTATTTGTTCTTCTTTTTAAGCCCCTTTCAGAATCTGCCACTGCTACATTTTGTAGTTGATTATTTTAGAAATACAAACAAATGTATTGAGAAATAATTGAGTCAAATGGTTACTAAAATATATTTTTTACGACGATAATTTCCATGTGTTAACTTATTGGAAAACAAAATTTCACATTTATATATTGAATTATACTATTTTTTTTTCAACCAATTTGATTCACTTTCTGTAAAGAATAAAATAACATAAAATACGGCACTTCTGATAGAAACTTCGAATAGGCCCGAGCCACCTTAATCTCAGAGTATTTGTTAATTTTGCTTTGTATCTTTAAATATCACATATTTAAGACATAAGAAACATGTTCCTAAATAAATCAAATAATTTAAAGTACACTTTTGGCACAGCTGTTGTTACACTTACTTTACACATTCTTTTATACAAAAACAGATATGGTTATTATTAAATGTATTTTTTAGATTCATTTACATGTTTTTATATTCATTTACATGTCTTTAAATGTACAGTTATTTCTTGTCAGTGAATAAACATTTTATTCTTAACTGTTGTTTCTTTATTTATTTATTTTACAAAATTCAGTAAACAAATGGTAAATATACAAGAAATCACCGTTTGTTTTATATATAAATGTATATTTTTAAAGTTGTAGTATTGACTGCTTCAAGTGAGAACAAAATTGACTTCTGTAGGTCAAAATGCATCTAAAAGGGGCATAAATCTTGTTAAAATATTAGGATATAAAGTCACATTTTAATGTGCAAAAGCTGACCTGCTGAAGTCATTTTATGATAAACTAAAGTCTGACAAAACTGACCCGTACAAGTCATATTCTGTTAAGTGCAAGAAGGAGATAACACTTACATCAAATTATATCTGACTTATAGAAGTCAGTTTATTCTGACTTGTTTATGTCAGAGCTCTGACTGTATATGGTGATTATATCTGTATAGAGGGATACATCTCTCTATAGAGGGATATATTTGTTTAGACTGGATTTAAAGCAGAACATGGCAAATGCTCATTTTCTACTTATTATGGCTATAAACTATAGCATTATATGTATCAATTATTACACTTTACTAAAAATTGGGATGTCCAGTTTTCTACTAAAGTGACAGAACTTGCAATCTATTGTGTACCAATCTGAACACCTGATCAACAACAATAAGACAGTTGACCTTTAAATTTTATGTTTAATCTACCAAAAGAAATCGGTTTGTTGAGGCATAACTGAGTGGAATTTACCTGATCATCACAGCTTTCAATTATGATGAACAATACATTGTATATTCAGTCAGTCTGGCAGTAAACTAGACATGTGCATATTAAATTAAGTACATCAATTTGGTGCATCCAATGTTGCAGGTTACTGCCATAATAAGTAGAAAATGCGCATTTGCCATGTTCTGCTTTAAATCTAGTCTAAACAAAAATATCCCTCTACATAGGGATAATTGTATCCCTCTATAGAAGTATAATCACCATATACTATATTATATAGAGTGTTTGTTCCCAACCTGCTAAAGATGAACCTCAAGCACATTTTTTTAGAGGTGATTGGTGTGTTAACTGGACCGGTGTGTACAAATTTTACTGTTCAAAGCGTGTGTTTAATCCTATGAAAAGCACTATTTTGTAAACTAACCATATTATTTGCAAATTGACTTTCGGTGACCGAAAGGTTCCATTCATTAATCTGATAGACCCTCTTGGAATATAATTTGTAACTTGTAACTCATTGCTAATGTATTCTATTGTCTTTTGGGCTGTAACAATGTATGCCAGAGGCGAAAATTCAAACATTATCGATAGCGTATATAATTTTCATCAAATGAAAAACGGATGGCATAGGGACTTTCCACCAACAGTACCCATCAGCGTGTGTGAAAACAGAACCTATGTCAATTAAGAGCCGGAAGTGAAAATAGAAGGGTTACACTAAAGACCTGAACGTGGACCTGAAAAGACCTGAATAGACCTGAAAATATACGATTCGATTTATTCAAATTGCAATAACTTTTTTATTTTCCAATTGATTTTTTTCAAATTATAATTTTATTAAAGGTTAAAATCATTATTTTACTAATATAAAATGTTTTAAATGAAATACAAATTGTTGATGCCAAAACTCGGACCTGAAAGAAGAAATGAAAAGACCTGACAAACCGTATTCAAACTTCAATAACTTTTTTATTTTTCACGTCAAGATTTTGTGAAATGAAAATATCAATATAGTATTTATCTTTAAAAAGAAGTATTTTCGGGGTGTCAAAACTGGAACCTGAACGAGTTACTAAATTAACCGTGAATTGACCTGAAAATCTCCAGTTCGATTTATTCAAGTTCTATAACTTTTTTTAGTTTTCAAACGACCTCCTTTAAATTTGAATTTTATTGTAGAAAAATATAATATATTATTAAAATGACAAAGAACTTTATGAAAAAAATGCACCTAAATCATATAATCTAAAGACGTGTGTTCGTCGTTTGGAGAACGTGTGCTGGTTGTAATCCAAAATGAAACCTTGTATTAGGTGATAATTTGATTAATAAATAAACATTTCATTTTTTTAATCTTTTAATTGGATTATCATTTAATCTTGTTTTATGACTTGAACATGATTCAGTTTCAATAAAAACTGATTTTTTTCTTCAAAATTACTTAAGTTTCTCCTTGAATGAAAATGATTTTTTTTTGTAAGCTAACTTGAATGAATTAACCAGTATATGTTTAGGCCTATTCAGGTCGATTCAAGTCTTTTCATTTTCCCGTTCAGGTCCGAATTTTAACAGTAAAAAAAACATATTTTTCGTTATTGTTTTCCCTTTTGATGAAAAAAAAAATAACCTATTTGTTTAACAAAATCCAAAGTTGAAGGAAATTGATTCAAATGAAAAAAGTAATTGAAGTTTGAATAAATCTACCCGTATTTTTCAGGTTCACTTAGGCCTGAACAATCTTCGTTCAGGTCCGAGTTTTGTCACCAAATATAAATAGTTTGCATTAGTACCTTTTTGTTTCGTTCAAATTAAGTATTCATCTTTACTTAACAAAATCTAATTTGGAGGAAACTCTTTGAAAATAAGAAAGTAAACGAAGTTTGAATAAATATATTAGTGGAATTATAAATCCATTTAGTTTTTTTATTCCTTATTTAGGTTTTTTATTCCTTATTTAGGTTTTTTATTCCTCGTTCAGGTCCCATTTTAGGCACCCAAAAATTATTTTTCACTATTTGTTTTTCAATTTTTAGAAAATGTTAAACTTCTTATTTAACAAAATATTATATTAAACATTTTTCCATTGAAAAATAAAAAAGTTATTGGAGTGTGAATAAGTCTGACCATAGATTATCTGGTCCGTTCAGGTCTTTTCATTTCTTCGTTCAGGTCCGAGTTTTGCCATATAGATTAACATTATTATTATTAATGTTTTCCTTTTTACAAAATATTGAACTTTACCTTTAATAAAAACTCAAATATCAAGAAAATCCATTGGAAAATAAAAAATATATTTTAATTTGAATAAATCGAATCGTATATTTTCAGGTCTATTCAGGTCTTTTCAGGTCCACCACGTTCAGGTCTTTAGTGTAACCCAAAATAGAACCATATTTTACACATGCGTTATAGCCTACTAATAGACATATATTTCTCGCTGCATTGAAGACCTATTGGTGACCTTCTGTTGTTGTCTGTTCTATGGTCGGGTTGTTGTCTCTTTGACACATTCCCCATTTCCATTCTCAATTTTATATATATCTACTCAAAAGATGATGTGAACTGTCACGATACAGGATTTATTATCAAATTAAGTACTGAAATAAACACCCTTTCTATACAATTATCATTGGACATCATTAAACTGCTGAACTGATAATAATAAAATGCACGAATTAAATGGCAACATAAATACACATAAATTTATTGGCATGAATAGGAGTCTGGATGGGGTTTACAGAAAAGAGAATAATGATAAAAAAGGTGCAGAATCAAGGGTAAAATAAATAAAGAATAAGGAAAAATTGGCAAAAATGATAATAAAAAAATAGAGAAGAGTATGGTGCACAATAATAAAGAATAATGGGCAAAATAAATAATAAATATAGAAAATATGATCTAAAAAATTAAAGAATAAAGATATAAAGGACCCACCATCCAGACCCTCATGATTATTTGGTTCCAGTCAGTCTATCGTAATTATTTACAAACGCTTGTTGACCTTAATTTTGAAGATACAATTGTACCAAGAAAAAGAAATTATTGAAAGCTTAGTGTTGATGAACGCTTCACTGTGCCAGTAAAGTAAAAAAAAAATGTGTATTTATTTTATATCTGGGACTAATTAATACATTTATCTACTAGTACCAGTTTTATACATTTTAAATTAGTCTTATTCAATATTAAAATGTAATATGTGTTTTTTTCAAAGGTATCAGACAGAACGATCATGACACAATGTCTATAATTACTACATTTATGAGTATTTCTAAAATATTAAAATACGATTACTATTACACAAGCATTTTCTCCCCCGTGAAAATTACTTTGATTGAAATAACTTAAGTTCTTTGACCAGAAACTATTTTGCATATGAGTAAAACAGAGGTTGGAATTTAAAGAGAAAGATTAATTTGACGTAGTTTATTTATGTAGGCATGTAAATGATTAAAAATCTTTAAATGATAAAAAAAATTAATATGTTTATCTACGAAATGTCTACATTATTAAAGCGTCAAAACGAAAGCGATTTTTTACTAAGTTCTGTTTAGTGGACGACTATTTGATTTTCGGGGGAGGGATGGGGAGGAAATCCGCTAAAAAAAAATATGCATGCGTAGCAACAGATGTAAATAAATAGCCAATCCACAAAAACCCAGAATATCAGATGGGGATCCTTAATTTCTATATTCTTTAAATTTTTAGAGCATTTTTCTTTATCTGTAAGAATAACGCTTATTTTGTAAAATTCTCATTAAAATAATTTTACAATTAAAATTTTCTGTAATTGGAGGATTTCTTTATTCTGTACATCGTTCATTTCTCTAATCAGTAAAGTATTACATAATTCTTTTATTTTCCACAGTTATTCTCTATTCTTTATATTTTCTGCTCATTTTTCTCTATTCATTATACGTGTTATATTTTGTTGCCATATTTCTCTATGAATACCCCATCCAGACCCTCATGTTATTGTAACGTAAATCTCTGTAATTTATTGTTATACTTACACTGTATTTTTCCCCTCTGAATTTTCAAAATCTTCTTTCCCTTCGAAAAAGACTGAACAACGATACACCTATGTCTATATATATATAAGGTGTATATATGAACCAAGTCTGTATATGGAATATATATAACGTGTTAATCCAGAACCGAACATGCAAATTTAGAACCAACGCATTGTTAATCCAGAACCAAGTCTCTACATGGTATATAACTAACTAACTAACTAACTAACTAACTAACTAATTTTATTCAGTATAAAATCCAGTACAAAAGGATCATCGCTGAAATACATGAAAACATAGAAAACAAATCAAAATAAAACATAAAGAGACAATTGTGACACTTATAACAAACAATAGACAAAACAACCACTTCAATATTATGCAATTATTCCGCTGATGAATTTCTAATCAAAATACATTTGTCTATATATAAAAGAAATCTGTTGAGAACATCAGTCTCCGAACAGTTCATTAAATATCTAAATTTATCAAAATTATCTAAATTACAAAAACATGGTATAAAAAGCCCTGTTCATTGATAATTTTCTATGTTTTCTATGTATTGTGTGCGATTTTGTCCCATGTACATTTACTCCATATCCTTTCATTTTCTATAATATTAACAATGTCATCATTAAACTTTTTCCTCTCATCTTGATAGAGGTTACATTCACATATAAAATGAAACTCATCTTCAATTTTGTTATCAATACAATGTTTACATATTCTTTGATCCAAAGGCGTATTATTATATCTGCCTTTTCAATGTGTAAATTGTGGTTAGAAATTCTTAATTTACATAACTGTCTTATATATTGTTTTGAGATATTCAACTTTGTATAAGTCTCAGGTTTATATTCCTTTTTTAACTTGTAATATGTGCGTAATTTGTTTTGGTTTTCGCCTGACAAACATGAGAACAAATATTTTCCATATCTTTCTTGTAATATCTTTTTCACTGCAGATATGAGTTTTCCTTCTGACAGAGTTCCTTTATTATTCCAGACATGGTCAAAACTAATGAATTTTAGAAACTGAAAAATGTGTTTATTGAAGGTACATGGAAAGGTACAATCAACATCTTCGATTGACTTATATGCTAATTTTGAAAAATTCAAAAGAGGGTCTTTATACAAATATATCCAGTATTTAAGAGATTGCAAAATGACAAATATAGAGATTGGATAACGACCAAGTTCTGCCATACTGGCAATATTAGAAGCATATTTAGTGGCACCAAGTACAAATTTACAATATCGAATGTGAACCTTTTCAGGTGCAAAATTTAAAAAAAGTTTTTTCTAAATCATCATTTGAACCTGGTGCTAATCTTTTGTCCAGGTTAAGAATGTACGGACCCCACAATTCACTTCCATAAAGAAGGACTGGTTTAACACAGGAGTCAAAAAGTTTTAAGAGCAAAGGTGTATTATTATGTGTACAATGAAATTTACGTTTAATCATGAAAATTACTTTAAGAGCTTTCTCACTAAGATCTTCAACTGCAGTACTGAACGAACCTGATGCTCTCATTACAATACCTAGGTATTTTATATACTCTTGAACACTTTTGATAAGATTTTGCTCAAAATAAAAATTACAGTCTTTCAATAATTTACCTGACTTATAAAATACTATTATTTGAGTTTTTTCTATATTCAATGATAATTGCCATTTTTGACAATAAAGTTCCAATGAGGAAAACAGTTTTGTAGCACTTCTTTGGTTTGAGACATTAAAATTATGTCATCTGCATACATTAAACAATTTAAGCTTGTATTCCCTATATCAACTGGATCACATTTCTTATCAAGATATCCTGGAAAGTCATTCATAAATAAATTGAAAAGAAGGGGACTCAGTATACACCCTTGTTTTACACCTATATAACATGTAAATCCAGAACCAAACATGTAAATCTAGAACCAACACCTTGTCAATCCTGAACCAAGTCTGTATATGGTATACAAAAACGTTAAAATCCAGAACCAAACATGTAAATCTAGAACCAACACCATGTTTAGACGAGTTGTATATATATATATATATATGTATATATATATATAGGTTTGAACGTTGTTTTCAATTTAGACTTGTATATATATTGAAAACAACGTTCAAACCTATGATTGCGTTGGATAAAAACCGCAATTTTTATACCTGTGCATGCAAAACAAATTTCTTGTTAGAGGGATCTAAATACAGCACAAACAACATTTTCCAAAAGACCAAAAAAGTGAAAAAGTATATTTGACTAACAGGTCGAACAACAAATGTTCTTAAACCCTGCTGACTGCCATTGGCGATTGCAAAATAAACGGATCACAAGGTGTAATAAATGGATCTTAACTATAAATTTAATACCAAAGAGAAAACAATAAACTTGCGGCAAAGATGGTATACCACAAACAAAGGTGCAAAGATTTTTTGTACACCATATCCGGATTTCGACAATTAATGTCTCTTCAGTGATGTTAGGAATCGAAACGGTATTTGGAAGGCCATATAATTTACCTCAATTTAGGATAGACTCTTGAATTTTGAGGAGTCAAAATAGGATGAATGGATCATATAAAGCCGAAGGCAAATATAATACAAGCCCAAACGAAAAATATAAACAAGTCTAAATTGAAAACAACGTTCAAACCTATGATTGCGTTGGATAAAACCGCAATTTTATACGTGTGCATGCAAAACAAATTTCTTGTTAGAGGATCTAAATACAGCACAAACAACATTTTCCAAAACACCAAAAAAGTGAAAAAGTATATTTTAACAAAACGCATTTGACTAACAGGTCGAACAACAAATGTTCTTAAACCCTGCTGACTGCCATTGGCGATTGCAAAATAAACGGATCACAAGGTGTAATAAATGGATCTTAACTATAAATTTAATACCAAACAGAAAACATTAAACTTGCGGCAAAGATGGTATACCGCAAACAAAGGTGCAAAGATTTTTTTGTACACCATATCCGGATTTCGACAATTAATGTCTCTTCAGTGATGTTAGGAATCGAAACGGTATTTGGAAGGCCTATATATATATATATATATAACGTGTTAATCAAGAACCAATCATGTAAGTCTAGAACCAACACCGTGTTAATCCAGAACCGAGTCTGTTTATGGTATATATATAACGTTACAATCCACAACCAAACATGTAAATATAGAACCAACACCTTGTCCATCCAGAACCAAGTCTGTATATGGTATAAATATAACGTTATAATCCAGAACCAAACATGTAAATCTAGAACCAACACCTTGTCAATCCAGAACCAAGTCTGTATATGGTATGTATATAACGTTTTAATCCAGAACCAAGTCTGTATATGGTATATATATAACGTGTCAATCCAGAACCAAACATGTCAATCTAAAACCAAGACCTTGTCAATCCAGAACCAAGACTGTATATGGTATACATATAACGTGTTAATCCAGAACCAGACATTTAAATCTAGAACCAACACCTTGTCAATCCAGAACCAAGTCTGTATATGGTATAAATATAACGTGTTAATCCAGAATCAAACATATAAATCTAGAACCAACATCTTGTCAATCCAGAACCAATAGATATAAGAAGATGTGGTATGAGTGCCAATGAGACAACTCTCCATCCAAGTCAAAATTTATAAATGTAAACCATTATAGGTCAAAGTACGGTCTTCAACACGGAGCCTAGGCTCACACCGAACAGTAAGCTATAAAGGGCCCCAAAAATTACTAGTGTAAAACCATTCAAACGGGAAAACCAACGGTCTAATCTATATAAAAACGAGAACCGAGAAACACTTATGAACCACATCAACAAACGACAACTACTGAACATCAGATTCCTGACTTAGGACAGGTGCAAACAAATGCAGCGGGTTTAAACGTTTTAATGGTACCAAACCTTCACCCTTTTTCTGAAACAATAGTGTAACATCACAACATAGAAAGACACACTATAAAATATCAACTGAAATAGCTTAACTCAATCAAAGGACATAGTAACACCATTGAACATACACTGAACAAATAAATATGACCTATGATACAATGTAAATTCAAAAAATAAAGTAAGGAAGAATAATAAAAGTAACATGTTATATCGGTATGAAATGTTAAACAATTTAAGAAAACAATATGCTCGAACAAAATATCAGCCATTTACAATAACTTTAAACACAGGTAAATTAAATAATTTGGTTGTTAGGTATACGTATACAGTTACAATAGAGAAAGGAAATATTTTAACAAAATAAATAATTTAGATGTTCATAGTACGAAGTGGAAATTTATATTAGTACCAAACACTTATCAAAGCTGGTATATAGACCAGATATAACCCTGAATAACATTAAATAACAAAAAAAAAGCATTACAATTAGTATCAACAGGTCAAATAAACAAGAAAGTACGATTTGAGAGTACTCGCAGTTACTGACAGCTAGTTAAAAGCCAAAACAATTAATAATAAAAAATCATGCATCAGAGACTAAAAAGTCTGTATATGGTATAAATATAACATGTTAATTCAGAACCAAACATGTAAACCCAGAACCAAACAAGTAAATCTAGAACCAACGCCTTGTCAATCCAGAATCAAGTCTGTACATGGTATAAATATAACGTGTTAATCCAGGACCAAACATGTAAATCTAAAACCAACACCTTGTCAATCCAGAACCAAACATGTAAATATAGAACCAACACCTTGTCAATCCAGAACCAAGTCTGTATATGGTATAAATATAACGTGTTAATTCAGAACCAAACATGTAAATCCAGAACCAAACAAGTAAATCTAGAACCAACGCCTTGTCAATCCAGAATCAAGTCTGTACATGGTATAAATATAACGTGTTAATCCAGAACCAAACATGCAAATCTAGAACCAACACCATGTCAATCCAGAACCAAACATGTAAATCTAGAACCAACACCTTGTCAATCCAGAATCAAGTCTGTATACTAGTATGGTATATATATAACGTGTCAATCCAGAACCAAACATGTAAATCTAGAACCAACACCTTGTAAATCCAGAACCAAGTCTGTATATGGTATAAATATAACGTGTTAATTCAGAACCAAACATGTAAATCCACAACCAAACAAGTAAATCTAGAACCAACGCCTTGTCAATCCAGAACCAAGTCTGTATATGGTATAAATATAACGTGTTAATTCAGAACCAAACATGTAAATCCACAATCAAACAAGTAAATCTAGAACCAACGCCTTGTCAATCCAGAACCAAGTCTGTATATGGTATAAATATAACGTGTTAATTCAGAACCAAACATGTAAATCTAGAACCAAGACCTTGTCAATCCAGAACCAAGTCTGTATATGGTATAAATAAAACGTGTTAATCCAGAACCAAACATGTAAATCTAGAACCAACACCTTGTCAATCCAGAACCAAGTCTGTATATGGTATAAATATAACGTGTTAATCCAGAACCAAACATGTAAATTCAGAACCAAACATGTAAATCTAGAACCAACACCTTGTTAATCCAGAACCAAACATGTAAATCTAGAACTAACACCTTGTCAATCCAGAACCAAGTCTGTATATGGTATAAATATAACGTGTTAATCCAGAACCAAACATGTAAATCCAGAACCAAACAAGTAAATCTAGAACCAACGCCTTGTCAATCCAGAATCAAGTCTGTACATGGTATAAATATAACGTGTTAATCCAGAACCAAACATGTAAATCTAGAACCAACACCTTGTCAATCCAGAACCAAACATGTAAATCTAGAACCAACACCTTGTCAATCCAGAACCAAACATGTAAATCTAGAACCAACACCTTGTAAATCCAGAACCAAGTCTGTATATGGTATATATATATAACGTGTCAATCCAGAACCAAACATGTAAATCTAGAACCAACACCTTGTCAATCCAGAACCAAGTCTGTATATGGTATAAATATAACGTGTTAATTCAGAACCAAACATGTAAATCCACAATCAAACAAGTAAATCTAGAACCAACGCCTTGTCAATCTAGAACCAAGTCTGTATATGGTATAAATATAACGTGTCAATCCAGAACCAAACATGTAAATCTAGAACCAACACCTTGTAAATCCAGAACCAAGTCTGTATATGGTATATATATATAACGTGTTAATCCAGAACCAAACATGTAAATCTAGAACCAATCCAGAACCAAACATGTAAATTCAGAACCAAACATGTAAATCTAGAACCAACACCTTGTTAATCCAGAACCAAACATGTGTAAATCTAGAACCAACACCTAATATGGTATAAATATAACGTGTTAATTCAGAACCAAACATGTAAATCCACAATCAAACAAACGCCTCAAACCAAGTCTGTATATGGTATAAATCGTGTTAATTCAGAACCAAACATGTAAATCCCAAGACCTTGTCAATCCAGAACCAAGTCTGTATATGGTATAAATAAAACGTCCAAACATGTAAATCTAGAACCAACACCTTGTCAATCCAGAACCAAGTCTGTATATGGTATAAATATAACGTGTTAATCCAGAACCAAACATGTAAATTCAGAACCAAACATGTAAATCCAGAACCATGTAAATCTAGAACTAACACCTTGTCAATCCAGAACCAAACATGTAAATCTAGAACCAACACCTTGTCAATCCAGAACCAAGTCTGTATATGGTATAAATATAACGTGTCAATCCAGAACCAAACATGTAAATCTAGAACCAACCTTGTAAATCCAGAACCAAGTCTGTATATGGTATATATATAAACGTGTCAATCCCAAACATGTAAATCTAGAACCAAACATGTAAATCTAGAACCAACACCTTGTCAATCCAGAACCAAGTCTGTAAATGGTATAAATATAACGTGTTAATTCAGAACCAAACATGTAAATCCAGAACCAAACATGTTAAACCAAGACCTTGTCAATCCAGAACCAAGTCTGTATATGGTATAAATATAACGTGTTAATCCAGAACCAAACATGTAAATCTAGAACCAACACCTTGTCAATCCAGAACCAAGTCTGTATATGGTATAAATATAACGTGTTAATCCAGAACCAAACATGTAAATCTAGAACCAACACCTTGTCAATCCAGAACCAAGTCTGTATATGGTATAAATATAACGTGTTAATCCAGAACCAAACATGTAAATCTAGAACCAACACCTTGTCAATCCAGAACCAAGTCTGTATATGGTATAAATATAACGTGTTAATCCAGAACCAAACATGTAAATCTAGAACCAACATTCTCAATCCAGAACCAAGTCTGTATATGGTTTAAATATAACGTGTTAATTCAGAACCAAACATGTAAACCCAGAACCAAACAAGTAAATCTAGAACCAACGCCTTGTCAATCCAGAACCAAGTCTGTATATGGTATAAATATAACGTGTTAATTCAGAACCAAACATGTAAATCCAGAACAAAACATGTAAATCTAGAACCAAGACCTTGTCAATCCAGAACCAAGTCTGTATATGGTATAAATATAACGTGTTAATCCAGAACCAAACATGTAAATCTAGAACCAACACCTTGTCAATCCAGAACCAAGTCTGTATATGGTATAAATATAACGTGTTAATCCAGAACCAAACATGTAAATCTAGAACCAACACCTTGTCAATCCAGAACCAAGTCTGTATATGGTATATATATAACGTGTCAATCCAGAACCAAACATGTAAATCTAGAACCAACACCTTGTCAATCCAGAACCAATAGATATAGGAAGATGTGGTGTGAGTGCCAATGAGACAACTCTCCATCCAAATAACAATTTATAAAAGTAAACCATTATAGGTCAATGTACGGCCTTCAACACGGAGCCTTGGCTCACACCGAACAACAAGCTATAAAGGGCCCCAAAAGTACTAGTGTAAAACCATTCAAACGGTAAAACCAACGGTCTAGTATATATAAAAAACGAGAAACGAGAAACACGTATAAATTACATAAACAAACGACAACTACTGTACATCAGATTCCTGACTTAGGACAGGTGCAAACATTTGCAGCGGGATTAAACGTTTTAATGGTACCAAACCTTCTCCCTTTTCTGAAACAATAGTATAACATCACAACATAGACAAACACACGATAAAACATCAATTGGAAGGCTTAACTCAATCAGAAACGTAAATTAACACACTATGAACGAATAAATTCGATCTGTGATACCTGAAAGTAAATACATAGTTAATAAAATATTAGGGACAAACATTCAAGGCCAAAAGCAAACAAACAAGTCCAAATAAAGCCATGGCAAAACACTACCGCGAAATATTAAACCCTTAGAAAATAATCACTTTTGAAAAACCGGTTTTCATAATATATACAGGTAAATGAAAAATAACTTTGTCGTTTTAGGTATACTTTTTCTGTCTATATAAAATCTTCCAATAATTAGGAATACCAAGAAAGGTCTGTCATATAAATAACTAATTTAACACTAGATACATAAGGGTAAATATCAACAATAAAACTTCCCTGTACAGATTAAAGGAGAATAATCTTGATGTTAATACAAATGTAGTACGAAGAAGTGAAAATTAGTAGATATTCCAAATAATCAAAGCTGGTATACAGACAAGATCCATATTAATATAAAATAACAAAAAGTATTAAAATAGTATCAACAGGTCGAATTAAAAGAAAGTACGATTTGAGAGTACTCGCAGTTACTGACAGCTAGTTAAAAGCCAAAAACAATTAATGATAAAAAATCATGCATCAGAGACTAAAATCAACTAAAACACATCCCATGGATTTAGTATTTTAACGTCATGAACAGTCAGAGAAGACATGACTTGTGCAATGCCAAAATAAATGTATCGACAGGTAGTAGGATAGTGAGGAGCTACTTCTTAAGAGATAAAAATTAACGTGTGTGTCTCTAAACATCCCGCCTCAAAAGAAGATACAACTTAGTTATGTTTTAATTTGCTAATGACAAAATCGATATTAGTGCCAATGTAAACTATATTCAGAGATCTAATTACAATATTGGTACGATAACCCTTACTTATAAGTTTGTTTAAAGGTTCGATGAGTTTACACGGATCACATAGTGATTTCCTCGCTTTAAGTACAATATTACCGTAAAATTTAGGATGTGAAATACCATTTTAATAAGTTTTCTACAGGTACAGCCAAATTTACTAATCAAATCTTTGTATCTATGAAAGAATTTAGTAAAAGTTTTAAGTAATTTATGGTATCGAAATCCCTGACACAATAATTTCCCAGTGATGCATTGATTACGTTCGTTAAAATCTATGACATCAGAACACACACGGGCATACCGAACGAGTTGGGATATATAAACACCGTATGATGGAGCCAAAGGCACATCGCCGTCTAAAATGGAAAATTAACAATAGGAAATGAAAAATCGTCTCTTTTGTCGTAAATTTTAGTATGTAGTTTCCGTTAGAAATTGAAATGTCTAAATCTAGAAAAGGACAACTGCTGCTGTTTATGTTAGATTTAGTTAAAGTAAGTTCTTTTGGGTAAATTTCGGAAGTATATTTAGAGAACTCTGGATTATTTAACGAAAAATGTCATCCAGATAACGGTAGGTATTGTTGAATGTATCAACTAAATATAACAATGATGGGTCTTTACTGAGTTTGGTCATAAACTGAGATTCATAGCAATATAGAAATAAATCTGCTATTAAAGGGGTACAGTTAGTGCCCATAGGAATACCTACTACCTGACGATACACTTTATCGCCGAAACGTACATAAATGTTATCTAGCAGAAAATTTAAAGCTTCAATCATATCCTCACATTTCCAGTAAGTGTATCTAGCATACTTTCCTTTTCGTTACAGAAAAGGCTTTAAACGAGTTACAGAAAATAAAATTACAATGAGATTTTTCGAAAGACCATTTTATCAAATACAAAAACTTTTTCTTTATAAGATTGTGTGGAAGTGTAGTGTACAGAGTAGAAAAATCATAACTGTCAACAGAATTATAAGGACCATCAAAAGCATGTATTTTATCTAAAACCTCTAAAGAATTTTAACACTCCAAAATAATTAATACCATTATTTTCATAAGCTTTATTACAAAAGTTAATAACCAGTTCTTTGATAGTAGTAAGGAGGTAGTTAGAAGAACTGATAGATTAGTAGTAGAACACTTACTCGATGCGGAGATGAAACGGAATTTAAATGGTTTTTTGTGTAATTTCGGTAACCAGTACATGGTAGGGACTTTCAGATGTTCGGAAGATGCTTTAAGTTGGGTAGTGGCAGTGGTATGCTTGTTAACGATTTGACTCTCTGTGGTGCGAACGGACCTGAATGTAGAGGAATTGATAATTTCGTTTTGAAGAACTTCCGTGTAGTATATGCGTCACACCAAGTCTGTATATGGTATATATATATAACGTGTCAATTCAACCTCATGTGAATCCGTATTCATGTGACCTTCAACTTAACCCCTTTGCTGTAGATGGGTTGCGCATGTAATAGGCGTGTTCAGCTATTAAAAGGAAAAGAATGTCAACATTGAACGTGAAACAAGGGTGAACCATTTCGTGGACTGATTCTAGCCACAAAAAATTATGATTAACATATTTTTTAACCTCTACATGAAATCAAGCAGACCTAGAAAAAATCAAATTGCACGTGCTCGCTATCTATTTATATTTATGTTTATATCGGGTAATATAACCGTCGGCAGTCTTCGGAGGTCATCTCGATGGTTAATTAGATGGAGTCTAGACTAAAATCGTACGAAATGCTGATGCATATTATCGAGTCCATGCATTGTTAATTGTTAATTTTAAACTTTTTGTAATTTGGATATACGTTTTAGTATGTTATAAATCAAATATGAGAATTTGAGTCAAATCGGTGAACATGAATTTGACAGCTCATGCCCCTTTAAAGCCTGGGTTATACATTGATCGTGTTCACCAGAACAATCAACAATATATTTGGTTTTTTTTTTTTAAAGATTATTAGTGCTCTGCTCAAATATCTGACAGACAATTTGGTGTACAATCATCACGAGCCCTTCAAATTCGGCGGCAGTAGGATAAGGAAGCTGACACATATTGAACTTCAAAATATTTTCCTGGAATATAAGTTGTAAGTTTAACTAGTGGCTGAAACGTGGAGTTATACCAGAAAATTATATTATTATGTCAATTAAAGGCCATTTTTTTATAAATAGTTAGGTTCTTACGAATATTTTTAAGCATTATATAATAAAGAGTTACTCATATACAAATTGTCTCGTTCGTCTTGATCTTTAGCTAAAGTTATCACTTTTCGTTGATCGTTAGACAATTTACACTGACAATTTGAACCAAACTAATGGCGGGAATAATGAATAAAAGGTCGTTTTGAAGTTTTCCTCTGTTAGTTATTATGACATAAAACACATAACCATCAGAGGCAATTTTTACTTCTGATGGGTTAATGTGGGAGCTAATACAGCAGCATTCGCATTGGTGGCACATAGTTCCATTTGAAGCCAGCCCTACGGAAAATCACTCTATTTCTTGCATGAAATAATTTGGCCAATTTTTGGTCATTATTTTTCATCAAAATAGTACAATTTTTATGGAAAGGAACAATTAAACAACCACAGGGTATATATATATAAGAAAACGTTGGACAAAGCGCCGCGAATGCAGCCTTAGATGGGCGGATATACTGACGGCATGGTATATATATACCCAATCTGCTAAGTAAAGTATGTTAAGTTTTGCAATACAAATGCTGTTTTCTGTTATTATTTATAAATGGTAAGTCGCAGAAGGTTATAGTTTTTTTTTTCACATTTGCAAAAATGTATAAAAACGTCAATGTCTAAACTGACTTTACAAACAAAAAGATAGGAGTTACAATGTTTAACCATTACATACTGAAGTTTAAATTCTTGTTATTTCACTTTCAGTTTTGCTGACCACTATGTGACCTTTGTTTTACATAAGGAGGCAATCATATACTTCCACCAGAGGAAGACAGGGTGTCCATATGAGTTAGCAAACCAAAATGTATGGATGCAGAAGTGGATATGTATATTGAATGGAAAAGAAGCATAGAAAATAACTATGAGCATTCAAATTGAATATATTATATTTTATTTTTTTTTTTTTTTGTATATAGTAATTATGATGGTCTTATAACATCAATATTCAACGCTTTATGATGATATTTTTATTTTCTTATTGTTTTAAAAGCTGTAGCTTATTAGTAAAAAAGAAATTGTAAAACAAGATAACAGCAATATTAATGAAAAGAAAAAACAAGACAACAAATGCAGAGAATTTATATGAAGTAGTGGATATAGAAAGGAAAATCAACAAACGCCTTTAATCGCAAGTTGATTATCGTTTCTGAATTGACTAAAACACCGTTTTAAATTTGGAACATAAATCAATAGAATTATCTAAAAGAATTTCAATTTTATCTTTTATTCTTGAATGTGTGGAATTAATACGGTTCACATCTATATTTAGGCATATGAAAATTAAAGAAAGTTTAATCTTGTAATTTAATATTTTTATTATTGCTACTATTGTAGGGTACATGTATCTACGGTCAAAGCTGCTAGATATATACTATTACTAGAGACTCTGTTATATTACCAAGAAAACGCAATTATTAGTTATAATAAAAACAAAAATATTATTTTAAAACAGAAAAATTAATTATGCTTTAGTTAATGGGTGTATATAAGAATATGCATTTTTTTCGATATCTTACCAACGCGGTGACGATAGGCAACATAAGTGTATGTTCAGATAGAACGATACATGTTGAATAAACGGGAGATCGAATCTTACACCGGAATATAAGTATTAGATTGTTGCTTACCCCATACATAATATTTTAATCACAGGAAATAAAATATGTATTTTGTGTTACTTTTAGTGGTAAAAAAAAATAGGGTCACGACAGTAGCTGTCATTTTAGACTTTATTGTACAACAGCAACACCCCATAGTAACGTACTGTATTTGCTGAGGTAAAATGGTTTTGACCCGGTCGTCCGTCAAGTGCTACGTTGATGTCGCCTTGATAGCACCTTCATTTTTTGTCGCATCCTCTTTAAATCTGGATGAAGGTTTCCAATCATCATAACCATAGATGAGTTAGACACTCAGAAACATTTGAAATGGGGCACTATTTTGAGCGGAAAAGGCTTTCAAAGTCAACCAATGCTATGTTTTATCGCCACACTACCTCCTCTATTTTTGTAGGATTCTCTTTAAATTTGATTGAAGGTTTCTGGATGATTTTGATAAGAAAAATCCGAAAAGAGAGACAATTTTTCCGATATATCATGCAATATATCATGTGTTTATGTGTGAACAGCGTTGAGAATTTTATCCGTTGTCTCTTTTTCTTTTTTAGAATATTTAACATGCAAGAATATTTTATTTTGGTATTGCGATACGATTAATAGTACTACTTTATTTCATATGGTTAAATTGTGATTATTATCCCAAGTTTGGTTTTCGAAAGGTCCATTTCCAACAGTTCACAGAGAATGTGTGTAAAATGAAATAATTAACACAAAGAACGACAACATTAAAGTAAAAAAAAAACAGCCATAATATATATATACTGTATATAAATGAACAATGTTAATTGATTGAGTTCATGTATTGCCAAGTTAATGATTACTTTTATCATATGTTTTGTTTTGTTTAAGTATATTGCAGTATTCATGTATACTCAAACTTGTCATGAGTATTAAGCACATGACAATGTCATGTGGGTATCCAATTTGATATTTTGATATTGTAATTTGTTGGTTTTTATTAGCCTAAATGAAATGTACTAGAATTTTCTTGAGTATGTGTATTGACAAGTTTATGATTATTTTATCATATGTTTTGTGTTCTTTAGGAATATTTTAGTATTCATATATACACACATTTTTAACTTAAACTTGGCAAGAGTATTCAGCACATGACACTGCCATGTGGGCATCAAATTTGATATTGTAGTTTGGTTTTTATTAGCCTAAATGAAATATACTGGACTTTTTTATGAGAATATGTTGTCTGTGAGCGTGGTAATTGTAGTGTAGTACAAGTGACATAAACTTCAACGTGTTGAAGGCGGTCACTACAAAGTACAGTGTATGTAATGTGCGAATCCTGAAATATCATTTTCACTGTATCCGTGATGAATTTCTGATGTAGAATGATAAATAAACAGACGACAAATTCATGATTTTTGAATAAAATAAGAAACAATATATAATTTGTACTGTTTTTATAAATTCATGATATAGGTATGAGATGCGCACGGATTTTCATCGCGCCTACAGCCATCCATGTACAAAATTGATACACAAATAGATAAATATTAAAAACAGTTCACGAACAGAGCGTGCAAGAGATTTAAAAGTAGCAGTTAAGTTTCATTTGCAGAAAAATGTACCTGTTAACATAATTATCAATGTTGTATATCTTAAAACAGGTTTTGTTATTCATCTTGTTGATATTGAATCAAATTCCACTATGCTGTTTTCGTTATGCGATTCATGTTTACTGTCGAATAATGATACTGGACTTTCATTTTCACTGTAGGGCGATTCATTTCTATTGTATATGCGATGCATTTTCACAGAAGGAAATTAATTAATTTTCATTATATAAAGTCTTAATTCAGCCGAATCTCTAACAAAATTTATGAAGTCAGAAGGATTGATAATATATACATACATGTACACTCATACCACATCTTCTTATATCTATTTAGTGAGTAAAATCTGTGGTAATATATCAATAAATTCCTTAAAATGGCATTTATTGCTAATATAGTCAATTCTATTTTCTCTAATAATTTGTCCAGATCCAGATCTATATGTAGGATAAAATTTATCATTTCCAATGACACGCCATCATTCAATACATATATCTTGGACAGTTAGGCCAATCCACGTCACCGAAAAGCAAAGTTTCTGTTTCGGTCTAAATCTACATCGCATACTAATAAATTAAACGTTATTAGAGCTATTTTCATAATGCATGTAGTATAAAGGTGTGGTTGGCTTGCTTGCTTTGTTTGTATAAATGTTTGCTTAAGCATTGTAATAAAGATTGAGCAAACATTAATACAAAAAAGCAAGCAAGCCAACCAAACCTTTAAACTACAAGCATTAGGAAAATAGCTCTAATGGATGCATTTTAGATAACAAAGAGCATTCACAAAACGATCTTCATTTCACGATTGAATGAGTGGAAACGTTTTCATCTTGCACAAACAATTGTCGCTTGGATGACTGTATAATTGATATGTATCCTGACATTGTGTATACGTCTAATACAGTAAAGAAAGTTCAAGCAACAGTCGAGTCACATTAATTTATGTTTTAATTTCTTTTAAGTCCGTGTTACAAATAAGCAAATACCCAATTGTAAGAATACAAGGAATGTTGCAAACAGTTTATTTTTACATGTTTAAATGGTTCTAATGTTTTACTTTTACAAATTGTGACTTGGTTGGGGAGTTGTCGCATTGCCACTCATACCACATCTTCTTATATCTATACCACGGGGTATAGCCGCCGTACAGTTGATTCCGGACGTTAATCGCTACTCTTCGCGATGTAGGTAGATAGACCGTTCTTATATTTTCACCAAATACTAACTGACGCAATGTTTAGATAAGTATTCAATGTTTACTAAAACAAAGTTTACTGCTCCTGGCAGCATTGTATATTATTTATATTACATGAACACCATGTGACTATTTTAAATAGACAGGTCTGTGTATTACTTGTAAACATCGCGAAACAAACACTCGGTGTAGCTCAAACTTGATTAAACTACAAATAGAGCATAGTTGGTTGGCTCTTACGCTAATGCGACCATGTATTTTGTGATTTGTTGCTGTTAAAAATACATAATGCGAATGAGAAACCCGTTGTTTTAATTATTTTTGAAGACATTTACTTGAAAAACTGACCTCAGAATTTTGGCACTATACGATTAATTCTCTTTGTAGTTTGTTTATTTTCTTTAGTACCATTCGTTGTACATTCTTGTACTGTTCGTTGTGTAAAAGCCTATCAATATGGTAGAAATATGTATGACACGGCGTGACAAATTTTCAAAGCTTTTTTTAACCGAATTCTAAAAGTTTTAAAGGAAAATTCGCCGTAGAAATACGTTATATTCATAAATATTCTGCTCCAGTAAATTTTCGGATCCATGACAAGCTAATAGCAAACTCACCAACAATATTTGAATATGCATGATATGAACGTGGTGATACCCGTGTATATTCAAGTAGGCATCTACGACTAGCTTGCATTTCAAATTGTAAATATCATCAATATTAAAGTCATTTAAACACTATTTTCAGTTGTTGCATGTCGAATTAACGTATAAAACAACAATGAAAATTCATCGCACCTTCAAAATTCTACATCAGAAATGATTGCACTTACAGTGATAATTCATCGCATCTATAGTTAAAATGAATCGCATACAAACATTCATATTATGGATTCTGCTGCTTTAATTACACTTTTTTGGACTTTAATCCCGTTATTACACATTAAAAAGTTATATTCTAATGAAATCGTGTTAAAACGTACATTCAAATCAATTATTTTGTATTTTCAAAAGGTAAACAAACGCAGTTTTTCCCATCATCCTTTATTCTACAATAGACATACTCGCATACAACAGTGAAAATGAACTAACTGGATTCGCACTTTATATACACTGAAAGTAGAAGTAGAAGAAATATACTGAACATATTGACACATTGTGTTTGTTGCATACATATTCTATTTTACATATTTTATGAATTATGATGTTTTGATGTCAATCCTGCATTTGGATTTTATATTTAGTTTAATTGCTATGCAATGTTTTTCTTGTAAATTTTGTTGGTCTTTTCGTCGTTTTTTGTTTTTGTCGATGTCTCTTTAACTAACAAATTTTGATTGTCCCTTTGGTATCTTTCGTCTCTTTTTTTAACCGATAAAGTATTTGATCTTATTTATATTGACACGAAATGCCAATAAAAGCGCAGTAAAAGTATAACTTTTCTTAACACGGTTATGTTAGCAGTCATGGTCGAGTGGTCTCATTCCCGGACTTTAGACTATGATTTTTTTTTAAGGAAATGCGCTTTGGAGAAGGCTTGGATTCGAAAATCAAAAAAAGTATTATAAATCTATCATATAACATCATTCAGATGTTCATAAGACAGAACTACTCCGTGAGACATCAGTATTTATATTTTGAATGTTGTCTTACATATTTGCATTAGGGCTTCAAACTTCTTACAATTAGCTCAAAATTACAAAACTGCCAAAGTGGCATCACAGTTTTGAGAATTGTCATTAATATTTAGAAAGGAGTAAAGGCTTTATCCAAAAAGATATTTTGCTAAAAGATGTATTTAATAAAGGTGTTAATGTGTAAAAAAATATCTAATCCTTATCTGTTTTGTCCAAAAACTATGTTTAAAGTGTCCACCTTATATCAACATTGTCGATTTTGTCAACTTTATGACATCACAAGCAATCGTTTTGCACTAATGTGTCAGGACTGTATAATTACTTGTTCATTTATCAATGAAATCAGCAAAATTATTTATTTTCGGAGAATAAGGGGCCAAACAATCACCAGCTCTTATCACAACTGTCCTGTTAATTTAATTTATTTTTCAAAATCGCCATACATGTGCTATTCGATTCTGAGAGGTACAAAAGTAAGTTATATATATATATACAGTAAAATTGGTACCGTTAATGTTATAATAAGTTTTATGTTCTCAACTTAGGCTAACTTCAGTCGACAGGGATTCTTGAAAATTAACATGGATTCTCTGTAAATATCAACCATGCCAGATATAGGGTGTGGCACGCATACTCTCAGAAAAGCTTTAAACTTTGTCAGTTATCACACTTTTATGTATAAATGAAAAATAATATTGATATTGTTGCTATTGACCATGGTTGCCATGGTAACAGGATATTCTAATTTTACCTCCAAAATTGCTCCTTTTCAACTATGAAATAGGTCTGTTTTGGGCATTAATATCCACTTAAATAGCAATATATTGGTTAAAATACCTATTATTTATATGAATATCATTATAAATTGATATAATGACTGAATTTAAAAATATAAAATATTTTATGTTACCCTCACTTGATCCTTGGATACATGGAAGAGTTCAACAGGTATACATAATACCCAATTTAGACAGTTTTGAGGATGTATAGCAAACTTACGCATCCATGTTGGAATAAGACATTATACTTTCCATTGAGGCAACATATCATAGTTTCGATATATGGAATAAAATTCTTGGGTATCTTGTTTCCAAGGGTGGTAACCATGGAAACAAAAAGTTAAAATTTCAAATTTTTTCAGTTTCTTCATTTTAAAATGTAATTAAAAGTTAATCAATAACTTATTTAATCTTACATTACCTTTTATTTATTATTTACAGAAGAAAAACAACTTAATAACAAATAATAGGTCTGTTGCTATGGAAACAGGGCTTTCAAATAGCAATTTTAGCCAAAATTGTAAAATTGGTAAAATCTGCAAATTTAGAAAAAACAGAAGATTAAATCAAGTTAAGAATTAAATTGGCATTATACAGACTAAAATTTATGTTCAACTTAAATCTGGTATTGAAAATGGTTACCATGGAAACATATGGAATATATCTGAAAATCTGCAATAAGGTCTAACGTGTCAATTTGTTTGGACAAAATCAAAATCAACACTTTTGCTTGTTGCAATGAATTTGAAGTGTAAACAAATGCTTAAAATATCTCATGTAAACATTTTCACTGGTTTCAATGTTTTCATGATGTTTTCTATAGCCTTGATATGCTAAAAAGACAATGCTATTTCACAGATTTTAGTTGAAGCAACCATTTTGTCTTAATAAGAATTAAAAAAATATTTGATGAGTATTTCAACAAAATAGATTTAAGAGATAAACAAAGTCATCTTACAAAGATGAGAGCCTGTACATGTGGCAATAAATTTGAATTGATCAAAATGCCACCTGTAATTTTGAGGAATAACATAAAGTGACACAGACAAAATAAAGTTTTTATTTATAAATAATGCAGTCAATATTTACAAAGACACAAATATTTGAGCCAGAGCTTTTACATGTATATCATAAAATAACTGTATACAGTAGTTAAACATAAAACTTTATCATAAACTTATCTATAACTGTAGTTTAACATTAAATTTTTCCTTATTTTATGTATGACAGTACTGGAAAATTTTATAAACAAAATGAAATTAATATCTTTAAAACATATTTAGCTGGGATTTTGATTAAAATCATAACAAATTTAAATTATATGCTAATCTTTCAAATAGTGATTCATTAATTTTCATAATTTTCAAAAATATTTATGCAACATTGAGTGATTCAGGAACTTACAAATACCACTAAATGAAATGTTTTCAAACATCAATAAAATTATCCATGAGGCGCAGCTTGATACGACCACAGAGGTCGAACTCTGAACAATTGGGGCCAGTATGGGCACAACATTCAAGCTTGATATAGCTCTGAATTTGGATTGTGATTAAATATTTGACACAGCATAGGTTTCTGGCACAGAATGAATGTGGTCTAATGAACTTAAAAATTTAAATTTACCTATTATGGTCCAATATCCAAAATCTAAATACATGGATTGATTCAGCATATCAAAGAACCCCATATGTTCAATTTTGTTGAAATCAAACAAAGTTTAATTTTGGACCCCAATTTGGACCAACTTGAAATCTGGGCCCATAATCATAAATCTAAATACATGTTTAGATTCAGCATATCAATGAACCCCAAGAATTCAATTTTGTTAAAATCAAACCAAGTTTAATTTTGGACCCTTTGGACCTTAATGTAGATCAATTTGAAAACGGGACCCAAAATTAAAAATCTAAATACACGGTTAGATTCGGCATATCAAAGAACCTCAATAATTCAATTTTGATGAAATCAAACAAAGTTTGGACCTTTTGGACCTCATGTGGACCAATTTAAAAATGGAGACCAAATTCCTAAAACTTAATACACGGTTAGATTCAGCATATTAAAGAACCCCAAGAATTCAAGAATAAAACCCCATTGAAATTGGAAAAGAAATAAGCAATTTATACAAAGTATTAGAAAAGCATTGTTTTGGCCCCTTTTGTCCCCTAATTCCTAAACAGTTTGGGCCATAACCCCAAAATCAATCCCAACCTTCCTTTTTTGTATGGAACCTTGTGGTACAATTTCAGAAAGATCAATACACTTACACACAAGTTATTGTCCGGAAACTAGAAAAATACTTATTTTGACCCCTTTTGGGCCCTTGTTCCTAAACTGTTAGGGCCATAACACCCAAAATCAATCCCAACCTTCCTTTTGTGGTTTCAAGTGTGTGTTTAAATTTCATAGATATTCATTTACTTAAACTAAAGTTATTGTCCGAAAGTAAGTGTCTTGGACGACGCTGACGATGACGACGACAAAGTGATACCAATATCTGACATAAAATTTTTGCGGTCGTATAATAAAAGGTGCGACAATATTTGGCTTATATTTCTATGGAAATTTGAACTTTAAAATTTTGATTAAATCTTTTATGTCTATTTTAAAGCTCAGGAAAGGAAAAATTAAAATACAAGACGATTTTACTGGTTATACCATAAAAGGGCCTGTCGACAAGTTTACCTGAAAACATTTTGATTTTGGTCAATTTTCCTATTCATTTTTAACTAGATAATTTATGATGTTTTTTTTATAAAGTTAACACCTTTCATGTCAATATTTCTGTGTTTTCTTTGCAAATTTTGAAGACTAATAGCATTTTCTACTTTTGGACTGTAAAATCTCTATAAATGATCATTTTATTTCAAAGATATTTTAGTTCACATTTTATAGATGCTAAACAATATAATTTTGTTAAAATAACCTGATTAGTGAAACATTTCATTTTCATTGGCCAAAAAGGCCCTTAGCACACCTCCTACTTTAAACAAAAGAATTAAAACTAAAGAACATTTTGACTGTTATTTGATTCCAAAGTACTTTAAATTTTCTTTTCTGTCTTCTTCCTCTGCTGCTACATAATCTTCAGAACTAAGTTTTTCTCTTTCTGACTAAGTCGGGAGAAAAACGAAGCAATTGTATTCCTGATAAAAATGCCCTTTTGTACATGTTGCATAAAGAGAAATTTCTCATCTCATCAGCAGCCACTTAAGAGTCTACCTTGTTAACAGTCACCTTCCCAATGTCAGATTTTTCAGTCATATATAATATATTGCCTTAGTTGTTGACTTAATGTGACTCTGGATTTAGTGACTTTGATGCCCGTCCCATCTGAAGAACTTTATCTTAATTAAGTGCCAATGAATTATTTGTTGATTCTAAAGATATGGATTTTTGAGGCTGATTTGAAATTATCTTATCTGCATACAATCTTTTGCTTTTCTGATATTTTCATTTTACACCATTTAACAAACAATTGACTATGAGGACATGCTCATCACTGCTGCTGATGTTGAGAATTCTCTTGTGAAGCTGTCTTGGGACATTTGAAAACGATAATTCTTGCTTCCTTAGTACATGTAGTAGTACACTTTTCTCCTTTTCCGTTCTCTAAAAAAAATAAATAAAACATTAAAGCTGTCACATAAAAGCTCACCATTTTGTGTACCTTGAAAAAAATCAATTTGATGAGGCCTCTTGTAACACTTCACAACTAAAAGTGTACTTTAGTTTAACAATGAATGACAGAAAATTTTATTAAGAAATAATTACTTTAAATACATAGAATAAAGCATGGAAAAACAAGGAATGTGTCAAGGAGACAACAACTTGACCAAAAAGCAGCCAAAGACCACAAATAGGCCTACAAATTAAAGCAGCAAGAAATCCCACACCCAGGGATGGGCTAGAGGTGAACATAAAGACTAATTTATTCTAGTTCAGAATATATGTCTAATAAGAATCAGTTTATATCGACTAACCTACTACGAGTTACATTGTTCTATTTTTACAGCTAAAAATGTACTTGAAAAACAAATTGCAAAAACATATTTTATACCTGAAAAACTGAGCAATCTGTTCAAGGCATCCTGCTTTAAGGAATTACAAATAGAAGAATCAAGTTTGACTCAAATAAGCTTGTTCACTTTTACATGTTTCCTGACTACATGTATCTTCTAGGATTAACAATGGAACACTTTTAACTGGAATTGTCTGAAATAAAATCAAAATATAAGGAATATATAAAATAAAAATAAAATTCTTACTACATATATTTGTTTTAAAGTGTGTATAACAATGAATAATTGTATTTAGCTTCATGTCTTTCAATTAAAGTGATATAATATTTTTTTAAATAAATCATTGTTTTATTGTATTTCAGTAAATTGTTTTAAATGCTTGTATTTTGGACTTATACATGTAAATGAAATAAATGGGGAATGTGTCCATGGGACACAGATGATGCCCCGCTTGCATATCATATAAAGTTATAAAGTAACATAACTGAAGAACAGTAAAGTGACACTACCCACATTTGTTCTTTATCTGAATTTTGTGGTAATAAGGATTATGTATAAGTTTCATAACATTTGGTAAAGGCAAACTTAAGTTAGAGAAGGAAACAAAAATTCAGCAATTTTTCCATTTTAAAGGGCATAACTCTAGAACTGTTAAAGTGACGCTACTACAATTCAAACTTGATCTGTGTTTTGTGGTAATAAGCATTGTGTATAAGTTTCATAATATTTGGTTGAATCAAACTAAAGTTAGAGAACGGAAACAAAAAAAACCAGTATTTTTTTCCATTTAGAAAAGGACATATCTTTAGAATAATTAAAGTGACACAACCAAAATTCGAATTTGATCTGTGTTTTGTGGTAATAAGCATTGTGTATAAGTTTCATAACATTTGGTTGAGGCAAACTAAAGTAATGGAACAGAAACCAACTTTGGGACGTACATACATACGGACAAGGGTTAAACTTAATGCCATGGTGGGGCATAACAATTTAAGACCTTTGAGTACATGTACTATCGAATGAAACTTTTAGTTATGGTTTTATTCATTTAACAGTATAATAGACAGTTAAAGACTGTTAAGTACTTTTCTTTAAAATCTTAAAGTGCTTTCATGTTTAGGATAATTGTCCCCATGTTCAAGGTATTTGTTTTCAGTTTTATGTTTATTCCAATATTTCTGGTTAAGGATATGTATTGCCATGTTTTATTTATTGGATGTTTATTCCAATTGTTCCTGTTTAGGATTTTGTTTTCAATTTCAATTGAATTTCCTATTTTCCATGTAACAGATATTTATTCCTATTTTTCATGTTAAAGACATCTATTCCCTTGATTCATGTTAAGGATATCTATTTCCACGTGTTATGTTAAGGATATTTATTCCCATGTTTCATGTTAAGGATATTTACTCCCATGTTTCATGTTAAGGGTATTTATTGCAATGTTTCATGTTCAGGATATTTATTTCTATGTCTCATGAAAAGGATATTTATTCCTAGGTTTCATGCTTGGGATGTTTATTCCCATGTTTGATGTAAGGGATATTTATTCTCATGTTTCATGTTAAGAATATTCATTCTGATGTTTCATGTTAAGAACATTTATTCCTATGTTTCTTACTAGGGATGTTTATTCCTATGATCCATGTTAAGGATATGTATTCCCATGTTTGATGTTAAGTATATTTACTCCCATGTTTCATGTTAAGGGTATTTATTGCAATGTTTCATGTTCAGTATATTTATTTCTATGTCTCATATATAGGATATTATTCCTAGGTTTCATGCTAGGGATGTTTATTCCCATGTTTGATGTTTGGGATATTTATTCTCATGTTTCATGTTAAGAATATTTTTCCCATGTTTCATGTTAAGAATATTTATTCCTATGCCTCATATTAAGGATATTTATTCTCTTGTTTCATGTTAAGAATATTTATTCTCATGCTTCATGTTATTGATATTTATTCCCATGTTTTATGTTAAGGATATTTATTATTCCCATGTTTTATGTTAAGGATATCTATTCCTATGATTTAATTTAGGTCTGTACAATATTAGGATGTTTATTCACAATTTTTCTTATAAATGACAAAGCTTGTTTGAGTCAGTACTTTTAGCCTCCTTTACTGACATAAATACTAGTATCAGATCTTAGAGAGGCAGATTTAAATATTCCAGTGAAAAAGTGTGAAAAGTTGGGGTAACCCTTGTTTCTTTAATTGAAAGTACTGGAACTACTACTTTCAAATTGTACTAAATCTACTGCTGAATCCTCATTAACAGTGTTCTACTATTTACCTTTCTTATTCTTTTGATTGGACCTGAATCATCTAAAGCTGTGACTTGATCTATTTGAAAAAGAAAAATGAAAATGCATATTTGGACAGTGAAGTCTGTATTTCTAATGAAAATCCTAAAGAAAAATACTGATATGTGCTTAAAAAGCATGCACAAGCCACAATTATATCAGAACTTTAGCTAACTTTATTTATTTAAAGGACAACATATGCAACTTAGGAGATAAACTGTTGTGGCATAGATTTCAACAAGTTAAATTCATTTTATGTCTTCAGAATGTTTTTCAAAGAAATGTACACATCAATTGTAAAATCATTACCATACATCACTGTCTATAATACAAACCTTATTAACATTAATAAGTTGAGATTTTGCACTGCTTTGTTTTGGCAATCTAGTAACATTTTCTACAGTCTCTTCAAATACATGTACCTGGAATTATAAGAGAATCATTAACTGTTTTACATAAACATTTTATGACCATGTGTTTTTGATAATTTTCAATTAGGATTTATTTAAAAGTATATACTTCATTTAACATGTCACTAAAATGTATGTGGTTACATTTGACAAGGTCAGCACAGCATCTTAATTCAAATATACAAAAGGAAGCATAACCTACCATACATGTAAATGTGCTTGACAAACTTTCATATTTGCATTCATAATTAAGTGACTTAAAACCCACTCAAAAAAGGTCCTTATAGAATTTTAGACTTGTAATTGTTAGATTATTTTTACAAAGGTGTATGAATAAAGGCAAAATGTACTTCCTTGCAAGGAACTGTATACAAAGCAAACATACACTTTGAGTTTGAATGAAAGAAATTTGGTCATGGAAATAGGTTGAAAAAGTCAGTGAAAAAAACGAGTTCAGATATTTGAAAAAGTTGGTCAGCATTTCCCCCTGGAAAATATTCTTTTTGCAACCTTCATAAGTTTGGACAAAGAAAGAACTTGCAAAGAAATGGGACAGCTCCTTACGCCTAAAGGAACATATTTATGCAAAAATAGACATTTATAATTTAGTTAAAGATATGCTTACCTGTTCCAAGTTGTAGAACCAGTCCATGAAGTATATTTATAGTTTCCACATTAGACAGTGACAGTTCTCTGTCAGATCATCTTTAGCATCAGACTGTTAATGTCACGGGTGTTGATAAAAACGGAACTTCACTTAGTTCTCCTTTTTCTTTTTCATTGTTTTCAAGTACATTGAACAATGGCTTGAACATATTTGTAAATTACATGAAGGCGACGGGAGCAGACCACATTCTGTACAAACGGCAACTTGTTCATCATCACATGTTCCCTAAAGTTTGTTATGACTTTTATGTCCTTTGAACATAGTAAAGGCTTATCATTGTTATAAAATTGACAAGCCATTATGAAACATGTATATAGATATATTTAAAAATTAGATATAAAGTGTAAAAGATATTGATTAAAAGAAGCAAAACATGTTGCAGACGTCTGTCTCCATTCTTGTCTAGATAAACAAATGACTTTTTCTATTTTTAAAATTTGGTGAGTTCTTAAAAGGGAAATAACTCTTGTAAATTTCAGGCAATTTTTGACATTTTTATCCAATTTTTATGAAAAAAATCTAATTAGCCCCAAAATGTTTTGCATAAATGAAAATATCAATCTTTTCAATAAAAGCTATTATTTAGTTTATTCAGGAATGGATGCGTTTTTGCATAAATTAGGAAGAAAGTTGGTTCATAATTGCATTAGAATATGCTAAAATTCATACTACTAACCTAGATTAAAAATGTCAATTTGAGTTTAATATCAGAAAAAGTGTAAAAATGTCATTGAACAAGTAATTAAAAGAATTTGATATAATATAAACTGCATCAAACATATTATGCTGTATATAAGTGACTGTAAGCCGAGAATAGCAAAATCAGCTATTTTCTACATTTCAAAGTCTGTTGCCATGGTAACCATACATAATTCAGGGTGACATGTACAAACTTTTTTCATAATTTATGTCAATGGTTGTTGTCAGAAAGTTTCAACAAAATCGGTGACCACCCGTGCCCAACTTTGGTTGATGGTTACAGAGAATGGGTGTTAATGACTCTAAAGTTAGAACAATAAGCATCTGTAAGAGAAAATATGGAATCAAAATTTTCCAAGTGATACCAATAATTCAACATAAATTTAATTACATTGTATATTATAATATAAGAAATCTCCAAAGTTAAGTACATGAGCAACTAAAAATAACTTAATACTAAATAATATTTTAAGTGATTTCGCTCACACTTTGAAATTGAATTGGTATTTAAAAAAAAAACACGGTAGACTTTTAAGGGTGGTAGGATAGGAGAGCCAACAGAAACATTTACATAAAAAAGAGCGCAGTACTCAACAAAAGAGCCATAAAAGAGGGGATCCTGCCGCTTTGCCTTCTGGATCAGCATTTGCAGTTTATGTTCAAAGGTGGGAATTTATATAATTTTGAGGTTGATTTTATTTATTTATGGAATCAATATTTTTTATCCATTACAGCTTTACATGTGTTGTTTCATTGCCATTAATTATACTATGTGATTTTGCATATATGTTGTTCTCATTTTATTGTTTTGTTGCTGGGCAAAAATTAGAGTAAACAAACAGGTCCATATGTTGCCCTCTAGATGTCTTTTTGTTATTTTTAATCGTCGGGTTGCTGTTGCATTAACTCGCATTCCCCATCCAAAATTATATTTGGCAGTTAAGAGAATCCATGGTTGACATCTAAACAATAAGCGGATATTATTTGTATAAAAAAAGATGTGTTCACTTAATTTATCCATACTTGCTCTTATTGCATTTGTAGTTTGCATGGTGTAAAAGTGTCACTGTATAAAACATGTATTTCTTTATTTAAATAGATACTTGACAGATAATAAAGGCATATTTATAAATGTGCTAAAAACGTGGTTTTCAAATACTTTTATTTCTATATATTGATACCAATAATAGACACGTGAGGAAAATGATGATGATGGGTGACTTTATAACGTTCAGCGTTAAATTAAATTAAAAAATAAGGACATCTGGTATGATTGCTAATGAGAAAACTATCCACCAGAGACTAAATGACGTTGATGGAATCAACTATAGTTCACCGCACGCCCTTCAACAATGATCAAATCCCATACCAAATAACAAGCTATAAGAGACATGGCACAATGTAAAACAATGCAAACAAGAAAAACAACGGTCTGATTTATGATAAAACAATAAACAAAAAAAACAAAAAACATGACAGACAGCAACAAACGACACTGAACCACTGGATTATTACTCCTACGTCGTTCGGGTCAAGTAGGGTTACCCGAGCCGTGCAGATTAAATGACATATACCGACTTGCTTGGTCAATAACTATAACGTAATCGACAAAAATATTGGAAATATATGTAGGAAAATATATATATAAAAAGGATGGCGTATAATAAATATCAAATTGTAAAAATAATTGAATAAAGCGAATCTTATTGAAAACAATGAAATTTGGTTACGAAAAAAAAAGAAATCAATCAGAAACTATTTCCTGGAAAGATGTGTAGGAGGACTTAACAGCAAGAATTTTTGGTTAACATTCAAGCCATTCTCGACTAATAAAGGGTCACATTTTTCACACTTTTCTGTCAGTGTTCCAAAATGATACATATGACAATCACCTTTATAAAAAATAGTAGAAGACTGGAAAAAAGGCTTTATATCAACATATTAAATATGTAGTGGCAATATTAATAGATTTGTCCAAGGCTTTCGATTGCCTACCCAATAACCTCTTGCTAAAAATAAATTTTTTGTCTCCACCTCATCTCTTAATCTTTAGTAAAGTTATTTAAAAAAAGAGAGGCGAAAGATACCAAAGGGACATTTGAACTCATAAGTCGAAAATAGACTGACAACACCATGATAAAAAAAGAAGACAAAGACAAAGACCAAAATACAAGCAGTATCCAAAACACAGCTTTATTTTTTTAACTATAATAGAAAAAAAGTGTGTTGAAGTATGTTCTCATTCCCGTTATTGTGAATCAATGTTTAAAGGGTTGCCACAAGGATCTATAAATGGACATTTTATTCGGAATCCAAGCCGACCAGTATTTGCTCCTTCTCCTAAATGTCGCGAACTAGGCGGATAAGCGGTAATAAAAATTTTAAAGTATTTGTTTGGACCCAACTGGGGATCGAACCCATGACCTCCCGCACTCGATGAGATAAAAATGGTCTGCCTTGAAAAGGCCAACATTAAAGACACATACGGAAATAATAAAATGTTGGCACATTTCTAAGGAATAGTTTGATATACGTTCTTCTTCTAAACTTCAAAGTTGTTGACACAGGTTGGTGTTTGATCAAAGCATTATTAAGTACGATACTCTTCATACTAAAAGTGTTCGTACGATCAACGCTTTTCAAAGTTAAAAGTAAAATTTATGCCTCATTGAATTGGAAGACAGTGTTAAGAGAAGTACGAGGAAATTAGAGGATTAATATACGATACAGCAAAGAAGAAGTTGATAATCATCCTTTACATCTTTATTCCATTGTCTAAATGGGGTCTTCCGTGCAGATTACATCAGAATGTATTTATTTTTTAAAAGTAGAAAATGCAAGTAACTATATGTCTGTTTCTTTGTGGTCTCAGGCTGCGTTTTGCTGCAACTTCCGACGTCGAGGACGCAACAACACCTCACCTTTGACGTCAGAAGAGTGAAAATAAAGGATTTACTTCTGATCTGAATTTTCTCATATTTTTGTTTATTATCGAGGTCCCCCTCCTCATCCAAAAAAATTGCAATTACTGTATGTTCATGCAATGTGAAAAAATGCGAAGATATTTCACTTTTTGAAAGCCTAAAAGTTGTGCATCCCTCCCTTTTTAAATCCTGGGTCCGCACCTGTATCTAACGTTAAAAAATTTGATCACATGATAAAACATACCACGAATTTTACAATTGGCACATTGTTACACATATTATATTGAGGGTGGGGAAGATGTTGTCATCCCGCAAAATAAACAGTGAATCCCGAATTAACGAAAATGAAAGCATCCATTCCCGAGTCCTGATAAGTGTAAATTCCGAATTCCAGCAAAAATAAAGGCCAAATCCCGATGTATTCTTCAGCTGAAAAAAATCTTTACGTTAACCTCATTAAGGCAGCAACCATTTGATTTTCTGGGGGCTATGGATTTTTGGAAAAAGTTTGTTTCCAGTTTTGGAGAAAAAATAATTTGTTTTGACCCTGAGAAAAAAAATTTGTTTGTTTCACCCTCAGCTGCCACTATATGTAATGCTAAAATTGAAAGAAAAAATTGTTTTCGACTTGTCGCCAAAAAATAGATTGTTTTGCCAAAGGCGAAAAAAAGTTTGTCAGAAAAAATCCATAGCCCCAGAAAATGGTTGCTGCCTAAAGTGACCACATTATTTCAATAACAGAATTAATTTGAATTTAGTATAAAAGATTTTTTGACATTCAGTAATTAAATTTTGGATCTTTTTACATGTAAATAAAACTGAAAGGGTGATAAAATAATGAAAACCACATATGTTAAGCCATGTCACAGTAACAGTTAAAGGGAGATAACACTTTTTAATTCAAATTAACATCAACCGATTTTTATTTACTATTATTGATTGTTTTTGTAATATAATTCGTTGTTAATAAGTCATCAGGAGTGAGATACTGACTTGACCAATATATATATACACTTCCTCGACCAAACTAATAATACATTTATACCGTTTCCAAAATTTTGGTTCTTAGTAGCCTTATATGTATGGTATTAAGACATGTATTGGTTCCAGAATCACTTCCGGGTCTCAAATAACTTGGTTCTGAATTAACACACGCTGACGTCTACTTATCCAAATAATTCATCAATATATATGGAAAGCCTCAGCTGTCATATATTAGAGATTTACATAACGTTATGCTGAAGCTTCCAATGTAAAGTTAATACAGCGTGATGATGAATTAAATCATCAAAATGAAATCTTTAAATGATAAAATGTTAAGTTGAATCTACGTTGTGTTGACTTGCAACTTCAAGTGTTGATGTTGTGAAAGCATCGTGGTAAGCTACGGCGTTATGATGATATGCTTATAACACGTAACGTTGAGTTGAAACTACATATTGTTAAGTTGACATTACACGATGTTAACTTGATACTGGATAATGCTAAGACGTACTCTTCGATTGCTAGGATAACAAATGAAACGAAAAGTTGAACTTCATGATGTTGACTTATTATTAATAAATGTAAAGCTTAGATATCACAACGTTATATCATTATAATGTCACGATAGGTTTATCATACTGTATGTAGACTTTAAACTTCACGATGCAAAGCCAAACTAGCATAATGTTATATTACTATAATGTCACGATAAGCTAACCATACAATATACTCACTAGAAATAACCTGACGTAAAGTTGAAAGTACGTGTTGTTAAGCTAGGATTGCACAATGTTATATCATTATAATGTCATGATAAGCTGACCATACAATATGCTCACTAGAAATTACACGACGTAAAGTTGAAAGTACGTGTTGTTGAGCTAGGATTGCACAATGTTATATCATTATAGTGTCATGATAAGCTAACCATACAATATGCTCACTAGAAATTACACGACGTAAAGTTGAAAGTACGTGTTGTTGGGCTAGGATTGCACAATGTTTTATCATTATAATGTCATGATAAGCTAACCATACAATATGCTCACTAGAAATTACACGACGTAAAGTTGAAAGTACGTGTTGTTGAGCTAGGATTGCACAATGTTATATCATTATAATGTCATGATAAGCTAACCATACAATATGCTCACTACAAATTACACGATGTAAAGTTGAAAGTACGTGTTGTTGAGCTAGGATTGCACAATGTTATATCATTATAATGTCATGATAAGCTAACCATACAATATGCTCACTAGAAATTACACGACGTAAAGTTGAAAGTACATGTTGTTGAGCTAGGATTGCACAATGTTATATCATTATAATGTCATGATAAGCTAACCATACAATATGCTCACTAGACATTACACGACGTAAAGTTGAAATAACGTGTTGTTAAGCTAAGATTGCACGATGGTATATCATTATAATTTCCCGATAGGCTTACCATACAATATGTTCAATAGAAATAACACGACGTAAAGTTGAAAGAACGTGTTGTTGAGCTAAGATTGCACGATGGTATATCATTATAATGTCCCGATAGGCTTACCATTTTATATGCTCACCTGGAATTACAAGACGTACTGTTAAAACTACATGATGTTAAGTCAGAATAGCACGAACATTATGTCATCATAATGTTACGGAGGGATAATCATCTATTGGGATGACATAAAACGACAGGGCGTACAGTTGAAAGTATTGAACGTTAAGTCTAGATAGCACGATGTCATATCATTAAAATGTATCGATAGGCTTTTTATACAATAAGTTGACTTACAACGACAGAATATGCAGTTGAAAGTAGACGATGTTAAGCTTAGATATCACGATGTTATATCATTTTTATGTCACGATAGGCTTATCAAACATTATTTTGACATGAAACGACACGAAGGTGGAAAAAAGGTCAACTGATGTAGGACCTGCGGTATCTTGCAAATAGTGCCACATATGCCTAGTAATAATTAATATGATCTAAAAAGAGAATAAATTAGAAATACATTATTCTACTTTCTATTTACACTGTTACAGTACGGTCCGTACATCATTTCAAAATTTTGAAAAGTTTTCCAATTTTAGAATTTTGGAATTCAAAATTCTGAATTTTTAAAAAGTTTTGAATTTTTTAAATTTTCACCAAATAATTGAAATTTTAAAATTAGTAATACTGTTTTAGATTTTATAGTTTAGATTTTTATCAAACTTTAAAAGTACTAACTTAACGTGCAGTTTTGATTATTTCGCTTTTTTGAAAGTTTGATTTTTTAAAAGTTATTGATGAAGATATCAAAATTAGAAAAGGGCCACAAAGAGGGGCACCTGTTAACTGCGAAACGGAATACAAGCGGAACAAAACGAAACAAAATGAAATGAACAGTTACTGTTACGTAAACGTTGTATAGAATGAGACCAGAGGCAGGCAGTTGTAAGCTTATTAAACCTGCATCGAAAAGTTTATTTACGTTTAAAAAATCTCTATAAGCTTAGCGTTTCAGATATATAATTCAGAACTATTCGCTCGTCATTTAGGAAAATAGTGAAAACTGGACAACTCTCATTAGGCCGAGTAGTATGGTAGGGTTGAGTATGTATATATATTTTCAACTGAACTTTAACCAATAAAATTGCTCTATACTTGATTTCAATTTCTTTTTTTGCTTTATGACTTCTTACTATATGCAATCATGTCGGTAAATGAAATCATCGAAATTCAAGTACATTTTGAACGATTAACTTTAATCAACTATTTTGGTTCTTGATAAACTGTTCGCTTTCAAGTATTCGGCTTTGGACGTTCTTAAGAAGGTAGATCCAGAAAAAGCCTTAGCGCTTCGGTCTCATGCAATTTTCAACGTTTCGTTTCAATTTTATCAATTGCATATTGATAATATATTGTCTTTATCATTGATTTCAGTTCAAAGTACTGATACGGAAGAAATTTTAATTTATGGTGTCGCTATGAACGTTGTGCTAGCCGCGAATGTTGGAGGTTGTTGATATCTGTTTTACACTGCTAGCCGCTTAGAGTAAGATTAAATATTAGTAGCTTGGAGTCAGGAAACTGTTATAATATATGTAAATAAACTTATCATAGATAGACACCGGGTTGGAAATTTTGTATTTGCACCAGCCTCAATTTCGTATACAAAAACTCACCAGTGACGCTAGAATCAAATGCAGTTAAAAGACCAAATCAAATATAATCAAAAGGTCAAATAAAGTAAACGTTACCATCCAACTCATCGTTCTGTTTTTTTAAACCTCAATACATTCATATCATATAAACTTATACCATAAATATTTTTCAGCTTGCAAATCTATGTAATAGTTGCCACTGTACATTAAGCTCCAATCTATTTATTTGTAGGTGTCGGCATTTTGAAAATTGAAATTTTAAAAGGTTATATTTAATCCTTTCCACTTTGCGGGTGCGAGTGCTGCTTTGTAGCGGCATTGCCCTGCTCTTTTTCGAGATCTACAAGGGTGTATTTTACGTGCAAGAGATATGGCTCTTTCTTAACACGGGTCAGACATTTATGGTTCCCTTCCGACGGACTATCACTGTTAAGCCAAGAAAGGGAACCAGCTTTTTTTGCATTAAGTGATAATTCCGTATTTGTAATTTGTGCATTTTTAAGTTATCGCACAACAATCAACTTTCAGTTAAGAAAAAGAACACTGCAAAGTCTTGTCAAAATGAGGCCAAGTACTCTCCACGTTAAGAACCCATGCAGTAACTCGTTGCAAGGAGAGATTTCTGTCCCTATTCAATATATCCTCATTTTCCAGTGGCATATAAATATGCCGATCAGCATCATGAACAGACTCTTACATGTTTTACCTGTTGTATATCATGTTAATTTGTTATCATCTTGAACATGCATGTAATATTTGCCACTGGCAACCAACAATTAACTATTAAGAATAGGTCGTTTTACAAAGAAACTAAGGTTTCAACTCCCTTGGGCAAAGTTGTCTTGTTCTGTCCGAGAAAAGGCTCCGCGTTGAAGACCGTACTTTGACCTATAATGGTTTACTTTTACAAATTGTGATTTGGATGGAGAGTTGTCTCATTGGCACTCATACCACATCTTCTTATATCTACTTAGATGGAATTTGATATTTTAACTTTCCTTTTGACCAAACACCTCTTCAGTTGTTTCGGTTCTTATATTTACTTGACTTTCAAATATTCTAAAATTTTTAGCGTTCCGTAGGTTAATGCTTTACTTAAAATTCAGCGTTTTACATTGTCCTGGTTTTTCGAGAGCAGCATTGGTGTATGGCCAAAACGGCAAAATCCATCGTGCAGAGATCGTGGCACTGACTCTCTTTACACGATGGATTTTGACTGAACATAGATGCGTACTTGTACTTTGCTCAAGGTTGATTGTCGTACAATAACTAAATAAAATGCTTCGCTGAGTGCAGCCTGATTCGACCGCAGTGGTCAAACCCTGAACAGCTGGTGCAAGTTTCGACACATTATTTAAGCTTGATACAGTCTGAATTTGGATTGTGATCAAACTTTTGACATAATATAGGTTTCTGACACATAATAAATTTGGTGATAGATCTTTAAAATTTTGAAATGGGTTGAAATATTTGTATTCATTTTCAATTGAAAATTTTTTGCTATTGCGCAATAATGTGCAATCGAAGATTTCTTCCTGGTCCAATATTGTGCTATTGCACAATAGTCTGAAAACGAAGATGTATTGCTATTGCGCAATTCGGTGCAATTGAAGATTTCTTGCTAATGCGCAATACTATGCTATAGCGCAATACTATGCAATTGAAGATTTCCTGCTATTGCACAATACTTTATTTAATAATTTACACATCATATTCGGTGTGTATCTCCTGATATATCAGTATTTTTGCTTTAATATATAAATACGAAATATGAATCAATAGAAAAATAGAAAATTTTAAGAAGAAAAAATATGAAAAATTACACCCCATTTTACCTCCCCACAGACTCAATCCCAATTTCCCCTTTGTGGTATGGTACCTTGCTGTACAATTTCAGAAAGATCTATACACTTGACCTCAAGTAATTGTCTGGAAACTAGAAAAATGCTTGTTTTTTGCCCCTAATTCCTGAACTTCTGGGGCAATTACCCCCATACTTAATACCTGCCTTTCCTTTGCGATATGGAACCTTGTGGTACATTTTCAGAAAGATTCATACACTAATACACTAGTTATTGTCTAGAAACTAGAACAATGCTTATTTTGCCCCCTTTTGGGACCCTTCTTCCTAAACTGTTGGGACTATAACCCGAAATCAATCCCAACCTTCTTTTTGTGGTTTCAAACCTTGTGTTTAAATCTCATAGAAATCCATTCACTTAAACTAAAGTTATTGTTCGGAAACCAAGTGTCTTCGGATTCACCAACGGACATCTTCCGGACGTATAACGGATAAACGGATGTTGAACGGATGTGAAACGGACTTTTACCGGACGTTAAACGCGGGAGAAAACGGATAATGAACGGATCTGAAACGGATAAATGCCATTGAAAATTTCGCGTCAGAAATGGCAATTATTGGTGTGTCAGATTTCTTGTGTGTCATGAATGCTTATTATTCATAAACGACCTTAGAGTAAGAGCACATCTTCACTATCAAGCATCTCTTATTCAGGCAAGACACTACCCTTTGGCGGTATTTTGAAAAACAAACCAAGACCAGTTAAACGGAAACTTTTTGAATATTTATGCGATTTACATGTATTATTATTGCCGCCTTTCATTTTTTTCGCATATCGTGTTCTTCCATTTTATTCGATACGCTTCCGTTTGGTGTACGTTGTATGCGGTACTCGTCCGTTGGATGTATGTTTGACAGCCGTTCTGTCTGATACGTTTTCGTTTCTCGTACGTTGCATATTCTGTGTGTGTCAGTTGTGCCTTCGTTACGCGTCCGTTTTATTTTGTCAGTACATGAACGGACTCCCAACGGATAACAGTTTTGTCAACGTAAAACTTTTTCGATCCGTTAGGCGTCTGTTCGTGCTATCCGGTAAAGCGACCACAGTTTAAGAAGTCGTAGAGCAAAAAAATGAAATAAAATTTGAGGAAATTTTCTTTAAATGTCTAAAGTGCAGAAGAAAATATAAACATAATAATTAACCTTAGCTGTTTGGCCTACTGCGAGTTTTCACTGTTACTCCTAAATGTTGGGCGCTGGGAAACAAAATAGTTCTGAACTTTTATTTTAAACGCTCAGCTTATATAAGAGATTTTTTTTAAAGTGAATCTACTTGTTTGATAACGGTTTAAATAAAAAAAATCCATAGATGCAAAACCTTAAAAGAATTTCAGGATACTGTTATCTCATGTGATGTCCAATTTGTTTAAAAAAACACTTCTTCTTTAAATCATTTATTTTGCAATTAAAATTATTTGATATATTTCGTGCGTTTTATTCCTAATTAAGAATGATCTAAATCAGAGCCGTGCTTCTTGTTTTAACACAACTTTATCCGCTTTTGCGAAATATCTATTTTGTTATCCAATTTTCACCGCTTACAACTGCCTTCCTTTTGACTTATTTTGTACATTAGCTTTAAAGTAACCGTAGCTGTGCATTTCATTTTGTTTCGTTTCGTGCCGCTTTTATTCCGTTTCGCAGGTTTTTTTTTTCTTTGCGGCCCTTTTCTAATTTTGATATCTTCGTCAAAAACTTTAAAAAATTAAACTTTCAAAAAGCAAAATAATCAAAAACTGCACGTTAAGAGTACTTTTAAAGTCTGATCAAATATCTAAACTATCAAATCTAAAAACAATATTTATAATTTTAATTATTTGGTGAAAATTTCAAAATTTCAAAACTTTTTAAAATTTTGAAATGATAATATTACATGGACCGTACTGTTACAGTGTAAATATAAAGTAGAATTTTAGTTTATTCTATTTCTAAATCATATTATACTACGCATATGGGGCACTATTTGCAAGATACATCATGGCCTACATCAGCGGACCTTTCTTCCACCTTCGTGTCGTTTCGTGTCAAAATAATGTTTGATAAGCCTATCGTGACATAAAAATGATATAACAACGTGATATCTAAGCTTAACATCGTCTACTTTCAACTGTATATTCTGTCCTTTTAAGTCAACTCATTGTATAAAAAGCCTGTCGATACATTTTAATGATATGACATCGTGCTATCTAGACTTAACGTTCAAAACTTTTAACTGTACGCCCTGTCGTTTTATGTGATCCCAATATATGATTATCCCTCCGTAACATTATGATGACATAACATCGTGCTATTCAGACTTAACATCATGTAGTTTTAACAGTACGTCTTGTAATTCCAGGTGAGCATATTAAATGGTAAGCCTATCGGGACATTATAATGATATACCATCGTGCAATCTCAACAACACGTACTTTCAACTTTACGTCGTGTTATTTCTATTGAACATATTGTATGGTAAGCCTATCCGGACATTATAATGATATAACATTGTGCAATCCTAGCTCAACAACACGCACTTTCAACTTTACGTCGTGTAATTTCTAGTGAGCATATTGTATGGTTAGCTTATCATGACATAATAATGATATAACATTGTGCAATCCTAGCTCAACAACACGCACTTTCAACTTTACGTCGTGTAATTTCTAGTGAGCATATTGTATGGTTAGCTTATCATGACATTATAATGATATAACATTGTGCAATCCTAGCTCAACAACACGTACTTTCAACTTTACGTCGTGTTATTTCTATTGAACATATTGTATGATAAGCCTATCCGGACATTATAATGATATAACATTGTGCAATCCTAGCTCAACAACACGCACTTTCAACTTTACGTCGTGTAATTTCTAGTGAGCATATTGTATGGTTAGCTTATCATGACATAATAATGATATAACATTGTGCAATCCTAGCTCAACAACACGCACTTTCAACTTTACGTCGTGTAATTTCTAGTGAGCATATTGTATGGTTAGCTTATCATGACATTATAATGATATAACATTGTGCAATCCTAGCTCAACAACACGTACTTTCAACTTTACGTCGTGTTATTTCTAGTGAGCATATTGTATGGTTAGCTTATCATGACATTATAATGATATAACATTGTGCAATCCTAGCTCAACAACACGCACTTTCAACTTTACGTCGTGTAATTTCTAGTGAGCATATTGTATGGTAAGCTTATCATGACATTATAGTAATATAACATTATGCTAGTTTGGCTTTACATCGTGTAGGTTAAAGTCTACATAAAGTATGATAAACCTATCGTGACATTATAATGATATAACGTTGTGATATCTAAGCTTTACATTTATTAATAATAAGTCAACATCATGAAGTTCAACTTTTCGTTTCATTTGTTATCCTAGCAATCGAAGAGTACGTCTTAGCATTATCCAGTATCAAGTTAACATCGTGTAATGTCAACTTAACAATATGTAGTTTCAACTCAACGTTACGTGTTATAAGCATATCATCATAACGCCGTGGCTTACCACGATGCTTTCACAACATCAACACTTGAAGTTGCAAGTCAACACAACGCAGATTCAACTTAGCATTTTATTATTTAAAGATTTCATTTTGATGATTTAATTCATCATCACGCTGTATTAACTTTACATTGGAAGCTTCAGCATAACGTTATGTAAATCTCTAATATATGACAGCTGAGGCTTTCCATAAATATACGGCAGCCGGCACGGGCACAGAACCGTTAGTCTCGATCACCCAGACGCATTATGAATATAGCGTCTGGATTTTTGTACTTTTGGATTTCGTCCCTAGATGGCGTTTTAGGATTTGTTTATGACCTTCACACAAGTTACCGGAAGTTAAAACAGCTGTTCAGAGAAACATGGATGAACCGACGTACGTGGCAGTGCCCATACTAGTCCGAGATTACTCTGACGTCCAACGGCTGTTTTGCCAGACAAGCTGGGGCCGTGGGACGTCAGAGCTCGTCCCATATCAAAAGTGGATATTTGCCCGTCCAAAATAGATGCGCTGCTTCGTCGCTTCTGGTGCCAAAGGACGGCCTTGGAATTATATAAATCGGGTATCAATTTGTTCATTTTCATTTATCTCTTCATTTATGTAAGTTTCACCTACCTGCCACCCTTTATTTTCTCATATTTAGACAGTTTTCACAGTGACCCATCGATTCAGACATTTTTACTTTTATTTTCAAACAGACGTCAAGTTACGAGACCTCGAGACTCAAATATGCAAATATTTATACTTTTTACACCTCCTTTATAGGAGATCGATATTTAACATTTAGTAGCCAACCACGATTTTTCACCTCCTTTACAAGAGATCGGTATTAAGCATTTAGTGCCAACCACGAGAACATTCGGAAGCTGTCGGATATTTACATTGCTTGCACCGTAAATGAGCGAGGTGTTAGATTATATATTGATATTGACCTAGGGTCATATGCAAACATCATTTCCATAGTCCATTGTGCCTTACTTTTTCTCGTGATCACATGACAATCTTTCAAAATGAAAGTTAAAGGCAGTGTCTGCGCGTACCCGCATGCGGGTACGAATAGTCAAATTGTCATTCGTAGGCTACGCGTACCCACATCCGGATTTATAATAAAATGCCATCGGATCGGGAATGAAACGTGAAATATAAACGGAAATTATCGATAATATGGGTATTTTGTGTAGAACGAGTGAAGAGTATGAAAAATATTATTTTCAAATTGTATTTAATAGATAATAATACATAATAAACATTGCAAATTAAATGCACACTGATGGAACATGAAAGAGGGTCTCATTGGGGGGTTCTGATCCCGAATCCCACATACTGTTTTGTCATATTCCCGTATCCCGCTTACACTATGTAACGTAAGCTGTTCTCATTTTTTTTTTTTTTTTTTGTGGTTTCCGTGTCACGCTAGACTTCATTCCCCGTTTTCACGACACAATAATTTGACTTTCACGTGTCACGCTTACAAAAAATCGGCAATCCCGCGTCACGCTTAGACCCCAATGAGACCCACATGAAACTGTACAGTCCCTGTAAAAGAAAAACATGATAAAAATTAATACTATTATAAAATGTAAATGCAAATTTAAAGAATTAAATTTTACTGAATTTGAAAAATACCCATATGGAAATCCATATGAGATTTAAAATAATCTTTTAGTAAAATGTAAAACAAAAACTGAAATTTTAAAATATCTTAAACTGCTAAAATTAAAGCTTCCATGTCTATATAAAAATTAAAGAAGCAAGTAATAATGTCAAATTAAACTAATGCCCATACTTACAGGTGGACCTCTAGCTTTTGTACCAGACACACACCTTTGTCTTGCATGTTCAAAACACACATGCAATGGGGAAAAGTATTATATTGTTCGTAAAGGAGGGGAGCTTGGTCCTAGTAACCAATGTGCAAGCGCTTTTTTTGAGGTGTCATTTTTTGGACAGGAGAATGAGGGTGCATATCTTTGTAGAGAATGTAAAAGGTATAACTTAACGAGTTTCTATTGAAATCTACGACTATATGGTGAAAGTACGCAAATTGTTCTTATTATCAATGTTGTAAAAAGTGACTGATATATTATAGGTCTTTCAAAGACATATATGATATAAATAGACATATAACTATATAAGTGCATATAAATAGCAACACATGACATACATACATGTACAAATCTATGAGACAGAGAGTGTGGATTAATCAGAACAGAGATTAATTCAATTACACAAATAAAATTATAGATTGCATAACAATGTACTTTTAACACACAACTTAGTATTGTTTGAGTTTTCAACACAGGGAGAAAATACAGCAGCTGGAGGCAGGCTTCATCTACCCTCTAAATAAAAATGTGTACTAGCTCAGTGGAAATGGACTTCACACTAAACTCAAAACTTGTACATAAACTTATCAACTTAAATTATAAAAACATAATAAGACTACCATTGGCCAGAGGGCCCTGACTTCTAACAGAAAAAATGTGGTACATTTGAAACTGTTTTGTGAGATCTCAACTCTCCCCTATACCTCTAGCCAATGTATGTGTACAATCAACAAACACACAGCAATATACACAGTAAAACTCACCTTAGAACTCTGTGTCCTATGTATGATTAGTTCAGTTATTGTAGACCTTTGTTAATGTATTATCATTTTGCTTACTTACTTCTGTGAAGTTCACAGAAGTACACAAATGTAAGTTAGCAAAATGATAATACATTTACAAAGGTCTACAATATGATGAGTTAATGGACTACTTAAAAGACATCAAAATGAATAGTTTCAAAACTGAAAGCAGGATAATTGGAGATTTCATTGGCACTTTCAAATTAAGCAAAAATACAAAACGTTTACATGTATATACATTTGTACATGTAAAAACATTTGTAGTACTTGACAATGGTTTGCTAATTTGGACATAAGCAAAATGTTCCATTCATGTACTAGAGTTATATTTGTATAATATTAACCAAAAAAATAAGCATACACTGTTGAAGGTAGAGAAATGTAAAGAAACATTAACCAGAACATATAAAAAAAAATTGTAACCATTTTCTTAAAAAATGATATATAAAAAAATCACTATAAACAAAGATAAACAGCTTAAGCTTGTAGAATTGAAATATAAATGACAGGGTACATTGTAATTAAAAAATATAAAAACAAGCTCAAGTCATATCTGTAGTTACAACATGTACAATGTATAATGAAGATGAGATGAATTAGACAATACATAGGACAATACAAATACAATACAAAGTTTTTTATTGTCAATTATGACGCCCAATAATTTGAGCAGTACAATTAAGTTCAATTTCATACAGGCATGACAGGTGATTACATATTGATTACATTGATTATTAACAATTAAACAAAATCAAGTCTTTCTCAGCAGAATAATTTCTACAGGAATAATATGTATAGTTTTACAATATAATATAGATGGACAAACTACCGGTGACTAAACTGTATCTAGAATTAAATTTCTCTCTTTGAATAAAGTACACAATAATAAACTTACTTTTTTAATTATAACATTATCCTCAGATGACATTAACCATATTAATTTTGATTTATTTGGGAGGCTTTTAAAGTTTTTGTTAACCTTATTTAAGTAATTTATATATTCAGATCTTTTATTTTCTAAAACAGGACACTGAAGAAGAAAATGAATTTCATCTTCAACTTCAGTGTTGCATAATTTACATATTCTATCCTCCACTCGAAGCCCCACATATCTACCTCTTTCAATTTCTAATTTATGTGCACTGACTCTGAACTTAGTGAGCAGTCGCCTATCATCCTCATTCAAAATTAATAAGTATTTTTCCATACAAATATTTTCTTTAAATAATCTGTAAGTTCTTAGTTTATTTCCATGCTGTTTATTTTGTCTATCATTGTAAAGTTCAGATTTCCAAATACAAGAATATTTCTGTTTTAATTTCTGGTAAATTAGTGATTTTAAATCCATCTTTGAATTTTTAACAAGTTTAAGATCTATATCAAGATATTTCATAAGAATAACAATACAACTATACCAACTATTTTTGTTTAAACTATTTAGTGATCTAGAGACATTCAGAGCTTCAGAGGAAGGATATTATCAGACTTTAATACATATTTATAATATCTAAACATATTTAAAATTACTTCAAGAAATAAGGATATCTTCCCATTTCACCCAATACAGCTAGGACATGTAGAAACTTGCATACCAATCTCTAGTCTTTTAAGAAAATTCAGAATCAATAATTTTAATGCAATTTTTAAATGCCCCACCAACTAGAGCCATTATGTTTTTTTTTTCATGTTTTTTTGCCTGTGCGTTCATTTGTCTGTCCCGCTTTAGTATAAATTTTTTGGTCAAAGTAGTTTTTATGGCCCCACAACAAAGTTGCGGGGCCATATAGTTTTACTCTTGTCCGCAATTCCAAAATTCCGTAATTCCGTGATTCCGCAACAAACCATTATACAGAGTTTTTTTCTAAACGCCTTCAGATATTGGTCTGATATTTGGTATGTGAGTTCACCATGATGAGTTACAGATCAAGTTTCATTTTCGTTCCGCTCCACCAATTTTGGCCAAAATTGCAGGCTTTGAACTTTGATAAATTGTTGAAAATCACAGTTATACAGAGTTTTTTTCTAAATGCGTTGAGATATTGGTCTGATTTGTGGGATTTGAGTTCACCATGATGAGTTACAGATCAAGTTTAAGTTTCGTTCCGCTCCGCTATTTTTTGCCGAAATTACGGGCTTTGGACTTTGATAAATTGTTGAAAATCACAGTTATACAGAGTTTTTTTCTAAATGCATTGAGATATTGGTCTGATTTGTGGTATCTGATTTCACCATGATGAGTTACAGATCAAGTTCAAGTTTTGTTCCGCTCCACTGTTTTTGCCAAAATTACAGGCTTTGGACCTTGATAAATTGTTGAAAATCACAGTTATACATACATTTTTTCTAAATGCTTTCAGATATATATTGGTCTGATTTGTGGTATCTGATTTCACCATGATGAGTTACAGATCAAGTTCAAGTTTTGTTCCGCTCCATTGATTTTTGCCGAAATAAAAGGTTTGAGACTTTGAAAATTGTTGACAATCATAGTTATACTGTCTTTTTTTTCTATACACCTTCAGATTTAGAGCTTAATTTTGATATGTGAGACTACCATCATGTTTGTGTCCACATGTGATGTTAGAATTTCAGATTTTTCAACTTTAAGAGACGGCCATTTGTTTCGTTTCGACACATCTAGTTTTTTTATGAAATTGAAGTCATATCAACTTGAAACTTTGTACTCATATTCCCTATGATATATACTCTTAAAGTCTCTATATGCTTTAATGGCAAGATACACATTTTACCCATATTTCACTGTCTACTCAACATAGAAAATGATAGTACCTGTTTCAAGTTAAATTGCCAGTTACATGTACTATAGAAACATTGTTGTTTTATATATGTTTCTGAGCATGATACTTGAATTTAAACTTAAAAGATCATTATTTACAATTTTAAAATGTTAAATCAAATATATAGAAATAAGAAGATATGGTATGGTTGCAAATGAAACAACTCTCCATCCAAGTTGCAATGTGTGAAAAGTAAACAGTTATAACATTATTGTTAGTCAATATGTATACAATGTTGTTATACCTTACATGTATGAGAAAACTGGCAACTCTTAACCACTACATTTTATGTTTTAGAGCAAAAAAATGTACTAAAACTAACTGAAAATCTTGAGTTTTGATTAAAAGGGTGATGTAATTTATATCACCTTTACTACATAAATTACTACAGACATAATAAAGACATTATTACTATTTAAGCCACAAATATAACTTGTCAAATTTTGTCTTCCAGGTCAATAGATTCAGCTTTAAAATGGCAAGAGAAAGCTAACAAAGTATTCAGTGAAATTGACAAGACCTCACAAAAGTTGCTTACTGCTATTAGGTAAATGAAAATAATTATTGATATATATAAAACTCAATAACTATCCTATTTGTATATATACATGTAGGTGTGTGGCATAGAAAACAGTGAGGATCAATGTTAAAAACTTAAGTAAAATGTAGTTGTTCCGTGAACTATGGATTAGTTGAAAACTTTTTTCTCTTTTAAACCTTTGATGCATGATTTTTAGCTCACCGGGGCCCGAATTGTTTAATTGGTCAAGATCTATCGGCCCTGAAATTATCAGACGAATCGAACAACCCATTGTTGGGTTGCTGCCACCGAATTGGTAGTTTTAACAAAATTTTGCAGTTTTCATACGACCGCAAAAAAATTTTGTTTTTTTGTTTTTGTTCAAATGAACAAGAAATTCAAACAGAGAGAACCTATGCATCAAAATGTATAGAAAAACTAAGGATTGACAATTAGAACAAAATATATGAGGAAGCTGGCATTTTGTGTAATATTCTCATAGCAATTCCACAGGGTAAAAAAGGAAAGGGAATCCCAAAAAAATATGTAATTGTTCACCAAAAATCTGAAAAGGATATCGCCTGGCCTAAAAAAGAATTGTATCTTGCTCCAACCAGTTGGAGGTTGCTAATTCCCTTTTTTTGGGGGGTACCTACAGATGTTTTTTACTGAACACTTTATTTCTCTTAGGCGGGTCATACAATCTGATTCGATATGTGAAGGAAAATGTTTTCTAAAATGTGGATATTGTGGTAAAAACAGATATTGTGTTTAACATTTTAATATATTGTGTCTAACATTTAATTAAATAGGGTTATCATTTAAATATTTTGTGCTTAACATTTTGCAATTTATGTTTACAGTGTAATGCTGTTTTAATATGATTTTATAGCATTAACTCTTTGACTTTTATTCATTTTCTTTATAAATAAAACTATTTCATCATTTCAGTTATTATGTATAATCCCTGACGTTTTTTCTAGTGATTATACATAATCCCTGAAAATTTTAGTGATTATATATAATCCCTAAACTGGCCAGTGATTCTACATAATCCCTGAAAATTTCAGGGATTCTACATAATCACTGTTTATACAAATTCACTGTAACATATACATCACACTTCCGGAACCTGTGCATGAAAAATTAAAAGTTTTATTGAGCACCAATGTTACAGTTTTATTGTTGATATTCATCACACATTTATCAAGTTGTAGAAAAAGTTTTATTGATAAACAAGAAATATCTTGATATTCCTAAACTAAAGATTATATACAGATAAGGAGAAGTATACTTAACAACAAAATTATTTTCATTCACCTATGTATAACATAAACTTTTTCAAATTTTATTTTCTTCTGAAATTGTTGAGCATTTCACAGTGGTATAATACTTTTACATTAGTTATTTATCCTTATTTCATTAACTTTGTATTTACATTGTTTCATAGATCAAATTTATTCATTCAGTGTATGTTCTTTTGTGTTACTACGCTTTTTGATTGAGTTGATCTATTCCTATTAATATATATGTCTTTTTATGTTGTGATGTTACACTTTTGTTTCAGATAAGGGAGAATGTTTAGTACCAGTAAAATGTTTTATCCCGCTGCAATTGTTTTAACCTGTCCTTCGTCAGGAATTTGATGTTCAGTAGTTGTTGTTTGTTAAGTGGTTCATAAAAGTTTCTCATTTCTTTTTTTTATATAAATTGGACGGTTAGTTTTGCTATTTGAATGGTTTTACACTTGTAATTTTTTGGGGCCCTTTAAAACTTGCTGATCAGTGTGAACAAAGGCTCTGGGAATTTGACTGTACCATTACCTATAATGGTTTACTTTTATAAATTGTTATTTGGATGGAGAGTTGTCTCATTGGCACTAATACCACATCTTCCTATACCTATTTTGTATTTAGGCATTAAACTTGACATGAGTATTCACCACTATTTAAAGTCGTGTCCCAAAAAAAATCAATCATTAAATGTTTATTTCAGTAAAAGACAGTCTTCTCCAAAATTGTCAACTACTAAAAAGTTGAAAAAGAATATGGAATCTGGAGATGGAGAATGCAGTAATATAGGTACATGTAATTTCATCTCTTTTTATACACAAATTGACTGATTGACTCTATTAGCTATGTATTTTTTGGTTTATATTCATATAATTACAAACCTGCATATATTTCCTTATCTCATATCATTCAAGTATATTTAATTTCAGGCATGACCAGAACCATAAAATATATACATTAATCATCATTATAAAGTTTATAAATTCATATTTTCTGTTTCATCTAGGCATGGAATAATATTTAGTGTGACTATTTTAGAACATACAACTTTTCACTACAAAATAAGCTTTCTACCCGAATTTTGAATTTTTTGAAACTTTTAATATAATATACATGTAACCAGTCATTACATGCATTATGTGTGAATGAATACCTGTATTTTATTATATTAGTTACCATGTTTTTTTTATGCATTTGGAATTGTACAATAGATAATGTTCAATATCTATTTATTCTTAAACAATATTTCATCAGATTATTCATCTGAAAATTATAAACTGAATTTAACAAGTTCTCCAAGCACAGCATGGTAAGTGTTTTACCTAAGCATACAAAATGAAGATGTTTAAACATTATTTTCATTTTTTGCAGCATTTCTTGACCAAAACAAAAAACCAGGTGACCAAATGATTATTTCTAATATGTAAGTTTATAGACAATTGGCTATTTGCATACTTCTTTAAAGGCATATATATTTTTAATTGCTCCTTTAGTTTGTTTAAAGGGTATGTAAAATAGTTCATTGAAATTGAGAATGAAAACAATGATTTGTCAAAGACACAACAACTGTACAAAAGAGCAAAAAAACTGCTGAAGGCCACCAATGGGTCTTCAACATAGCGAGAAAATCACACGACTGGAGGCTGGCTTCATCTGGTCCCTTAATACAACTGATACTGGTACTAGTGTATAGATAATGGATGTTACTCTAAACTCCAAAACATATTAATTATCAAAAATAAATATAAAAAAGCCTATTAATTGTACATTATTTTTCAAAAGCATTAATATAGTGATGGTTTATTAGTCCACTTACAACAAGGCTGAAGGGGACTTCAGCTTTACACTCTCTCTGTTACCCTAAAAAAATCAATTTTTAACATATCAGATCTTTCCAGCTTAAAACTATTGATTTTATCTTTGGATAATGTTTTCATCGTGCCAAGTTGCAGTTCAATTTCTGATTTTGTTCCATTTGAATGAATTTGTCCTAAGTCAAATATATCCACTTTTCTGCTTTTTATAGGCCCTTTTATTGGACATATTATGGTAAACCTCTCTTCATCAACAAGTCAGACATTGCATGTAACTCAAAAAAGCTTCAAACCAATTTACATAAAACTTTGGTGATTTGTTCATATCTATTGACATGAGCTCCCTTTCACTTTTTATTTGTTTTTATTTTACGTTTCACAGTTGTTTTACAGTTATTGTGTTTTATTAATTGAAAAAGGTGGGCTTTTCCAGTTTTCAGACAATAACTCAGAATTGCTTTCAGCATTTATCATGAAAATTTGGAAAATTGTTTAGATCACCACCCGTTTGCTTGTTATAAAATTTATATTATACGTTTCCAAGATATGGGGTTTTATTCTTTAAAAAAAAAAGGGATATTCCATTTTTTTGACAACAACTTAAAATTGGTTTCAGCAGTTCTCAGTCTAATGAAACTCTGGTGAATTGGTTATATCTATTTACATAAGCTCCCTTTTTATTTTCACAAGTGTCTGATATAACATTGAGAAGTTATTGGACTTAATTCTTTAAAAAATGTAATGGGAGAATCATGTTTATTTAATCATGTTTGAAGCTATTGACTTGGTATTTGTTATATAGTTTACACCATAACAATCTATAGATCAGGTGTGGGATCCCCCTTTTCCCCCTTTCTCCTAGTTTACTGAATAATGACTTTAATGATTATTGAGTTCTAAAATCTTAGATTATGTAATACATGTATGAAGAGCCAATTGGGCTGATATCTAAAGAAAAACTTTGTAAGTAGCATTAAGTGATTACCTTAGCAGTATTTTATCAAAAGTTCTATACATGCTATATGCAATATATTTTTAGATTAGAACTAGATCAGTCAAGTAGTACTCAATTACCATCAACTGGACTACCTGATAAAAGACTAGCCCTTTTTCAACCAGAATTCATACAGCCATTGATGGAATCAAATATAGTTAGGACAGGTAAAAAAAAACTTTAAAACAAATAATAGAAAAGCATGAGTAGTGAAAACTCACGAGTCTTCGTACCATAAACATAAAAAAATAAATTACATACATATTATTATACTTGATGTAAAATTCAATATGACAGATTATTATTGGTTCATACTTTGGAGATAGTTTACTTTATCTAATCATGCTAATTGTAAATACCCTTTGCCTCAGTTAACAATTTTTGAAAACCAAAAGCAAGTCCCTGTTTTGTAACAAATATTTTGACAAATTTAAAAGTTTTCATACGCATTCACAAATTTTTCCTTACTAGTCTAAGGTACAAGCTACTCGGCTTAAAAAATCAAATTTTACATTTAACGAGTTACCATGGCAACAGGCCAAGATAAAATTTGTATATTTTGTAAAATTTCTGTATTCTCCAAGTATAAGTATTTTTATACTGGCAAAGTATGAGCTCACCAAAAAACAACTCACGTTTGGTGAAATTTTGTCAATAGTTATACTAAATCTTCTCTTAAATTATTTTGTTGATTCATTGCTGCACATGATAATTACACAATGGAAATTTGGGGTTTTTTTTCTGTTTTTTGTCGAGCCTGCGACTTTTGTCGCAGAAAGTCCGACATAGGGATAATGATCCAGCTGCAACAGCAGTGGCGGGGTTAGCTAAGTTCTTAAAAGCTTTATAATTCAGAAGGTGGAAGACCTGGATGCTTCATACTTTGTATATAGATGCCTCATGTTACGAAGTTTCCATCAGTCATATGTCCTCTGTCCTTGACCTCATTTTCATGGTTCAGTGACTACTTGAAAAAAAAGTTAAGATTTTTTGTAATGATAAATTCTCTCTTATTATAAGTAATTGGATAACTATATTTGGTATGTGTGTACCTTGCAAGGTCCTCATGCCCGTCAGACAGTTTTCGCTTGACCTCAACCTCATTTCATGGATCAGTGAACAAGGTGAAGTTTTGGCAGTCAAGTCCATATCTCAGATACTATAAGCAATAGGTCTAGTATATTCGGTGTATGGAAGCACTATAAGGTGTACATGTCCAACTGGCAGGTGTCATCTGACCTTGACCTCATTTTCATGGTTCAGTGGTTATATTTAAGTTTTTGGGTTTTGGTCTGCTTTTCTTATACTGTGTGCAATAGGTCTACTATATTTGGTGTATGGAATGATTGTAAGGTGTACATGTCTAGCTGGCATGTGTCATCTGACCTTGACCTCATTTTCATGGTTCAGTGGTCAATGTTAAGTTTTTGAGTTTTTGGTCTTTTTTTCTAATACTATATGCAATAGGTCAACTATATTTGGTGTATGAAAATATTTTATGATCTATATGTCAGTCACACAGGTTTTATTTGGCCTTGACCTCATTTTCTAGGTTCATTGCTCAGTGTTAAGTTTTTGTGTTTTGGTCTGTTTTTCTTAAACTATAAGCAATAGGTCATCTATATTTGTTGTATGGAAGAACTGTTAGCTGTACATGTCTTCCTTGCATAGTTCATCTGATCTTGACCTCATTTTCACAGTTAATTGGTCAATGTTTAGTTTTCTTCGTTAATGTTAAGTTTATGTGACAGTTGTAATAAAGCTTTATATTTAGGACTATCTACATAATATCAATGATTAGTAAAGAAAGCGAGACATTTCAGTGTGTGCACTCTTGTTTATATGATATATTTCTTGAGACTATGCAATTCCAAACATTATATGTCAATTTGAAATGGTTGTCAAATATTTTAGTTTCTTTGGCCAAATATTTCATATGTTCACGTCCAGATATGCATGTAATATTTGCCACTGGACATCATACACAAACCAATTACCATCATCAACCTATGTTAAATATCACACTTGTTTATTTTTTTAGTGAAAGACCAATTTTTAAACTTGTTATTTGTATGGAATATGCAGTAAGGTTTAACACTTTAAATATTGAACATATTAATGACAGAATACATTTAGAAATTTATTTACTTTTTTATCACTGTGTCCATCATAATGAAACAAGATATTATCATCTATGATAGTGGTTCTATTTATACATTTATTATGGAGAGAAATAACCTGATTTTCATGAAATTGTTTCAAAATTATGTGTATTTTTATTATGCATAATAACATAATCATTAAGAAAAATAATGAAAATAAGATTTAAATTTGTCTTTCTTTTGCATGTTTTTGCCTTATATGTTTCATATCACTTGCAATAGATTTCAACAAGAAAGTTATTCAAGTTAAAAATATTAGTTTTCCATTATCATGTAAATTTAAGTATTGTTTTATCATAAAATATTTCAACCAACCTAAAATTGATTTGAAAAATGTGTTGTATACAGTAAGAGAAATTTTTACAGTAGTACAGTTTCTATATTGCTTAATCATCTTTTTATCACGAGAACTTAAACATTTTCAGTTGCAATTAGTTTGAGGTTCAAAATTAGAATTTTAAGAAAACCAACCAAAACTGACAAAGAAAGACTCATTTTTGTGAAGTTATCTCCCTTTCCAATGTTAATTTCCATAAGAAATTAAAAATGCAGATTTTCAAGTTCCTTAAGTTTTATGGGCCTTTTTTTCTGTGTATATTTGGGGCTTAATGGTATAGGTTAGAACTTAAACATTTTCTGTTGCAATTAGTTTGAGGTTCAAAATCAGAGTTTGACTGGACTAAAATGAAGAACACATCACAAGAAGGTTTCATAAAAAGCAAAATTCAAAAATAAAATCCTCCCACCCGCCCCATTTTGAAAAAAAATCTTGATGAAAATCTAAAGGAATACATATCTGTCTGATGCTTCCATTGATCTTGACCTGGTTTTATTGATCCGTAACACAAGGTTGACCTTATTTTGAGTATGGTATATGAAATGATTATATGATTAACATTCATGTTGGGTACGGTTCATCTAACCATTACCTCATTTAAACATGCCTGAGATATTTGACACTGATCATTAAATGGGCACTAGCTAGAAATATATAAAAAAAAACTAGAATATGATTTTCTTTTGGTCCAATCATTATGGGTAATGAAATGGTGAAATAATAATTCGTCTATTAGCAGCCAGTATAGTTCTATTTTGTGAAAATAAGCTAAAAACATTGCAACTGAATAATTCAACCTCAGTGAATCCATATTCATGTGAACTTCAATTTAACCCCTTAGCTAGATATTAATATGAAATGTGTGTGTTCAGTTATTTTAAGGAAGAGAATTTCGACATTGAAAGTACCGGTAAAACTAAGGTAAATCATTTGATTGACTGATGCACCAAAAAAACAACTTTTACACTTCTGTAGAAAAGAACAATTTTATAAAATGCAGGTCATATTGTATTTAATGAAAACTTTTGACCTCTTTATGTTAGCCCATTGATAAGTACGAAGAAGCTTGATTGTAGTATTACAGATTTTGCAGTGGTTAATCTAATAAGGAAAATGCAGTTCACATTATCTCACTTGTTATGACTCTCCAAATACTGCAATGTAAATTTTTATGCCTTTACTTATAAGTACATAAATATATTTGTAAGTATTGTAAACTCAATATTTAAATAGTTTTAAGTGGAAGAAATCTCATGCTATATTTCAGGTTCACAGAATTTGCATGTTTCCTCACAAGCTTGATTAATACACGTGTCATTCTCAAAATAGTTATACATCTGTCAAACGTAACAATTGATTGTTTGCAGTGTAGACATTATTTTGAATGATATCAAATCCTGCAGATTTCACCATGAAATTGGAAAAGACTGCATTATAGGAAGAATAGCATTATTTAAAAAAAAATTAAGGTATTTATACTTGTTTACATATTGAAACAACATTTATTAAGTCCATTATCACAAAAAACCTTCTTTTGTACCTTTTCTTACTGTATATGATGATACATGTAGTTGCACATGTAACAATGAAATCAAAATATATAACCATATTATATTGGAAAGAAAGTAACTATTTCTATTAGACTTAAAGTGCATTATTGATTTTTTTATTATTTGATATACTTTGTATGCCATACAAAATTTGATAATTGTGATTTTTATCTATTAAATTTTCAATGAAAGGTTCATATTGAATTGTTTTAAAATCTGTGATACTTTAAATTCAAGATCAACATTTCTGAATCTATACAAAAAAGTCTTGTTTACAGTTAAAGAGTAGTACCATTTCAAAATTGTTTTGTTTTTAACTATTTTGACAATCAAGTTGCAAGGGAAGGTATAAAGTAAATGGACTTGTACAAAAGGAACAATATTCTACCTGGTACAACTGAATTTATGAAAATAAAAGATAGACTTTCATTTTGTTAAAAAGATATTTTTTATACAGATGTGAAAACTATAAATCGATCATGCCAGACTTCACCAGCACTATATCATACACAAACACGAGGATCAAGAACAGAAGCTGTGCATTACTTAAATTTAAGTTGGAAGTCCTTACTCAATGATATTGTAAAACTCATCTGTAATGGGAACATAAAGAAAGCTGTGAAACATTTACTACTACACCAAAATAAGGACATCAGACAAAAAACAATAGACAGTGTGATAGCTGTGATAAAAGAAGAGGCTATAGGTTATGCGAAAAAACCTGAAACTCATATTAGAACAACTATAAATGATATTGAGAGTTTTGATCTAAAAACACTAGCACATGAGCTTAAAACCCAGAACCCAGTGTTGTGGTCACTGATGTCTGCTGCATCAGCTAATGGACCAAATGTAAAGAGTGAGAACAGGGTTGTTACCGCCATGTCAATAATCTTCAAGAACAGATTGCCAACCATGAATGCTTTACAACGCAATCTGGGAATAATCTTATATAACAATCATTTGCAAAAAGATGCATTTCACATTCTGTCTAAAATTGGAATTACTACATCATATTCCACTATGAATAAAGACCTTCATAGGATTAAAAATTTTGCTGATCAAGCAGTTCAGCGCATGAAAAAATCGCTTGAAGAAAATGGGTGTCAGAATACAGCTGAACAAAATGATCATTCATACACCAAACTTGAGAACAATACTCCTACTAGCATGAATGATCATTCATATTCCAAGAATACTCCTGAATGTGCAGACAAACCACATGACAATTTGAGTCCTGCCTATAGGTTTAACCTTGATAATTTAGATTTCCATCTCAAAGTAAGGGATATGACTCAAGATCACCAGAATATGCTGAAGCATTATGTCCAATTAATGGCTGTTAAGGACAGAGTCAACTGTGAGCATCTCCCTGACAACTCACAAATAGGGAATCTCGTAGATGTTGCAAATAATGAGTTTTTACCGAATGCAGATGACATATCAGGTTTACGGGAGGACATAATCAATCTTACAGCTACCTTGCTTGTCAACCATCTTAAATGTTTCAAAGTATTTGAGGGAACAATTGTCCAACATCCTCAACATACTTTCTCCAAAGAAATGAAAGAAAAGTCATGCGTGGTAAATTATTTTATTTATTGTCTGTATAGAAGTTGACATGTAGTGATCATGATCACATATACACTTAAATATTATATTAGAATATCTTCTCACAAAACAAATTTCTTTCTCTTATAACTACTGTTCATTTTTGGTCTCGCCTACAACAAAAGTATGTTACATACATTTGTATTACTATCTGATGTTGATGGCTTTATAATTCACAAAAACAATTTTTACAGTTCAGTCACTGTAGAAAAATGCAATAAGCTATAATATAATCTATATTTGGTGTATAGTATAAATGTATGTCTGGCAAAGTTCATCTGTCTTTGACCTTATTTTTATGGATCATTGATACTGTTAAACCTTCATATTAATGACTGTCAATATAATTCAATCTTTAAAAGCAAATGCCATACAATTCAACGTTTGAACTCTTGTTTGGTAACTATAATAGATTATATTTTTGGTTATAGAGGCTAAAAAATGCAGCAACCTATCAAGTCATCTCAACAAATAAAAAGCAGATATTTACTTGAAAAAAAGATTTATACCTCTCATAACAAAGTAGGGTATAATGGTGTTTTTTTTTTTTTTGTCAGTGTGTCTAATTGTCAGACATTGTCACCCCAACTGCTCTGAAACCAAGGAAAATAATTTGGATACTTTTAAGATAAGTAGGACATACTATGTAGATGTGCATATCATCAGGAAAATAGAATATTATGAATCCTTTTTTCTGACATTGTACCACAAGGTTCCATACCACAAAGGGAAGGCTGGGATTGATTTTGGGGTAATTGCTAGGAGTTATGCCCTTTGAAATTTGAAAATGTACGGACAACAAATACATTTCTTGACCAATTTCAATGTAGTTGATGAGGACTTTATTTGTAGATGCACATGTGAAATGTTACTGTAAATTCAGAAATTATTTTCATGTTTTTATTATTGCGATAAATGCAACAGGGTTATAATCTTTTTTAAACTTGCATGTTAATTTTTTTGCTATAAATTAAACATGATTTTTCTCAATATTTCAAAAATATGACAAAATCATAATAATGAATTCACGTATTAATTTTGGAGTTTACAGTAACTTGAAAATTGCATTTTTTAGAAACATAAAAACAAAATCTACAGACTAAACAAAAATTCAAAACAACATCAGGCATAACTGTATTTGCTTTTTAAATCAAAAGAGACTATAGCTACAATGTATCAATTGGAGTTTGACTTATAATATTTTAATGAAATAATCTGAAAGCTGTAAAATATTTTGTAAGTTTTAAAAAAAATCACAAAGAAGTTGATATAAGACCTGCAATATTTTCAAAATTCAATGACTGTGAGTTCATTTACATAAATTTACTTTGGGAAAAAAAACAAGAAATGCAATGTATAATTTTATTTCAGGTTCCGTTAGGGATTTTACCGCTTAATGAAAATAAAACAAGCGAGATGATTGATGTACTTAAGTATCTACATAAGTTTGTGCCTGGACACAGGGAGGAAGAAGAGATAATGAATGAAGAGATAAGGTAAATACATTACATCTGCCTTTATACAAATTCCTTTGAACATGCAAACATAATTTTTAGCAATCAACTTCAAAATATTTTGCAAACGGAAATACCTAAAGAAACTAAGGTTTAATATAGGTAACAGTAGTATACCCCTGTTAGAAATTTATAAATTCATTGAGAAAAAAAAAAGAAATGGGTAACAAACTAAAACACCAGCGTGGTCCATATTGGGAAATAAATGATATGGTGTAGATGAACATTAGGTTTATATTGCTTTTTTTGCCTTAAAATGTAATGAAAAGGGTGATCAATAAAACATGAACTATAAAGTTTTTACCGATTAAATCTTCCTACAAATTCAATCATTAATTCCACAGTAAAGTTTCTATTAATAATCTATTAAAGTTTTCAAAATTAAGAAAAATTTAAATATTTTGTCTAAATCCGCATTTCTAAAGGGCAATTAGGAATATAATCTTCAATAAGAAATGAATGTTTTGGTCATGCTGACTTAATTGTAGATCTTGTCTTGCAGATCATTTTACTCATATGATCTCTTTATATCCATTTAGGCCTGAAGGTTTATACACTCAAAATTGATGGGACTGCATAAATAATTTTTATACTACAAAGATTTGTTATTTTAACTAAGTCTGACATTTTTATAAAGGGATGATACAAGTGCTGGAATGAGAACTATACCATGTGGAGGTGACCAGCTTAGTGTTGAACGATTAAGGTCAGCACATTCAGCCAGATTTGATGGTGACACACCTGAGGAAAGATTAGAAGGAGTCATAGCCATGGTGGAAGATTTTCATGAAAAAATGAATTTTTTACAAGTAAGTACCATGAAGGTTAATTGAATAATTTTACTTCTTGACATGTCCTTATTAAAACCGATCTTTATGAAAAAATTCTGTGCTGATAGTAAGCATTTGATTGCTCTCCTATGAAAATTATTTTAAGAAAGCTAAGATGTATAAACAGTAAACCATTTGATAAAGGATTTCTTATACATTTTAATGAGATATTGTACATTTTTGTTTTGAATCTTAGAATTAGAATTGCTATGTTAGAAAGAACACCTTGAAGAGAATGCAATACCAATATTTAAATATTAAATACATTGTCTTCTTAATAGACATGTATAATCTAAAGGCAATGTGGGTTATAAGTCAAAGAGTCAATCAAACAACACAATAATATAAATTAAGAATATAAAGACATGATCAACATAACAATTGACAAGTGTGTATACCCTAAGTCCAGACAAGGTAGAAAATACAGCAACAGATGCTTTTAAAAGAAACTCCTTTAAAAAAAAATCAAAAACACCCATATATAAAAAAAGCATCAATTAATTAATGTTTTGACTCTGGACAATATCAATCAATCTAAGTAGGGGTCTCGGTGGCTGAGTGGGCTAAGTACTGTAATCGATAGCCAGTCAACACTGAGGTTGTGAGTTTGAACCCCGCTCGTGCGAGTGCACTTGTGGCTACAATCGTAATCGACAAGAATTGTCAGCTTTCTTATCAATGGTCAGTGGTTTTCTCTGTGTACTCTGGCTTCCTCCACCAATAAAAACTGGACGTCAAGAAATAGCTTAATTGCAGTTCTTAAAAGTGGCATTAGACCAAAGATCAAATCAATCTTAGTATGTCTTAATAGCAGCTTTTAACCAAAAGCTAAATGTCAAGCCTGAGATAAGTCATTTTGTTTTTATTTGCAGTATCATTATGGAAAATATATTTCAGAATTTTCATTAACACTCAACTAATTATTACCAATATACATTTATTTTATTAGGTAATTATGGACAAATTTTATGCAACTTCAAGTGCACGGGAGCAAGGGACTCTATATCAGCTGCGTAATGTCATTAATAGACGAAATGTTGTGAAGACTGTTTCCCAAGATTACCATGCTGACAGTTCTTTCATTGACTTGGTTACAGATTGCCATGTAATAACTGCAGCCATGGAACACTTCAATTTAGAAGAAGTTAATAGTACATCTGACAGAATACCAGCAGATATTGAAACTGCTGATGTACCCACAAAAAAAAGGCTTCTTCTCCATCTCGCAGCAGAAGTTGTTGACAAATACTTCTTGAATTCACTGAATGAAAGCATTGTGAGGATAGAAGATAGAGATGACAAAGATAGGCAAAATGATGACAAAATTTTAAACTACGCCACTAATTTGACAAAATTAGGCCTACTACGCAAACTATCTGTGATGGCAACAAGATATGGTGATGGGTTGAGAGCAATGCGCCACTGGAAGTATGCCTTTTTAGTATACCATCAATCTAAAAAGACAAAATATAGATTAGAGTCATTTTTGTTGCTGGCAGGCATTAATGCTCTATTTACTCCAAGACAGCGACATCAGATTGTTTTCAATCGGTTTGTAAACTTAAAAGGAGGGGATGGTAACAATCTCGATGGTGACTATGTCATGGAACTTCTTAACAGATATGCGAAGTCTAGAGTGAAGCTATTAGGTCCAAATCAGTCAAGTGAAGTGATAAATAGAATAGGCAAAACAATGATGACATGTCACAACATCCAAGAAAAGTTAGAAAACAGTTTGAATGTGTCACTATCGTCAGGTTTCCACAAAAAACAGGATTTGGAAAGAGATAGAGCTTCAATCATTAAACATTTAAAAGAAGGAAAGGTTTTTTCAAATATTTTGGGTAGATGTCATCACAGTTTTCAAAAGGAAAAAAGTGACTTATTTGGTGATATAGATATCAAAGAGTTCCATGCATACATTCATGACAAGAAAAAACTGTATTCGAACAAGAAACTTGCATTTTAGCTAGACATAAAAGGAACAATAAAAAGTGAAAATATTGAATTGTAAAAATATTTATCTCCCATGCAACGTTTTAAATAATTCAACAATTTTATTACAAATAATATACAAGATTTAAATTTGTGGTAAAAATTTATGTAAGTTGTTGTATATCATTATGTTTTTAACAGAACCAAAAACTATAGAAATAACTTATTAAAGATACATTTTGATCCAACATTTTTTTATCAAAATTTATTTTGAAAATGCCAGGTTCTATTTGGAATAATTTTTGTTTGATGACTGTAAGATAAATTTTTTATCCAACATTATTGATACAACATTTTTTATCCTAATTTCTTTTAAAAAATGTGCACACAAGCTATTTTTCATCTAGTTGATTCAAATATGCAATAAGAAATATAACTTCACATGCTACTTTTCGAGATATATGTCATTTTGGATTGTTGAACATTTTTATCTCTTCAATAAACATACCTAACAATTTTGATTCATAAAATAAACACAAGCAGGTTATTTCAACAAAATAAACAACATTTGCAATATTTTCTTTACATATAAATTATGCTATAAAATTGTCTTTTGAAAAGAATGATGCATGATTTTAGGAATATTTTTAACTTTTATATATGTAAAATATAAATGCTGAATTATGACTGGTTTATGTCTTGAGGAAATATTTGATGTTAAGTAATAAATTTATAAGACTTTTCAAAGAGCCATTATCAGGGTTTATAAAATCTTATCCTTTTTCATATTCAAAATAGCATAGTTTTTTTGAGATTTGATTCCATGTTATCTTAGTTGAAAACTAAATTTATTGTTCTACAAATATAAAATCAATATAGTAATAAGGAAACAAATGTTGCAAAATATTTGTAAAATGCAAAACTCACATGTATGAGCGTATTGAACATAACATTTCAATTCATTAAGATTTGCATACTTGTAATCTGTAATGTGATAGGTATAGTATATACAATTTACCTTTTATAACTTTTAAAAGTTTATGTTACCATGGATAATTCATGTGAGGTAATTCATGTGGGGTATTGAAGACATTTTTAAAAGAGTTTGAAAAATGTGGATGAAAAATTGTTTATGAATTAATAGCACTCTGTAAATTTGTAATGACTGCTATGTAATATGTAAAAACACAATTGTCCATGAAAACATTGCATCGTGATAGGTATAGTACATAAAATTTTGCTTTTATAACTTTTAAAAGTTGAAGTTTCCATGGTTAATTCATGTGAGGTATTTAAGAGAGTGAAAATGTAGATTAAAAATTGTTTATTAATAAATAGCACTCTGAAACTTTGTAATGACTGCTATATAATATGTAAAAACACAATTGTCTATGAAAACATTGCTTATTTAAATTTTTTAGTTCCTTTCAAACAGTACTAACTTCCTTGGTTCTAGTAAAATAAGAACCAAAATGAAGATCTCACAAAATAACAAGTTTTATAAAAATTTTCTAAGATCAACAATAATTTACATTTATGTAATACCTTCCTAATGAATACATCAAAAATTTTATTTTTCAATTGAAATTAAACAGTTAAGATTTACAAAACATTCAATATATGTGCATATACTATCTAAATAAAATATTTCTTATTTTACAACAACTGTTTTTCTTCAAAATTCTGCTTAATACAACTTAAACATTTCAACAGTTAATTTTATTGTCAATTTGTACATTTTATCATTAATCCTAACAGTTTATATTTTTAATGTTAATTCATATTCACACAAACAAACAAAAACATAGTCCAGAAATATTTCCAATAAAAAGTACAATGACATTAAAATTTTGATATGGACTTCATTAGCTCAAATATCAACTAGCCCTATATATAGCAGTTCCTTATCATACAATTCATTTGCATACAATCTCCATCTAATATTTTAAAAGTATTTTATATTGCTCATAAGAATTATTAAAAATTCATTATAATCATATAAATCCTTGAATTATAAAATGCACTGTAAAATAAATAATCTTTTTGTTTTGTATACCATTACCTCCTGATCTGTGAAAGGACAAGGTTAACAAAGTAAAAATTTAATACTTTATCATAAAATATCTTCAACTCTAAAGTCAGCACATTTTTGAGATATTTTCATAATTTGGTTTAGTTAATTTTTTGCAAGTAAAAGCTTTCAGAGAACCTTGGTACCAAAAAGGTGTCTAAGTTAATATTGAATCCCTTGACACAAACAATTTCTGAATCATAAATGGTGGTCAAAATAGATTATGGTAAAAACTTTTACAAATTATGTAACAATTGAACCAAAATTGACTTTACAACACAAATAATGCATAATAAAAATGATCAAGGGGTCATTACTTTGTTATTTATAATGTGAGGTGCTAACAGGTAGAATCTTTAAAATTAATTACAATGTATTAGTATTATCACATAGATTTTTTAAATTTGGGGTATTTGCCTGATTTAAAGAAAAAATTTGGGCAAATTTAACACCATCAAACATAAATTCTGACCTTCTTCAAATAAGTACAAGGAATAATTTATTAGAAAAATTAGTAATGGTTCCATCGAACCCAATGTGTCACCTACTTTGCTCTTGTCTGTGTTTTCAGTGTGATAGGGGAATGCACATGACAGATCTACAGTTAATGAAATAAAACGTTTAAAATGTATAAAAAAAGTTTTGCTTGTAAAAAATGAATGCAGTTTGCAATCAAATCTATAGTTTTATAAAAGAGATGAAACATTAGCTTAACTCAGACTCGAAAAAAATTGAGAAAAAATTAATAAGAATTATTCCTAAATACTATCTTTTGAATGTATAAAGCTTCTGCCCAAGTTAAATAAAAGTCCAGGATGGTTTATGAAACTAATAAATGTTTTAAGAAAATTTAAATGCAGACTTTATGTAATGTTAACTGAAAGAAAAATTAAGTCCATTTATAAGTAATATATGAAAAACAGGAAACTAGCTTTTGATCATAAACTTGCTTCTGTCCCAGTTTTGAAGAAATCCAGGATAGTTTAAGAAAGTTATTAAAATTTTAGAAACCTTTAACCACAGAGTGAATATTTTTGGATGCCACGGTTAATAGAGTGTAGGACTGCCAAGTCTTGCTTTTGCAACAACTAATAGAATAAAGTAGTTATCTTTTTCTTTTTAATTGTATTTTAATTGTTGTAACTTTTTGATTTTGATACAATAACATCATGAAAATCAAAAAGAACAGTAGGGACAGTTTAATGAGACAGCAAATTGACAGCACAAATAATTAATACAGGATACTAAATGACCAGGTTGATAAGAATGTTTGTTAATCATATATAATGAACATTTAAATACATGGAACTATAATGGAAGATGCACAAAGTAAACAAATTAACATAATTGTTTAAAGAACATTATTAATAATAGTTAGAACAGTATCTGTCAATTTTTTATCATATATGAAAACCTGATATATATCACCAAAATCATATATGTAGTGCACATTATTTACAATTTCACAAATAATTTTCTCACTAAGACCAGTAATGACATCACTGTTAATTAATGTACAATCATAATTTGAAATCATATCATAAAGTAATTCATTAAGAGCAGTTTTTATTTGAACACGCTGCTGTGTTGTAACATTTCTGTATTGTTTATCAGATTCATCACACATGGAGGCCATTGCATGGTCCTCTTTATCTAGAATAAACCCAAATGAATTTATATTACAATCAGAGCACGAACATAATTTAGAACAAATATCACAACATTGATGAATAATTTTACAAGTTTTGGACTCCTCTGGAGTAAAATGCATAATAAGGAACTGCCTTCTACACAATTTAAGCTTACAATAATCATGCATAGGTACATTAGTAGCTGATACCGATATATTCATGTTATGATAATAAACAATGGAGAACGCAGCATTACCATCTCTACCTGCCCTACCACTCTCCTGCATAAAACCATTCAGACTTCTAGGCGCTCCCCAGTGAATTACATATCGGATATCTGGAACATTAATGCCCATTCCAAATGCTGTTGTGGCTATAATAACCCTTGTTTTACAATCTGATTTAAAAAAATTATCCAAGATATTTCTCTTGTTTTTGTCCATTGTAGCATGGTGAAACATAGCGAATAAACAATTTTTGGAGGATGGTTGTCCACAATAGGAATGGTCAGTACCAAGCTTATCTAAAAATAGTGCATAAATTTGAGAACAAGCTTTAATATTTCGGCAGTATATAATTGTCTTTGGCGTACTAACTCCTTTCAGTTGAATTACTGAGATGAGCCAAGTAAAAGTTTCGGTCAAGGAATATGGAGCCTCTTGGCAAAAGTAGAAGATATTACTTCTGTCACATGATGAGAGTACTAATTTGTAGTCTTGCATTTGTAAATAACATGCAATTTCTTTTCTGGATTGCTTTGTGGCAGTTGCTGTCAAGGCAAGCATAACTGCATTTGGTAAAATGCTTCGAAGTTCTCCAAGTCTGGAATAGTCTTTCCTGAATTCTTTACCCCTGTCAAATAATTATATATATCAATACATATTAAAGTTGAATTTTTAATTTTGCTTTCATTAGTTGTATTATACATTACACACAAGCAATATGAAAATGTTAATCAAGATTGTTGCAGACTGTATAAGTAATTGGTTTTTAAATTGACCAAATTATATTTTTATCTAAATTTTTTATGTACATGTCACTTAGATTGTAAATACAGTTATGTATAATATACTTTTACAGATTATAATTATTTAAGAGGACAAAATGATTATTGAATGATGCTACTTTGTTTTCAAGATATTGTTGATATATATGTAATAGTTATCAGTGAATTTTGTCTTCTTAATTTGAAAAACTTGAGAAGAATAATCTAATAATATAACAATGGTGCATATTAAATGCCTTTTAAACATAATTCTAAAGCATTTGTAGAAAGGTTAAATGTATGTTTCTTTGTTTTGGTTTGTGCTGTCACATTGATGCATACATCACATCCTTTTTTAATCACATCTATTTTTTTCAGTTTATTTTGAAAATTAAAAATTAGAAAAAGTTCAAATCAAATTAACCGGCCAAGGAAATTTTAGTACATGAATAACATAACAAAAACATAAAAATTTGGAAAAGAATGATAATTTAGCAAATATACTAAGACTCTTTTCTTTGCATGAAAGTATTTAATCTTTTGCTGTCATAAATGTAGGTCATGTAAGTGAAGAATGCAACTCATTAAAAAAGATATTTTTTTCTGAAAAATAGACATTAACCTGTCAAAAAATGGCCTGATGTATTATCAAAAGATGTGATTGAAAACATATAGATGTATCATATATATTCCAATACAAATAATTAACAGTGCCTGGTGAAATTTGATAGCTGAGCTGTTTCAGTTATTAGATGTGTAAGGCCTCTTGAAGTTTTTTAATCATGTACATCATTGTTAATTTATTTGTGCATTTCTGTGCACTATTGTATTATGATAAATGTGAATAAATACATGTGTGTCTGGAATCTCATCTGTTTGTTCTTTCATTTTCAAAATTCAAGTTAAATAAACAAAATATTACAGAATTGTATTTTAAAAGTGTTAAATTGTATTGAAAGATGAATGCTGCAAATTTATGTGATAAGCAAGTGCATGTGAATAAAACTATTAAACCCTGATCTATTTCTTTCTTCCATCCATCCATTAAAACACCAATACAGACACAGGATTCTGTTATGATGACTAATTTGCAACTCAGTGGGTTATGTAAAGAAATATGAATATAGTTCACACATATTCACAGTACATAAAATCATGAGTTACGTGTTTTGCTTTCCAATGCAAGATTCTGTCTGGACTTGCTTTAATATTTGATCTAAAAATAAAACTAGAACAAATAAATTAAAACATTGAAAGCCAATGTGAACATGCATCATCTAATTGTAAACATTATACAATATCAATGTTCAAGTCAATTAACATGTTCAAATTTGAACAAAGCAACACACAAAATCCCTTAGACAACACAAGATCCACTGAACCTGCACATTTATATCAGTAACAGATAAAAATATACCATCACAATTACCATGATTACCAGTACAAAAGAATGATGCACACAGTGATATACACCAAATTGATAGAATGATATCAGCATATATTCACTGATTTGTTGTTTTAATTTAACTCAGATAAAGATACATCTTGTATATAATACAAAAAGAAGATGTGTTATGATTGCCAGTTAGACAACTCTCCACAAGCATGACAAGACCAAATACCACAGAAATTAACAACTATTCAGCCTTCAAGAATGAGTAAAGCCCATACCTCATAGTTAGCTCTAAAAGGGCCCAATAAGACAAATGTGAAACAATTCAATCAAGAAAAACTAACTGCGTAATTTTTGTACAAAAAATGACTGAAAATCAAATATGCAACACATCAACAAACGACAACCACTGAATTAAATGCTCCCAGCACATACAGAATGTAGCCGGGAGATGTCAAGTCTCATTCATAATTAAACTATTTCTAATAATACATTCATGTATATAAATGTCTGTCAAATAACAAAGTTACAACTAAAACTTCATGTATTACCATGATTACTTACATAAATTTTTATCATTATGAATATGTATTTCAAAAACGTTTGACTCACCATGTTAATTCAAATTACAAATGATAAGAACACCAATCCAATGACCCACCATTGTCAAATCACATATATGTAGTTCATCTGTTCAAGGGCACAGATGCTTATGTGTATTTGAATTATTCATGTATGTATTTAATTTTTAATGGACATACATTGAAAACTGTAACTAATGTAAAATTTTGTTTGACACTGATTTAGTAATAAGACATGAAAGACCATGCTGATTTTAATTTCATAAAGATTTGAGGAGAAATGAGTATGTGGCTTCAATTTCAATGTACATGATGTAGTATTCCATACTTCTAGTGGGTATTTCCACAAATTTCAATCCTTTCTCTTAAAAATTTCATAAAATATGACAACCATGAAAATGAAAATTTATTACTTAAGGAATATGACATGATAATTTTCACCATAATAGCTTGTAAATTAAGAGAAAGGATCCATGAAAACTTATTAATCATTTCAATGTGCTTCTTTCTAGCTAATTGACATTTTAGGAGGGTATGTAAATATTGTTTTTATTGACTTTTCTGTTAAAAAAATTACATATCTATTAATATGAAAATAGAAAAATGTGGTGATATTAAAGACTTCTCTCTCACAGAGACCAAAACTTCCAATTAGTATATACAGTAACAAGCAACAAACATAAATTGATATCCAATTCAAAGTACTTATGGTCTTACTTTGTATCTATACATGTAGTTATATTTTGGCATTTCAAAAGAAGGCCATGATTAAAATATGGGAAATATTTAATGCTTAATAAGATCTCATTATTGGACTTATTTACTGAACTGTTTTGAAAATTTAAATTATGTGCCAATAGGAACTGTGTTCATTCTGTAAATTCAGAAATATTGTTAGCTTTTCATTTATGCAAATACAACTAAATAAAGCATAAAATAATATTAGACAAAAATTTAGGCCACTAAATCTACATATATATACATCTTCATGTATAGTAGATTCAAGCCTATATGCTTACAGACACATGTGTGGAAAAATTAACCCTCTCAAATAACTTTTGTGTAGTATATTTAGCATGGATAGTGACTGTGCAGAATTGTGTGTAAAAACATGTGACTCAACTGAAAAAATCATTACTACAAAGTGAAAAGCATTCAACCTGAGAAAATAAAAACCATTAACAAAACATGTTTAAATTTTATCTCCAAAACTGCATTAGTCGCAATTCAAATTTAAAAAAAAAATGCATCAAGGTGAAAGCTGGTAGTAGTATGTAGTAATGAAATTATAATTGATGTTTATATTTTAAAAATTACAGACCATTCTTCAACACAGTGAGCTTCATCTATAACCACTGCAGAAAGGCATTTCTGGTACACTGGTAGTGAAAGTGTTTCCCTCCAAACTCCAGAAAACAAACTCTCGGGACTCATGAGCAGTATGGGTATTAATCCATCGCAAACTTTTTTACAAATCTCTTTAAACAAAAACAAATACAATATAAAATATATGGTATATACATTTCAATTTAGACATGTTTATATTTATTTTGTTTGGGCTTGTATCATATTTTCCCTCTGGTAAATTATATTTTCCCTGCGGTTTATATAATCCGTTCATCCTAATATGACTCTTTGAAATTCAAGAGTCTATCCTAAATTGAGATAAATTAAATGGCCTTCCAAATACTTTTCTATCGCTAACATCTATGAAGAGACATTAACTGTTGAAATCCGGATATGGCGAAATAAAATTATCACATCATGTTGTGATTTACCATCTTTGTCGCAAGTTTATTGTTTTCTACTTGGTATGAAATTAATATAGAGATCCATTTTGTTACACCTTGTGATCAATTCATTTGGCAATCATCAATGGCAGTCAGCAGGGTTTAAGAACATCAGTTGTTCAACCTGTTAGTCAAATGTGTTTTGTTAAAATATATTTTAGCATGAGTTCAATACTGGAGAAGAAAAAAAATTTTGCAAAAGCAAATTTACAGATCTAACATTGTTGTGATGATGTTAAATGAATTAGTCTTAATTGAAAACAACCTTCACACCTATGATTGTGTTGAATAAAAAGTGCAATTACATTATATATATACAGTGTTCTAAATTGGGTGTTTTAGGTTCATAAAGTAAAGTGATGATATATATTAATAGAATGTGATGCTATATAAAATTATTTTCTGATAGATAGTGTATTAGATGTGAGGCTATAACATGTATAATATGTAGAAAAAAGATAGCATTTTGTGATATAATGTTTATCAGGATGTTAAAAGAAATTTCCGAGGAGAACACTTTATACATATAAATGCCTAAGTTACCTTAAAACAATAATGAGTGATATGAAAATAGTTGCTACAATGTATATTTTAAATATTCACAAAATATTTCACAAAAAAAACCACATATAGTAAACAGCAATCATGCATCATATCCAGGTATTGCGGCTAATGAAATCTAAATGAATACATTACATTTTTTGGACTAATTAGTTATCATTCAGATACCAGGATTATGATTTAATACTCCTGATACTTGTCTTGACTCCATTAAACGCATCAATGATGCTCATATCAAAATTTTCAAAAAGCCGAACAAGTACAAAGTTCAAGAGTGTTGAAGACCCAAAATTCCAAAAAGTTTTTCCAAGTATGGCTAAGGTGATAGCTCTAATATGAGGGTCGTAATGGGGGTACCTTCATGACATATAATGGTTAGAAATCTTGCCAAAGGAAGTTGACGGTAATTTTTTATGTATGACGATAAAATGTTTAATTTCTTTAAGACAATAAAAACATCGAATATTTTTGATGAATCACGTCAATTTTTTTCAAAAATGACGGTAACAATAATTATTTGAGACCTCTGATGAATCGCCATAAAAATTTAACCAATTTGATGCTAACAGTAGCCGAAAATGACTGTTTGATGCCTGACGTTAAAGGGCATTACCAGTGGCGGATCCAGGGGGAGGGTTCCAGGGGTTGGAACCCCCCCTTTTTTGGACGATCAATGCATTTGAATGGGGACATATAGTTGGAACCCCCACTTTGTCCTGGGTTGGGACCCCCCTTTTTCCCCTTTTTAAAATGGCTGGATCCGCCCCTGATTACTACCCTCTATTATTTATTTCAGTTTTTCTCAAATTGAACGGTTGCAGTTATATTGAAAAAAATTGAATTATACCTTTATCTAATTTTTCTCCAAGGTACACACTCTCTATTCCCTGTTTCAAAAATTGTTCTTTTTGATCTCTCATTAGTGCAACCAGAGGAGAGACTACCAAAACAACTGAATTATCTATTTTTTTTACTTTCCTGAATAGTTCAGGAAGAATAGAGTAGATCACAGTCTTCCCATATCCAGTTGGCAACACCACAAACACATCATTACCCTCTAACAAATACGCAATAGCTGATTTTTGGTGTTCCTTTAGTTCAAAATTTAGTTGTATATTTTCTATGGAGGCTGCCATGTTGGATTTTGTTGGTCACAATTTTAATTCGGATACCTACATTTGTTTCCCTATGTCAAGGGAAAATCAAAATGTTCCGAGTCTCTGACAGAAATCTGACATAAGAATTTTGCTTAATCTATGGTTTATTTTCTTTCTAAATATATTTGTCCGAATTTACACGCACAATCCATTATTTTTCTTATACACTTGTTTTCTTAAATACGGTTAAATGGAGTCGGCAAAATAAACATTTATGTCACATGTATGTCACATTATACAGCTGTTATAAAGGAAAATAGAAGCTTCTCGATAAATATGTGCGTCTTTCCATTTTGCTTAATTTTAGGAAGTAGATTTTTATTTAGGCAATCAAAGACCAGTTTTTTTTCATCAACTCATTACATAACTTGAAAATGAGTATTTGAAAACTGACAATATAGAGCATGGTAAATGCTGCATTTTCATTTCAAAATTAAGTACAAAATATGATTGGTTAATATAAGGAGGTAACAATTTATAATAATGAAGACAATTTGGTCGCAGTTCCGAGAAGGTTTTGTTGAATTAGTTCTAAGGACGTTTTATCCTATATTTTAATTTTAAATACAGAATTAAGTAGGTTCTTATAGGTGTATACTTTCCTGTAAAATGGTTGCATTTGAATTACTTATATTATTACTTCACAACTTAATTCTGACAAGGTATTGGTTAAAATTAATATTTAGTCATTTATGTTTAGTTCTGGATAGGTGACGTCCTTTATATCATAATTTATTAAAAAATTAATGATTCTTACAAGGTATAAAGAACTATATATACAAGTTGTGTCTAAGGACATTCGCCAGAAATTAAGACAGGTACATAAAGAATGTATATACATATTGTTGGTACTGACAAGGTTACTTTTATATATTTTTAAGCCCCCGGTCGCCATTTAGTTTTACCCTTGTCAGTCTGTACGTCCGCCCGTACGTCCGTACATCCGTACTCCGTATGTCCCTGAATTGGTTTCCGTTCTCCAACTTTAGTTTGCCCCAACCAAATGTTATGAAACTTATACACAATGCTTATAACCACAAATCACAGTTAAAGATTGAATGTGGGTGGCGTCACTTTTACCTTTCTAGAGTTGTGCCCAATTATAAATGGAAAATTGTTGAAATTTTCGTTCCTGTTATCCAACTTACGTTTGCCTCAACCAGACTGTTATGAAACTTATACACAGTGCTTATTACCCCATAACTCTGATCAAGTACGAAATTGGGTAGCGTCACTTATACTGTTTTTGATTTATATTATATGCAAACAGGGACATCATTTGTATTCTAACCAGGTATAGTTGTATTTACTGAAAATAACGGTTGTTTCTGAGGAGGTACCGACACTCAGTACACTTAGAACTTTAGTGCTAATAAAGATATATTGTTTAACTGTAAATAAAGGTTGGTTTTGAGGAGGTTCCGACATAAAGCTTACTTTAAAAATTTGGTTCTGACAAGTTATTAACTTGATGTTTTTATTTTAAAGGTTACTTCTGAGGAGGTACTAGCATAAAAATTTCTTAGAGAATTTAGTTCTGACAAGGTTTTGTTGTTCTTACTGTGAATAACGGTTGGTTCTGAGTAGGTACCGACGTTCAATTTACTATGAAAAATTTGTTTTCACAAGGTCTTATTGTTTTTACTGTAAATAACGGTTGGTTCTGAGGAGGTACATACACTGAGTTTACTACAAGAACATTAGTACTGATAAGGTTATGTTGTTTTTATTGTAAAAAAAGATTGGTTCTGAGGAGGTACCGACATAAAGTTGACTTTTAAAGATTTGGTTCTGTCAAGGTATACATGTTTTACTGTGAATAACGGTTGGTTCTGAAGAATTACCGACACTCAGCTTACTTAAAACATAAGTGCTGATAACGTTATGTTGTTCTTACTGTAAATAAAGGTTGGTTTAGAGGAGGTACCGACATAAAGTTTACTTTAAAAATTTGGTTTTGACAAGGTATTGTTGTTTTAACAGTAAATAACGAATGGTTCTGAGGAGGTACCGACACTCAGTTTATTTAAAACATTAGTGATGATAAGGTTATGTTGATTTTACTTTAAATAAAGGTTGGTTTATTGGAGGTACCAATATATAGTTTACTTTAAAAAAAAAAACGTTTCAAGGCAAGGTATTAATGTTTTACTTTAAATAAACGTGGGTTCTGAGGAGGTACCGACACAAAGTTTTCTTAGTAAATTTAGTTCTGACAAGGTATGGTTGTTTTAACTGTAAATAAAGGTTGGTTCTGAGGAGGTATCGACATTCAGTTTACTTAGAAAATTTAGTTTTGACAAGGTATGATTGTTTTAACTGTAAATAAAGGTTGGTTCTGAGGAGGTACCGACATAAAGTTTTCACAGTAAATTTAGTTCTGACAAGGCATGGTTCTTTTAGCTATAAATAAACGCGGGTTCTGGGAGGTACCGACACAAAGTTTTCTTAGAAAATTTAGTTCTGACAAGGTATGGTTGTTTTACTGTAAATAAACGTGGGTTCTGAGGAGGTACCGACACTCTGATTACTTAAAAATTTAGTTCTGACAAGGTATGGTTGTTTTTACTGTAAATAAACGTGGGTTCTGAGGAGGTACCGACATTTACTTCACTTAAACCATTAGTGTTGATAAGGTTATGTTGTTTTACTTTGAATAAAGGTTGGTTCTGAGGAGGTACCGACATAAAGTTTACTTAGAAAATTTAGATCTGACAAGGTATAGTTGTTTTACTGTAAATAAACGTGGGTTCTGAGGAGTTACCTACACAAAGTTTTCTTAGAAAGTTTAGTTCTGACAAGGTATGGTTGTTTTACTGTAAATAAACGTGGGTTCTGGGGAGGTACCGACACAAAGTTTTATTAGGAAATTTAGTTCTGACAAGGTATGGTTGTTTTACTGTCAATAAAGTTTGGTTCTGAGGAGGTACCGACATTCAGTTTTTTTCGAAATTTAGTTCTGACAAGGTATGGTTGTTTTATTTGTAAATAAAGGTTGGTTCTGAGGAGGTACCGACATTCAGTTTACCTAGAAAATTTAGTTCTGACAAGGTATTGTTGTTTTACTTTAAATAAACGTGGGTTCTGAGGAGGTACCGACACAAAGTTTTATTAGAAAATTTAGTTCTGACAAGGTATAGATATAGGAAGATGTGGTGTGAGTGCCAATGAGACAACTCTCCATCCAAATAACAATTTATAAAAGTAAACCATTATAGGTCAATGTACGGCCTTCAACACGGAGCCTTGGCTCACACCGAACAACAAGCTATAAAGGGCCCCAAAATTACTAGTGTAAAACCATTCAAACGGTAAAACCAACGGTCTAGTATATATAAAAAACGAGAAACGAGAAACACGTATAAATTACATAAACAAACGACAACTACTGTACATCAGATTCCTGACTTAGGACAGGTGCAAACATTTGCAGCGGGATTAAACGTTTTAATGGTACCAAACCTTCTCCTTTTCTGAAACAATAGTATAACATCACAACATAGAAAACACACGATAAAACATCAATTGGAAGGCTTAACTCAATCAAAACGTAAATTAACACACTATGAACGAATAAATTCGATCTGTGATACCTGAAAGTAAATACATAGTTAATAAAATATTAGGGACAAACATTCAAGGCCAAAAAGCAAACAAACAAGTCCAAATAAAGCCATGGCAAAACACTACCGCGAAATATTAAACCCTTAGAAAATAATCACTTTTGAAAAACCGGTTTTCATAATATATACAGGTAAATGAAAAATAACTTTGTCGTTTTAGGTATACTTTTCTGTCTATATAAAATCTTCCAATAATTAGGAATACCAAGAAAGGTCTGTCATATAAATACCTAATTTAACACTAGATACATAAGGGTAAATATCAACAATAAAACTTCCTGTACAGATTAAAGGAGAATAATCTTGATGTTAATACAAATGTAGTACGAAGAAGTGAAAATTAGTAGATATTCCAAATAATCAAAGCTGGTATACAGACAAGATCCATATTAATATAAATAACAAAAAGTATTAAAATAGTATCAACAGGTCGAATTAACAAGAAAGTACGATTTGAGAGTACTGCAGTTACTGACAGCTAGTTAAAAGCCAAAACAATTAATGATAAAAATCATGCATCAGAGACTAAAATCAACTAAAACACATCCCAGGGATTTAGTATTTTAACGTCATGAACAGTCAGAGAAGACATGACTTGTGCAATGCCAAAAATAAATGTATCGACAGGTAGTAGGATAGTGAGGAGCTACTTCTTAAGAGATAAAATTAACGTGTGTGTCTCTAAACATCCCGCCTCAAAAGAAGATACAACTTAGTTATGTTTTAATTTGCTAATGACAAAATCGATATTAGTGCCAATGTAAACTATATTCAGAGATCTAATTACAATATTGGTACGATAACCCTTACTTATAAGTTTGTGCTTGTTTTAACTGTAAATGAACGTGGGTTCTGAGAAGGTACCGACACTCAGTTTACTTTAAAAGTTTGGTTCTGACAAGGTATGCTTGTTTTAACTGTTAATAAAGGTTGGTTCTGAGGAGGTACCGACATTCAGTTTTCTTTAGAAATTTAGTTCTGACAAGGTATGGTTGTTTTACTGTAAATAACGGTTGGTTCTGAGGAGGTACCGACATTTACTTCACTTAAACCATTAGTGTTGATGAGGTTATGTTGTCTTTACTTTGAATAAAGGTTGGTTCTGAGGAGGTACCGACATAAAGTTTACTTAGAAAATTTAGATCTGACAAGGTATGGTTGTTTTACTGTAAATAAACGTGGGTTCTGAGGAGTTACCTACACAAAGTTTTCTTAGAAAATTTAGTTCTGACAAGGTATGGTTGTTTTACTGTAAATAAACGTGGGTTCTGAGGAAGTACCGACACAAAGTTTTATTAGAAAATTTAGTTCTGAAAAGGTATGCTTGTTTTACTGTAAATAAACGTGGGTTCTAAGGAGGTACCGATACTCAGTTTACTTTAAAAGTTTGGTTTTGACAAGGTATGGTTGTTTTACTGTTAATAAAGGTTGGTTCTGAGGAGGTACCGACAATTAGTTTTCTTTAGAAATTTAGTTCTGACAAGGTATGGTTGTTTTACTGTAAATAACGGTTGGTTTTGATGAGGTACCGACACTCAGATTACTTAAAAATTAGTTCTGACAAGGTATGGTTGTTTTACTGGAAATAAACGTGGGTTCTAAGGAGGTACCGACATTCACTTCACTTAAACCATTAGTGCTGATAAGGTTATGTTGTTTTACTTTAAATAAAGGTTGGTTCTGAGGAGGTACAGACATAAAGTTTATTTAGAAAATTTAGTTCTAACAAGGTTTGGTTGTTTTACTGTAAATAACGGTTGGTTCTGAGGACGTACCGACACTCACTTCACTAAGAACATTATTGCTGATAAGGTTATATTGTTTTACTTAAAAAAGATTGGTTCTGAGGAGGTACCGAAATAACGTTTACTTAGAAAATTTAGTTATGACAAGGTATTGTTGTTTTAACTGTAAATAAAGGTTGGTTCTGAGCAGGTACCGACACAAAGTTTTCATGGAAATTTTATTTCTGACAAGGTATAATTGTTTTACTGTAAATAACGGTTGGTTCTGAGGAGGTACCGACACTCAGTTTACTTTAAAATGTTCAGTTCTGATAAGGTATGTTTGTTTTACTGTAAATAAACGTAGGTTCTGAGGAGGTACCTACACAAAGTTTTCTTAGAAAATTTAGTTCTGACAAGGTATGGTTGTTTTAATTTAAATAATGGTTGGTTCTGAGGAGGTACTGACACTCAGATTACTTAGAAAATTTAGTTCTGACAAGGTATTGTTGTTTTACTGTAAATACAGGTTGGTTCTGAGGAGGTACATACACAAAGTTTTCTTAGAAGATTTAGTTCTGACAAGGTATGGTTGGTTTTACTGTAAATAAAGGTTGGTTCTGAGCAGGTACCGAAACAAAGTTTTCATAGAAATTTTATTTCTGACAAGGTATGCTTGTTTTACTGTAAATAACGGTTGGTTCTGAGGAGGTACCGACACTCCGATTATTTAAAAATTTAGTTTTGACAAGGTATGGTTGTTTTACTGTAAATAAACGTGGGTTCTGAGGAGGTACCGACATTTACTTCACTTAAACCATTAGTGTTGATAAGGTTATGTTGCGTTTACTTTGAATAAAGGTTGGTTCTGAGGAGGTACCGACATAAAGTTTACTTAGAAAATTTAGATCTGACAAGGTATAGTTGTTTTGGCTGTAAATAAACGTGGGTTCTGAGGAGTTACCTACACAAAGTTTTCTTAGAAAATTTAGTTCTGACAAGGTATGGTTGGTTTTACTGTAAATAAAGGTTGGTTCTGAGCAGGTACCGACACAAAGTTTTCATAGAAATTTTATTTCTGACAAGGTATGCTTGTTTTACTGTAAATAACGGTTTAAATAAAGGTTGGTTCTGAGCAGGTACCGACACAAAGTTTTCATAGAAATTTTATTTCTGACAAGGTATGCTTGTTTTTACTGTAAATAACGGTTGGTTCTGAGGAGGTTCAGACACTCAGTTTAATTTAAAATGTTTAGTTCTGCCAAGGTATGGTTGTTTTACTGTAAATAAATGTGGGTTCTGACGAGATACCGACATTCACTTCACTTAAACCATTAGTGTTGATAAGGTTGTAATGTTTTACTTGAAAAAAGATTGGTTCTGAGGAGGTACTGACATAACGTTTACTTAGAAAATTTAGTTCTGACAAGGTATGGTTGTTTTTACTGTAAATAAAGGTTGGTTCTGAGGAGGTACCGACATTCAGTTTTTATCGAAATTTAGTTCTGACAAGGTATGGTTGTTTTATTTGTAAATAAAGGTTGGTTCTGAGGAGGTACCGACATTCAGTTTACCTAGAAAAATTAGTTCTGACAAGGTATTGTTGTTTTACTGTAAAAAACGTGGGTTCTGAGGAGGAACCGACACAAAGTTTTATTAGAAAATTTAGTTCTGACAAGGTATGCTTGTTTTACTGTAAATAAACGTGGGTTCTGAGGAGGTACCGACACTCAGTTTACTGTAAAAGTTTGGTTCTGACAAGGTATGGTTGTTTTACTGTAAATAGAGGGTGGTTCTGAGGAGGTACCGACATTCAGTTTTATTGGAAAATTTAGTTCTGATAAGGTATGGTTGTTTTACTGTAAATAACGGTTGGTTCTGAGGAGGTACCGACACTCAGATTACTTAAAAATTTAGTTCTAAGAAGGTGTGGTTGTTTTACTGTAAATAAACGTGGGTTCTGAGGAGGTACCGACATTCACTTCACTTAAACCATTAGTGTTGATAAGGTTATGCTGTTTTACTCTGAATAAAGGTTGGTTCTGAGGAGGTACCGACATACAGTTTACTTGATAATTTAAATCTCACAAGGTATATATATGGTTGTTTTACTGTAAATAAACGTGGGTTCTGAGGAGGTACCGACACTTAGTTTACTTTAAAAGTTTGGTTCTGACAAGTTATGGTTGTTTTTTTGTAAATAAACGTGGGTTCTGAGGAAGTACCGACACAAAGTTTTCTCAGTAAATTTAGTTCTGACAAGGTATGGTTATTTTAACTGCAAATAAAGGTTGGTTCTGAGGAGGTACCGACATTTAGTTTACTTAGAAAATTTAGTTGTGACAAGGTATGGTTGTTTTATTTGTAAATAAAGGTTGGTTCTGAGGAGGTACCGACATTCAGTTTACCTAGAAAATTTAGGTCTGACTAGGTATTGTTGTTTTACTGTAAATAAAGGTTGGTTCTGAGGAGGTACCGAAATTCAGTTTACTTAGAAAATTTAGTTTCGACAAGGTATCGTTGTTTTTACTGTAAATAAACGTGGGTTCTGAGGAGGTACCGACATAAACTTTACAGTAAATTTAGTTCTGACAAGGTGTGGTTGTTTTACTGTAAATAAACGTGGGTTCTGAGGAGGTATCGACACAGTTTATTGGAAAATTTAGTTCTGACAAGGTATGCTTATTTTACTGTAAATAAACGTGGGTTCTGAGGAGGTACCGACACTCAGTTTACTTGAAAAGTTTGGTTCTGACAAGGTATGGTTGTTTGTACTGTAAATAAAGGTTGGTTCTGAGGAGGTACCGACATTCAGTTTTCTTTAGAAATTTAGTTCTGACAAGGTATGGTTGTTTTACTGTAAATAACGGTTGGTTCTGAGGAGGTACCGACACTCAGATTACTTAAAAATTTAGTTCTAACAAGGTGTGGTTGTTTTTACTGTAAATAAATGTGGGTTCTGAGGAAGTACCGACACAAAGTTTTCTTAGAAAATTTAGTTCTGACAAAGTATGGTTGTTTTACTGTAAATAAATGTGGGTTCTGAGGAAGTACCGACACAAAGTTTTCTTAGAAAATTTAGTTCTGACAAGGTATGGTTGTTTTAACTGTAAATAAAGGTTGGTTCTGAGCAGGTACTGACACAAAGTTTTCATGGAAATTTTATTTTGACAAGGTATAATTGTTTTACTGTAAATAACGGTTGGTTCTGAGGAGGTACCGACACTCAGTTTACTTTAAAATGTTCAGTTCTGATAAGGTATGTTTGTTTTTACTGTAAATAAACGTGGGTTCTGGGAGTTACCTACAGAAAGTTTTATTAGAAAACTTAGGTCTGACAAGGTATGGTTTTTTTACTGTAAATAAAGGTTGGTTCTGAGGAGGTACCGACATTCAGTTTTTTTCGAAATTTAGTTCTGACAAGGTATGGTTGTTTTATTTGTAAATAAAGGTTGGTTCTGAGGAGGTACCGACATTCAGTTTACCTAGAAAATTTAGTTCTGACAGGGTATTGTTGTTTTTACTGTAAATAAACGTGGATTCTGAGGAGGTACCGACACAAAGTTTTATTAGAAAATTTAGTTCTGACAAGGTATGCTTGTTTTACTGTAAATAAACGTTGGTTCTGAGGAGGTACCGATACTCAGTTTACTTTAAAAGTTTGGTTTTGACAAGGTATTGTTGTTTTACTGTTAATAAAGGTTGGTTCTGAGGAAGTACCGACAATTAGTTTTCTTTAGAAATTTAGTTCTGGCAAGGTATGGTTGTTTTACTGTAAATAACGGTTGGTTTTGATGAGGTACCGACACTCAGATTACTTAAAAATTAGTTCTGACAAGGTATAATTGTTTTTACTGTAAATAACGGTTGGTTCTGAGGACGTAGCGACACTCACTTCACTTAGAACATTATTGCTGATAAGGTTATATTGTTTTACTTAAAAAGATTGGTTCTGAGGAGGTACCGACATAACGTGTACTTAGAAAATTTAGTTCTGACAAGGTATGGTTGTTTTAACTGTAAATAAAGGTTGGTTCTGAGTAGGTACCGACACAAAGTTTTCATAGCAATTTTATTTCTGACAAGGTATAATTGTTTTACTGTAAATAACGGTTGGTTCTGAGGAGGTACCGACACTCAGTTTACTTTAAAATGTTCAGTTCTGATAAGGTATGGTTGTTTTACTGTAAATAAACGTAGGTTCTGAGGAGGTACCTACACAAAGTTTTCTTAGAAAATTTAGTTCTGACAAGGTATGGTTGTTTTAATTTAAATAACGGTTGGTTCTGAGGAGGTACTGACACTCAGATTACTTAGAAAATTTAGTTCTGACAAGGTATTGTTGTTTTACTGTAAATACAGGTTGGTTCTGAGGAGGTACATACACAAAGTTTTCTTAGAAAATTTAGTTCTGACAAGGTATGGTTGGTTTTACTGTAAATAAAGGTTGGTTCTGAGGAGGTACCGACACTCAGATTACTTAAAAATTTAGTTCTGACAAGGTATGGTTGTTTTACTGTAAATAAACGTGGGTTCTGAGGAGGTACCGACATTTACTTCACTTAAACCATTAGTGTTGATAAGGTTATGTTGTTTTACTTTGAATAAAGGTTGGTTCTGAGGAGGTACCGACATAAAGTTTACTTAGAAATTTTAGATCTGACAAGGTATAGTTGTTTTGACTGTAAATAAACGTGGGTTCTGAGGAGTTACCTACACACAGTTTTCTTAAAAATTTAGTTCTGACAAGGTATGGTTGGTTTTACTGTAAATAAAGGTTGGTTCTGAGCAGGTACCGACACAAAGTTTTCATAGAAATTTTATTTATGAGAAGGTATGCTTGTTTTACTGTAAATAACGGTTGGTTCTGAGGAGGTTCAGACACTCAGTTTACTTTAAAATGTTTAGTTCTGCCAAGGTATGGTTGTTTTACTGTAAATAAACGTGGGTTCTGAGGAGATACCGCCATTCACTTCACTTAAACCATTAGTGTTGATAAGGTTGTATTGTTTTTACTTTAAAAAGATTGGTTCTGAGGAGGTACCGACATATCGTTTACTTAGAAAATTAGTTCAGACAAGGTATGGTTGTTTTACTGTAAATAAAGGTTGGTTCTGAGGAGGTACTGACATTCAGTTTTTATCGAAATTTAGTTCTGACAAGGTATGGTTGTTTTATTTGTAAATAAAGGTTGGTTCTGAGGAGGTACCGACATTCAGTTTACCTATAAAATTAGTTCTTACAAGGTAATGTTGTTTTACTGTAAAAAACGTGGGTTCTGAGGAGGTACCGACACAAAGTTTTATTAGAAAATTTAGTTCTGACAAGGTATGCTTGTTTTTACTGTAAATAAACGTGGGTTCTGAGGAGGTAACGACACTCAGTTTACTGTAAAAGTTTGGTTCTGACAAGGTATGGTTGTTTTATTGTAAATAGAGGTTGGTTCTGAGGAGGTACCGACATTCAGTTTTATTGGAAAATTTAGTTCTGACAAGGTATGGTTGTTTTACTGTAAATAACGGTTGGTTCTGAGGAGGTACCGACACTCAGATTACTTAAAAATTTAGTTCTGACAAGGTGTGGTTGTTTTACTGTAAATAAATGTGGGTTCTGAGGAGGTACCGACATTCACTTCACTTAAACCATTAGTGTTGATAAGGTTATGTTGTTTTACTCTGAATAAAGATTGGTTCTGAGGAGGTACCGACATACAGTTTACTTAGAAAATTTAGATCTGACAAGGTATATATATGGTTGTTTTACTGTAAATAAACGTGGGTTCTGAGGAAGTACCGACACAAAGTTTTCTCAGTAAATTTAGTTGTGACAAGGTATGGTTGTTTTATTTGTAAATAAAGGTTGGTTCTGAAGAGGTACCGACATTCAGTTTACCTAGAAAATTTAGTTCTCACTAGGTATTGTTCTTTTACTGTAAATAAAGGTTGGTTCTGAGGAGGTACCGAAATTCAGTTTAGTTAGAAAATTTAGTTTCGACAAGGTATGGTTGTTTTACTGTAAATAAACGTGGGTTCTGAGGAGGTACCGACATAAAGTTTTCACAGTAAATTTAGTTCTGACAAGGCATGGTTCTTTAGCTATAAATAAACGCGGATTTTGAGGAGGTACCGACACAAAGTTTATTGGAAAATTTAGTTCTGACAAGGTATGCTCATTTTTATTGTAAATACACGTGGGTTCTGAGGAGGTACCGACACTCAGTTTACTTTAAAAAGTTTGGTTCTGACAAGGTATGGTTGTTTTTACTGTAAATAAAGGTTGGTTCTGAGGAGGTACCGACATTCAGTTTTCTTTAGAAATTTAGTTCTGACAAGGTATTGTTGTTTTACTGTAAATAACGGTTGGTTCTGAGGAGGTACCGACACTCAGATTACTTAAAAATTTAGTTCTGACAAGGTGTGGTTGTTTTACTGTAAATAAACGTGGGTTCTGAGGAGGTACCGACATTCACTTCACTTAAACCATTAGAGTTGATAAGGTTATTTTGTTTTTACTCTGAATAAAGGTTGGTTCTGAGGAGGTACCGACATACAGTTTACTTAGAAAATTTAGATCTGACAAGGTATATATATGGTTGTTTTACTGTAAATAAACGTGGGTTCTGAGGAGGTACCGACACTCAGTTTACTTTAAAAGTTTGGTTCTGACAAGTTATGGTTGTTTTTTATGTAAATAAACGTGGGTTCTGAGGAGGTACCGACACAAAGTTTTCTCAGTAAATTTAGTTCTGACAAGGTATGGTTGTTTTGAGCTGCAAATAAAGGTTGGTTCTGAGGAGGTACCGACATTTAGTTTACTTAGAAAATTTAGTTGTGACAAGGTATGGTTGTTTTATTTGTAAATAAAGGTTGGTTATGAGGAGGTACCGACATTCAGTTTACCTAGAAAATTTAGTTCTGACTAGGTATTGTTGTTTTACTGTAAATAAAGGTTGGTTCTGAGGAGGTACCGAAATTCAGTTTTCTTAGAAAATTTAGTTTCGACAAGGTATGGTTGTTTTACTGTAAATAAACGTGGGTTCTGAGGAGGTACCGACATAAAGTTTTCACAGTAAATTTAGTTCTGACAAGGCATGGTTCTTTTAGCTATAAATAAACGCGGGTTTTGAGGAGGTACCGACACAAAGTTTATTGGAAAATTTAGGTCTGACAAGGTATGCTAATTTTACTGTAAATAAACGTGGGTTGTGAGGAGGTACCGACACTCAGTTTACTTTAAAAGTTTGGTTCTGACAAGGTATGGTTGTTTTTACTGTAAATAAACGTTGGTTCTGAGGAGGTACCGACATTCAGTTTTCTTTCGAAATTTAGTTCTGACAAGGTATGGTTGTTTTACTGTAAATAACGGTTGGTTCTGAGGAGGTACCGACACTCCGATTACTTAAAAATTTAGTTGTGACAAGGTATGGCTGTTTTACTGTAAATAAACGTTGGTTCTGAGGAGGTACCGACATTCACTTCACTTAAACCATTAGTGTTGATAAGGTTATGTTGTTTTTACTTTGAATAAAGGTTGGTTCTGCGGAGGTACCGACATAAAGTTTACTTAGAAAATTTAGATCTGACAAGGTATGGTTGATTTTACTGTAAATAAACGTGGGTTCTGAGGAGTTACCTACACAAAGTTTTCTTAGAAAATTTAGTTCAGACAAGGTATGGTTGTTTTACTGTAAATAATCGTGGGTTCTGAGGAGGTACCGACATTCACTTCACTTAAACCATTAGTGCTGATAAGGTAATGTTGTTTTTACTTTAAAAGAGTTTGGTTCATAGGAGGTACCGACATAAAGTTTACTTAGAAAATTTGGTTCTTACAAGGTATGGTTCTTTTACTGAAAATAACGGTTGGTTCTGAGGAGGTACCGACACTTACTTCACTTAGAACATTACTGCTGATAAGGTTATATTGTTTTACTATAAATAAAGATTGGTTCTGAGGAGGTAACGACATAACGTTTACTTAGAAAATTTAGTTCTGACAAGGTATAGTTGTTTTACTGTAAATAAAGGTTGCTTCTGAGCAGGTACCGACAGAAAGTTTTCATAGAAATTTTATTTCTGACAAGGTATATTTGTTTTTACTGTAAATAACGGTTGGTTCTGAGGAGGTACCGACAATCAGTTTACTTTGAAATGTTCAGTTCTAATGAGGTATGGTTGTTCTTACTGTAAACAAACGTAGGTTCTGAGGAGGTATCTACACAAAGTTTTCTTAGAAAATTTAGTTCTGACAAAGTATGGTTGTTTTACTGTAAATAAATGTGGGTTCTGAGGAAGTACCGACACAAAGTTGTCTTAGAAAATTTAGTTTTGACAAGGTATGGTTGTTTTACTGTAAATACTGATTGGTTCTGAGGAGGTACATACACAAAGTTTTCTGAGAAAATTTAGTTCTGACAAGGTATGGTTGTTTTACTGTAAATAAAGGTTGGTTCTGAGCAGGTACCGACACAAAGTTTTCATAGAAATTTTATTTCTGACAAGGTATGCTTGTTTTACTGTAAATAACGGTTGGTTCTGAGGAGGTACCAATACTCAGTTTACTTTAAAATGTTGAGTTCTGACAAGGTATGCTTGTTTTACTGTAAATAACGGTTGGTTCTGAGGAGGTATTGACACTCACTTCATTTAGAACATTAGTGCTGATAAGTTATATTGTTTTTACTTTAAATAAAGGATGGTTCTGAGGAGGTACCGACATAAAGTTTACTTAGAATATTTAAATCTGACAAGGTATCATGGTTATTTTACTGTAAATACTGGTTGGTTCTGAGGAGTTACCTACACAAAGTTTTATTAGAAAATTTAGGTCTGACAAGGTATAGTTTTTTTACTGTAAATAAAGGTTGGTTCTGAGGAGGTACCGACATTCAGTTTTTTCGAAATTTAGTTCTGACAAGGTATGGTTGTTTTATTTGTAAATAAAGGTTGGTTCTGAGGAGGTACCGACATTCAGTTTACCTAGAAAATTTAGTTCTGACAAGGTATTGTTGTTTTACTGTAAATAAACGTGGGTTCTGAGGAGGTACCGACACAAAGTTTTATTAGAAAATTTAGTTCTGACAAGGTATGCTTGTTTTCACTGTAAATAAACGTGGGTTCTGAGAAGGTACCGACACTCAGTTTACTTTAAAAAGTTTGGTTCTGAGAAGGTATGGTTGTTTTACTGTTAACAAAGGTTGGTTCTGAGGAGGTACCGACATTCAGTTTTCTTTAGAAATTTAGTTCTGACAAGGTATGGTTGTTTTACTGTAAATAACTGTTGGTTCTGAGGAGGTACCGACATTTACTTCACTTAAACCATTAGTGTTGATGAGGTTATGTTGTTTTACTTTGAATAAAGGTTGGTTCTGAGGAGGTACCAACATAAAGTTTACTTAATAAATTTAGTTCCGACAAGGTATGGTTGTTTTACTGTAAATTAATGTTGGTTCTGAGGAAGTATTGAAATAAAATTTACTTAGAAAATTTAGTTCTGACAAGGTGTAGTTTTTTTACTGTAAATAAAGGTTTGTTCTGAAGAGGTACCAACATAATGTTTACATAGAAAATTTAGTTCTGACCCGGTATTGTTAATTTATCTGTAAATAAAGGTTGGTTCTGAGGAGGTAGCAACATAACGTTTACTTAGAAAATTTAGTTCCGACAAGGTATGGATGTTTTTCTGTAAATAACGGTTGGTTCTGAGGAGGTACCGACATAAAGTTTACTAAGAAAATTTAGTTCTGACCAGGTATTGTTGTTTTTACTGTAAATAAAGGTTGGTTGTGCCTAAAAAATAACCCATAGCACTTATGCTTTAGACCTGTACGATTTTGTACGGGTCTAGGGCATAAGTGTTATAGGCCATTTTAGAGGGTATGCCTACCTCTACCTCTGGTATAATTGCCCACATGGAGAATCTCTTAGTTAGGCCAGTCGGCAATAGTACAGTTGGTGGGGTTAAGTCGGAGATGACACAATTTGATCAGATACCCTCACGTTGGCCTTACGAAGGACAGAATGGACATACGGATTCAATACGAAAATGAACGTTTGCAAGGTCTTTCGGAAAATTTTGATATGTCAAAGATTCTGCCACCGCTCATGAAGTTGCTGCCGGAGCCTTAAAACTCAACCAGCGGGTATACGATGGCTTAAGATGCCCTAACGAATGGCCCGATGTTTTACGCTCACAACCGAATTTGATCATTTCCTTTACCGTGTGTTCATCCTGTTTCAATTTCGGGACAGTGTGAAGCCTGTATTAATTATCCTTTCGCGATCATTTTCTCGATATACCGAATGGCACCCGTGAAAAGGCCTCTTATTGATCTGACGGTCGAATTCTTATAACTCTGAAATGACGTATCGGAATTTTATACTGGATGTTGTGTTGTGTGCACCAATTCCAACTATTAATTTATGTAAACTTTCCAGTAAATCAAACGGCCAAGCAATTTCAAGTTATGGTAAAAATTTAAATAAATGTAACAAATAAAGTCCTGTAATTCTGGAACTGACAAACCAGAAAAATAGAAAATCCAAAGCAACCCCAACAATAATGTAAAGTTTTAAGGAAATCAAACCAGGCAAACTGGCGAGATATGTGATAAACTGCCTTAAATCTAAAAGTATAATATGTTTTGGAAGACTTAGACTCCAAGGTAGTTGTTTTCTATGGGACCATCTATTTAAAAATAATCTGATCGAAAACGCACTGAGTTCCTGTGGTCACGACCTCTCATTACTTCCACAAATGTCCAAAATATTGTGTACAATTATATTATTATCAGGTTCTAGCCTGCACCCGAGTATTACAATGCTGCGGTGTTAAGGAGCGGATCTTACAGTCATAACAACATGAACAACATATCTACAATTATAAGTTGTGAAACTGTCGTGTACGTTACAGATATTCGTCCTACCGGACTGGCATCTATGATATAAAGAAAAGTAATTTGAACAGAAGAAAATCTCAGCAGTTATTTGGGACATTTTTTAGACTTTAAATCATTTGTAATAAGTTGTTGTTTTTTGCTAATTGATTTTGTTTTGTTTATCAACTGAATAATTTATTATTCTAATAGTTGATTTTTATCACATTATAAAAGAGCATTGAAAGACTGCTCCATTCGTCCGTCCGTAACATCTTTTATTAACCTTGCTATATAATAAGATTAATAAGATTAATAATTATATGAGGACAATAGGCAAATATTTCATAAAGTGTCTTAATATATAAATTAAACGTGACATTTTTTTACAAAACTCAATATCTCTAAAATAAAATTTTGAATCAAAACCAAAAGTATACAGATCTTTAGATTAATATAACTAAGAAGTGTGTAAAATTTTAAGCAATAATCATAAATCGTTTTTGAGATACGGCGCGACATGTGAAAAACCCCTTAAAAAAAATAATCAATATTTCAAAATAAAATTTTGAATCATCACCAAAATTATACAGATCTTAAGATTAATATAACTAAGAAGTGTGTAAAGTTTTAAGCAATAATCATAAATTTTTTGAGATACGGCGTGACATGTGAAAACCCTCCCTTTTTTAACAAAATACTCAATCTCTAAAATAAAATTTTGAATCATCACCAAAAGTATACAGATCTTAAGATTAATATAACTAAGAAGTGTGTAAAGTTTTAAGCAATAATCATAAATTGTTTTTGAGATACGGCGCGACATGTGAAAAAAAAACACACCTGTTTTAGTTACTAAGTCCCATAACTCAAAATTTTTAATCTTATTTTCACCTAAAAGTATACAGATCGTTTGACCAATATAAGAAACAACTATGTTAAGTTTCGTGAAAATTGGATAAGTCGTTCTCAAGTTACGGTGCGACATGTTTACGCCGGACAGACAGACGGACAGACGGATAGACGGACAGACGGACAGACGACATTTGTATACCATAATACGTGCCGTCAAAATTTTGACGGCGTATAAAAGAGGAAACATAAAATTAATGTAATATCTATAAATATTTCGGATAACAGATATCCTTCATCAGTAGGAGTATGATCTAAAACTTCAAAAATGACATAGGTATTTACAACAGAGACTGCTTAGAAATGCTTCTAATAAAATAGTACTGTGATATGAACTGGTACATTTTAAAATTTCAAAGCGGCGGGTGACGACAGTTAACTTGAGATGTTACAACCGCCAAAGACTGCGTGGAAATACATTCCCATTGAACAGCACTGACCGATCTAAGCTGGTATAATATTTCAAATTTGACAACGGTAAAGTAATTACAACAGAGGATGCGTATTTAAACATCCCAAATAAAAAGCAGTTTGATAATGAGAAAACAAAAGTTTATTTTGACAAAGGTTAAGTAACTTAACGTGGCTGCGTACTTAAATATCCCAAATGGATAGAACCCTGCGATTTAAACTGGTATAATTCAAGAATTTTAGAGTTGACAAAGGTAAAGGAATATCAACAGAGACTGCGTAGTAATATGTTATATAACCTAAATGAAATGCACGGCGCGAATTAGAACTACACCTTTTCATTGATCCCATTTGGTGCCAAAGTTTTAATTTTCTTATCCCAAATCTTTCCTGAGTGAGTCTATCCTTCCTAGACCAAGCAGTGTTGTGGTCTATGATTGTAATTGTCAGTCGATTGAGATCTGCCTTAGTATGGCCAGTGGATTTCAAATATCGACCGAGATTAAGGTCTGGCTTGCATTCATGGTCGCTACGATGACCGTTCATTCGTTTGTGAAATAGCTGTTCTGACTCACCAACATACTGTTTACCACATTTACACTGTAGAAGATACACAGCATTTCTAGTCTAGCAATTAACTTTGCAAATAAGGTGCATTCCGTACCAGTGGAGTGACTGTTAAAAAAGTCTGGGTATTCAGTACTTGTTTGCAAGTCAGAGATCGTTTGTTTCACGTCCCTGCAAGAGCCCATAGACGAAGAGCCTGCTCTAAGGATACATCAGCTCTCACCAGCAAGTCTTTAAGGCTGTTGGGTCTTCGGAAAGCCAGCACAGGTGGCTGGGAAAAGAACTTGGATAGTTTAGGATGTTTTCGATTTCTTTCCAATTTTCACGGATTAGGTGTGATAACTTGTCAAATTTGGGATGGTAAGTCAGCTCAAACGGCACTCTTTTGTTGACCTTTTGTCTTTATATTGTATAAGTTCATCTCGGCTGATGTTGTTAGCACGAGAGAAACCTTTTTCGATGTCTTTTCTTTTGTAGCTCCGATTTTTTTAGAGGTAAGACAACTCTCCATCCAAGTCACAAATTGTAAAAGTATGCCATTATAGGTCAAAGTACGGCCGCCTTCAACACGGAGCCTCAGCTCACACCGAACAGCAAGCTATATAAAAGGGCCCCAAAATTACTCGTGATAAACCATTCAAACAGGAAAATCAACGGTCTAATCTATATAAAAGACGAGAAATGTTAACGCATGTATGCATAAACCAATCTTTACAAAGAGGAAGGGTCAATTTTCCCTGAATTTATTTCACACAAGGACCATTTTCTAAATGTCCTCAAATTTGTACTATAATTCGCTGTATTATAGTTTCACGTTTGTACTTGTACATTTTAACAAATTGTTGGCGTATTTTGCGAAAATGTGCCCAAATTGTAAATGTTTAAAGATGCACCAAAACAGCAATATTGATAGTTTTGCGTTGTTATTTAAAAATTGGAATATCGTATTTAACCAAGCCCAAAATTCTATGGACGGTTATTCTATATGGTCTTCCAGATGCAAATTTATTCATTTTTTGTTAACGATATTTTTTTATGCAAAATTTCACAAAACAACGAAAATGTGCAATATTGTCTTCACCAGCAGTATTCATGTAGCACTAAAAATAATTTTAATATATACGTGTAAGTTTATGAAATAGACTCTTGATATAATAAACATTTGCATAAGTTTTTACTTTTTTCTGATTTTGACATTGTTAGTAACATATACGAGGGAAATATTCCCCACTCCTTTATAAATGATATATATATAAAACGTCTAGACATTAGTCAACGATCTTTCTTACGAGGGCGCTGGATCGTTACGAGTAATGATACATGTACACAATAAAAAAATTTATAAACGTCTAAAAAGTGTACAAAACAACACCAATATTAAAAAAAACATGCATGATTTAACATATATATATATCTATATATATATATATATATCGCAGAATAAAGAATAACATGATGCCGAGCATGTGCATTGTTTCTATAATAACAAGACAATATTCAGTAGTACAGTAAAAGTAGTAGAAGTAGAAGTAGTGGTAATACATTTTTTTTAGAAAACAGCATCATTAAAAACACCAATGAAAAATTAGTATCTACGAAACATCTGTCAACATTAAAAGCGTTGCACTAACCACAATAAGAAGTTGGATTTAACCACATACAAAAGAACATGTTGTAAGAAGCGATAATTCAAATTCAATATGAAATAAATTTAAACAATTAATCGGTTTCAGTACATTTTGAGATTGAAGTATGACAATGATAAGGATCTATGGCGATGTAAATTTGCTCAATTGATAACTTTAGTATTGCATTGAGATATATTTTTATTACTGCTATCTTATGCCCCATCTGCTTTACAAGCTGAAAATGGGAATTAATGACTAATAAAAGTGTCATTCTAATTAAGCTTCTGTTATTCAAAGTTTGTGAAGATCACAATTAATTATTTTATTTATTTTATTTCTTTGATTAAGCACGGAAGTATCATACTGTCAAGTAAATATTTCAATAGATTTTAGTAGTTAACATAAAAGATTGTAATTTCCGTTAAGCTCAAATTTAGTATAGGTGTAAAATCATATATACAATAAAATATTGAAGGTTCATTGCAGAATTGAATATTTAACAAAATTTCGCTAAGACTTCCGCGTATCTCGACTGCGATTGTTGCGGTCATAAGTGAAATGATGACCGCCAAAAAAAACAACATGTTTTCACAATTTTTTCCATAGTCTATCCATTGATCACGGAGAAGCTGGTATGTCGTGCACGTAGTTTTATAAGTTTCCAAAAACTTTTTTGACAGAGTTATTTTCTTTTAGTGCATTATCACATGACTTGTTTTAGCATAGAAAATTTATGTTAAAAGTTATCAAAATATATGATATTGTTTAAGCTGTTATTTGGTCCTAATTGGAACCACAAATCGAAGATATCAACAAAAGCTAGACTACAACAAAAACGTCCTGTAGAACTAAACTTTATTGAAAGAACAAACAACATAAAACTAGTTTGCAATCCCAACATAATTCGCCGTTACCGAATCTAAAGGACTATGGGTAATCTCATTGTTCGTACACCAAAATGAAAATAACGTTACGTCATTGGTTGAATTTCCACTGGTTAGGACGTTTTAAACCAATCAAACGTTTTGGTGTACGCTTTTGAAATTATTACCCAGAAATAAAAACGTTACACTATGAGTATATGAATAATGCATTCATTCACGATCATGACGTTGATAATGTATTCAGTGTATACATAACTCTTATGATATATGACTTTTTTGCACATTTCTTCCCCGATAAAGGCATTAAAACCCTACCGGTTAAGAAGAGATAAGAAAGATACCAAAAGGACATTAAAACTCATAAGTCGAAAATAAACTGACAACGCTATGACTAAAAAGAAAACAAACAAACAAACTGTTAGGGCCCCAGTTCCCATGTTATAACAGGATACCTTAAAATCGTTCGCGACCGAGAGTTGAAATCATTCCTCAGTAAAGGACCTAAATATCGTCCCTTTCAATTATTAATAGGAATGAGTGTCGTAACATCATCCACGACTCACTCCGTACTTACTGCTCTAAATGGATAAAACGAGAAAAAGCTGACAAGAAATCATGAGATTCTTTTTAATTTGGTAATGAACATAGTTGATATACGTATTCAACATTTTAAAGATCATTTTACTCCTAACAAAACCATAATAGCCCAATTTCCCGTATCAAACATAAGCTAAAAGAACTCGCCAAGGAATATATTTTTGTCCCGGCTGATAAGGCTGCTAACAATATCATTATTGTTTGACGTAAATTTTACATTGATGTTCTACAAAAGGAAATCACGAATTCACCAACATTCCAACTGACTCCATTTTCGGAAAATGACATCTGTAACAAACATAAACTTTTAGCTACCTCTTTACAAGCAGAACCAAATACAATGAAAGTTCCAACTATGTACTGGCTTCCGAAGCTGCATAAAACTCCATACAAATATAGATTTATTTCGTCTTCAAGCCATTGTTCCACTACTAAACTATCTATTCTACTTACTAGTACACTTGGTACAATCAAAAACCTGGTAATAAATTGTTCAAATAAGGCCTTTGAAAATAGTGGAATAATTACTTTTGGAGTGTCAAAAATTCGTTGGAAGTACTTCATAAATTGCATGCTTATATTGGTGATTTCGAACCTGTTCAAAGTTTTGATTTTTCTACTCTATATACCACGTTGCCTCATAATCTTATTAAGAAAAAATTCACACACCTGATTAAATGGGCATTTAAAAAGTCGGAATGCGAATATATATGTTCAAACTCTTTTAGGTCATTTTTTAGTAACAACAAACAAAAGAACTATGTCAATTGGACCTGCTTTGATACTATAACTGCCCTTGAATTTTACCAGATAACATTTTTGTTCGCTATGGAGATTCCGTATATCGTCAGGTTATCGGAATTCCCATGGGGACTAACTGTGCACCACTTATTGCGGACCTGTTTCTGTATTGTTATGAGTTACAATTTATGACTAAAATCAGCAAAGACCCATCGAAACAACATCTGATTCAAAATTTAATAACACTTTTAGATATTTAGTAGTGTTGTCAACGATTAACCGGTTAACCGGTTAACCGCGAAAGGACCGAATATCGAATACCAAAAACGCTAACCGGTTAATCGGTTTTAACCGGACCTTTTTACAAATTAATGGATTTGATAGAAATGTGTATTGAAATCACAATAATACATTGTGTTGATTTCTTAAATGATCGACGTGCTACTTAAACTAGATAAAACAATTGTCCAGTATAATGATTACCATTGTTTGCTGTGAAAACATTCAAGTTTACAAAAATAATTAGCACAAAAACAACTTGTATATCAGCTCGGGGCAAGACCTTAAATAAACATAATTAGCATATATGTATAATTAGCATATATGTATTTTGAACAATTATACGCTGATTAACTTCATAATTTCACTTTCAATTGATTTAATATTGTGTAGACCTACATTCAAATATGTCATCTATATTGTCCAAAGCAGTATATTTCTATAAACGAATTGCCGACTCAAAAATAGTAAAATGCAAATTATGTGGTTGGAATTATTGAATACTGGGTGGAACTAGTAGCATGCTTTTTCTACTCGAATTGAAATACTACACAGAATTTTCTCGAAGACTCCAGAGACAATGAACTCAACACCGGTTTTACACTTTGTCAATTCGCCGAGATCAAGTAGATTCTCATCTTCTCAATATGAATGAAGGTATAACGAACACATATGGTAGTATTGGATTATTAAAAGTAAAAAGCCCAAAGCCAAGCCTTGTAATGCACAAGGATAAACTTCAATTTATCGTTTCAAAAACCGTGCAGGTGAAGAGTACTGTAGATAAGACCTGCAAATATCAACTTTACTACCGGTTAACCGGTTAATCGGTCGAAAGATTATCCGAGTAACCGGTTAGACAGAACTGTTCGATTTGACAACACTAATATTTAGATGATATTTTGGCTCTCAATAATGACGACTTCAGTATGTACACTAAAGAGATTTATCCTGCCGAATTGACTTTAAATAACGCCAATACTAACAATGAACACTGCCCTTTCCTGGATCTTGATATCTTTATCTTTAACGGGAAGCTTAATACCAAAATTTATGATAAAAGAGATGATTTTTCGTTTCCTATTGTTAATTTTCCATTTTTAGATGGTGACGTTCCCTTGTCGCCATCTTATGGTGTTTATATATGTCAACTTGTTCGATTCGCTCGTGTATGTAACAACGTATTTGATTTCAACGAAAGAAATCTCTGTATTACTGAAAAATTATTACACCAGGGTTTTCGATATCACAAACTAGTCAAAACATTTACTAAATTTTATCATCGGTACAAGGACATCATTCGTAAATATAAATCAACATGCAGATATTTCACATCCAATATTTTATGGTAATATTCTTTACAAAGCACAAAATGTCGGCATTCACCTCAAAAGCTAACCAAACCTTTAAACAGACTTATTCGGAAAGGATATAGTAACGATACTGTTGTCAAGTCATTAAGGATTGCATATTTTGGTATTAATATTGATTCACTCATAGGGTCTTTGCATCGAAAATAAACACATGTATTCTAAAACCAGTTGTTGGCATGATACGGGTTATGTTCTTCTCATATATTTTATGATGGTATGATACTATGATTTTCACATGATGAAGACATAATCTTTCAATCAGTTTAATTGAGGTCTGGAGCTGGCATGTCAGTAACTGCTAGTAGTCCTTTGTTCATTTATGTATCATTGTCATTTTGCTTAGTTTCTTTTGTTACCTATTCTGACATCGGACTCTGACTTCTTTTAAACTGAGTTTTACTGTGCGTATTGCTATGTGTTTCTTTATTCTACATTGGCTAGAGGTATAGGGGAGGTTGAGATCTCACAAAACATGTTTAACCCGCTGCATTTTAGCTCCTGTCCCAAGTCAGGAGCCTCTGGCCTTTGTTAGCCTAATATGTTTTTAATATTTAGTTCATTTATATGTTTTGGAGTTTAGTGTGACGTCCATTTTCACTGAACTAGCACACAATTTTAGTTAGGGACCAGCTGAGGACCACCTCCGGGTGCGGGATTTTCTCGCTGCATTGAAGACCCATTGATGGCCTTCGGCTGTTGTCTGCTCTTTGGTCGGGTTGTTGTCTCTTTGACATATTCCCATTTCCATTCTCAATTTTAAACAAACAGCAGGACACAAGACAAAAATAGATAACAAACGACTGATCAACACGAACCCTACCAAAACTGGGTGTGATCGGAAGAGTCAACAGATCCTATACAGTTTGACTTTCGTGGGTATTATCAGATCAGAACCAATCGATATTTTTAGTACAGATAACTAAACCTTGTCGTTATCTACTCAGAACAAACAATTATTTTCAGAAAATATATATTAATTAAGCAAAACCTTGTCAGAACCAAAATGTCTATGTAGACCCAGGCCATAACCTCAAAATTGAATATGACAATATCTTGTCGAACCCAAATTTTCTCAGTTTACTTTATTTCGGTACCTCCTCAGAAACAACCTTAATTTACAGTAAAAACATTAAAAACATTTCAGAATTAAATTTTCTCAGTAAACTTAGTGTCGGTACCTCCTCAGAACCAACCGTTATTTATAGTAAAAACAACAAAACTGGTAAAAACTAAATTTTTCTAAGTAAACTTTATGTTGGAACCTCCTCAGAACCAACCTTAATTTACAGTAAAAACATTAGTACATTGTCAGAACCGAATTTTCTAAGTAAACTTTATGTCGGTACCTCTTCAGAAAAAAATATTATTTACAATAAAAGCAACAATACCTGGTCAGAACTTTTTTAAGTAAACTGAGTGTCCGTACCTCCTCAGAACCTACCGTTATTTACAGTAAAAACAACAATACCTTGCCAGAACAAAATTTTCTCAGTAAACTTCGTTTCGGTACCTCCTCATAACCAACCTTTATTAAGAGAAAAAAACAACAAAATGTGGTCAGAACTAAACTTGTTTAGTAAACTTTTTTTGTGTCGGTACCTGCTCAGAACCAATATAAATTTACAGTAAAAATAACAAAACTTTGTCATAACCAAATTTTATAACTCAAACTTTATGTCGGTACCTCCTCAGAACCAACCTTTATCTACAGTAAAAACAACCATACCTGGTCAGAACTAAATTTTCTAAGTAAACTGAATGTCGTTATCTCCTCAAGACCAATCATTATTTACAGCAAAACAAACATACTTAGTCAGAACTAACTTTTCTCAGTAAATAATAAAATTTTATGTCGATGCCTCATCAGAACCAACCTTTATTAACAGTAAAACAACAAAACCTTATCAGAACCAAATTTTCGCAGTAAACTTTATGCCGGTACCTCCTCAGAACCAACCATTATTTACAGTAAAAACCTTGTCAAAACCAAATTATTTAAGTAAACTGTATGTCGGTACCCACTCAGAACCAACCTTTGTCTACAGTGAAAACAACCATTCCTTGTCAGAACTAAATTTTCTAAGTAAACCGAGTGTCGGTACCCCCTCTGAACTTACCATTTTTTACCGTAAAATAAAAAAACTTTGTCAGAACCAAATTTTCAAAGTAACTGAATGTCGGTACCTCCTCAGTACCAACCGTTATTTACAGTGAAAATAGCAATACCTTGTCAGAACAAAATTTTTAAAGTAAACTTTATGTCGGTACCTCCTCAGAACTAACCTATATTTTCAACAGAAACAACAACACATAGTCAGAACTACATTTTCTATGTAAACTGAATGTTGGTACCTCCTCAGAGCCAACCGTTATTTTCAGAAGAAACAACCATAACTGGTGAGAGCAAAATTTTCTATGTAAACTGAATGTCCTTATCTCCTCAGAATCAACCTTTATTTACAGAAAACAACCATACCTGGTCAGAACTAAGTTTTCTTAGTAAATTGAGTGTCGGTTCCTCCTCAGAACCAACCGTTATTTACAGTAAAATAACAATACCTTGTCAGAACCAAATTTTCTCAGTGAACTTTATGTCGGTACCTCCTCAGAACCAACCGTTATTTACTTATAAAACAACAATACCTTGTCAGAACCAAGTTTTCTCAGTAAACTTCGTGTCGGTACCTCCTCAGAACCAACCTTCATTTAGAGTAAAAACAATAATACCTAATCGGAACCAAATTTGTTAAGTAAATTTTATGTCGGTACTTTCTCAGAACCAACCGTTATTTACAGTTAAACAACAATATCGGTCACAAGTAAATATTCTAAGTAAACTGAATGTCCGTAACTCCTCAGAACCAACCGTTATTTACAGTAAAACAACCATACCTGGTCAGAACTAAATATTCTAAGTAAACTTATCTTGGAACCTCCTCAGATTCAACCTTTATTTACAATATAAAAAACAAAACCTTTCAGAACCAAATTTTCTAACTAAATTGAATGTCGTGATCCCTCCGGACCTACCGTTATTTACAGTAAAACAACAATTCCTGGTCAGAGCTAAATGTTTTCAGTAAATTTCATGTCGGTACTGTTAAGATTTAGTGATCGTATCATTAAATTAATGGAACTCGTGTTGTCCATATTCTATAGTAGTAATTTTACGAGTCAGCTGTTTTTGTTATGTTTTCGCATCGCTATTTTACGATGGAATCATGTCACCTCGTACAGAATATTCACAATTCTTACACATGGCAATTGTTTGTTTTGAAGAAGAAGAAGACGACCTTCGACCGACGGGAAAATCCGTCAGCTGTCGTTCCACTTAGTCAACTTTCTATGAATACGATAATATGAGAAAGGTTTTCTGAAATCTACTTTCATTTTAGCATTTTAACTTTATACCTGACTTAGTTATTATTTCAACGTTATACCAACTCAAAGGATCCATGCAAATTATGAGGGGGCAAGGGTTTGACTGTTATGCTGTTTTGGGGCAATTTAATTCTTTGTTATCTGTTATTCTGAAAATATATTTGCTGTTAGCTGTTATTGTCTTATTCCTTGTTAGCTGTTATTGGACTATTGTTTTTTTTGTTATCTGTTATTGTGAGAATGTGTTTGCTGTTAACTGTTATTGAAAATTGGAATGTTAGCATTTTGATAGCCAATCTTCAGTAGAAACTGAATTGGGATTTTTCCACTAGTAACATGGTGGTCCCGTATTCGGAGAAGGATTCAATTAACATATAGACATTTGAATGGGTTTACAGTACACTAGTCATTTTGGGGCCCTTTATGTGGGTCTTATTGGGGTCTAAGCGTGACCCGGGATTGCCGATTTTTTGTAAGCGTGACGCGTGAAAGTCAAATTATTGTGCCATGAAAACGGGAAATGAAGTCTAGTGGGACACGGGAAATTACATAAAAATGAGAATTGCTTACGTACATACATTGACATAGTGTAAGCGGGATATGGGAATCTGACAAAACAGTAAGCGGGATCCGGGATCAGAACCCCCAATGAGACCCCTTTATGGCTTGCTGTTCGGTGTGGGCCAAGGCTCCGTGTTGAAGACCGTACTTTGACCTATATTAATGGTTTACTTTAACAAATTGTGACTTGGATGGAGAGTTGTCTCATTGACACTCATACCACATCTTCTTATATTTAATCACAGATCATCACATAAACATTTTAATATTAGTTGGGTCCAGGACCATTACAGTTTATATTATTATTATCCTTTGTAATAAATTCCTTTTCTATGAACATGTATTTAGAATTATCTTGATTTTTACGTATAGGGATAACGATCCTTGTTTTCCTGTAAGTGCATATTAAATTCGAACAATTCTTTTAAAATATTACAAAATTTCGTAAGGGTTCCGCGGAACCCAGTCCTAGTGTCTCGCCTACTTTTGATGTTAGTTGCAGGCTCAACAAAATGGGTAAAAGTTATTAAATAAATGGGAATGTGTCCATGGGACACAGATGATGCCCTGCTTGCATATCATATACAGTTATAAAAGGACATAACTGAAGAACAGTAAAAGTGACCCTACCAAAATTTGTACTTGATCTGAGTTTTGTGGTAATACGTATTGTGTATAAGTTTCATAAAATTTGGTTGATGCAAACTTAATTTACTCGGAGAACGGAAACGAAAAATTCAGCAATTTTTCCATTTGTAAAGGGCATAACTCTAGAAAATTTAGTGACAACCCCAAAATTCCAATCTTGATCTGTATTTTGTGGTAATAAGCATTGTGTATAAGTTTCATTGCATTTGGTTGAGGCAAACTAAAGTTAGAGAACGGAAACTAAAAATTCAGGGTTTTTTTCATTTGTAAAGGGCATAACTCTATAACGGTTAAAGTGACGCCCCCAAAATTCAAACTTGATCTGTATTTTGTGGTAATAAGCATTGTGTATAAGTTTCATAGCATTTGATTGAGGCAAACTAAAGTTAGAGAACGGAAACGAAAAATTCAGCAACTTTTTCGTTTGTAAAGGGGCATAACTTTAGAACGGTTACAGTGACACCACCAAAATTCAAACTTGATCCGTGTTTTGTAGTAATAAGCATTGTGTATAAGTTTCATAGCATTTGGTTGAGGCAAACTGAAGTTAGAGAACGGAAACCAACTTTGGGACGTATGGACGTACGGACGGACGTATGTACAGACGGACAAGGGTAAACTTAATGCCCCTCCGCTACGGCGGGGCATACAAATTCCTCTAGATACTATCTTTTGATTGTAATTAAGAAGCTTCTGTCCAAGTTTGGTAAAAATCCAGGATGGTTTATGAATCTAATAAATGTTTTAAAAACTTTAACTGCAGACTGTATGGAATGTTAACTGAAAGAAAAACTTATTAAAGTCTATTTATACAATCATGTTATAAGTAAAATATGGGAATACAAGAAATAAATTTTACAAAATTTCCTTCTAGATACAAGTTTTGATCATAAACAAGCTTTGGTCCAAGTTTGGTAAAATCCAGGATAGTTTAAGAAAGTTATTAAAAATTTTAAAACTTTAACCACAGAGAGAATGTAATGTAAACTGGCAGAAAAACTAAGTCCATTTATAAGTAAAATACGGATAAATAGGATTATATTTTTACAAAATTTACTTCTGGATACTATTTTATCATAAACAAGCTTCTGTCCAAGTTTGGTAGAAATCAAGGATATTTTAAGAAAGTTATTCAAATTTTAAAAACATTAACCACAGAGTGAATATTTGTGGATGCCCCTGACGACGACGCCGCCGACGGAATGTGTGATCACTATGTCTCGCTTTTGCGACAAAAGTCGCAGACTCGACAAAAAGGAAAACATATGGCCAGGGATACCTGATGAGGATGGCATTTAAGTCCTAGTTCCATACGACCAGTTAACCTAAACACCTTTTATATAATAAGGAACACAGACTCAGCTCTGTGATTCTTTTCTAAGAATACACTCACTATTTAAATTACAAGCATGTGTGAGCTTCTTTAAAAGTACAAAAATAAATGCTGAAAAAAGTATTCCATAACAAAAAAATATTATCATACATTGAGTAAACCAATTCTAGATATATAACTCTAAAAACATGTTCATAGAAAATGGAATTCATTACAAAGGATTATAATAAGATATATACTGGATTTGTCCTGGACCCGACTGATTTTAAATTTTCAATTACTGTTTTCTGTTTTTATCCCTTTTCAATTCCTTGTTATCAGTTATAAGCCAAATCAATTTGCTGTTTTGCTGTTATTGGAACCCCTTGCCCCCCTCAATTATGTTCGATCAAACCTCTTATTCAATTTAACCTACCACTCGTTTAAGGGTGAAATCGTTACAGTACCTCCTCAGAACCAACGGTTACCGTTATTTACAGTAAAACAACCATACCTGGTCAGAACTAAATTTTCTCAGTAAACTGAATATCGGTACCTCTCAGAACCAACCGTTATTTACTTATAAAACAACAATACCTTGTCAGAACCAAGTTTTTTCTCAGAAAACTTTGTGTCGGTACCTCCTCAGAACCAACCTTTATTTACAGTAAAAACAATAATACCTTATCGGAACCAAACTTTTTAAGTAAATTTTATGTCGGTACTTTCTCACAAACCAACCGTTATTTACAGTTAAACAACCATACCTGGTCAGAACTAAATATTCTCAGTAAACTTTATTTTGGTACCTCCTCAGATTCAACCTTTATTGACAATATAAAAAAACAATACCTTTGAGAACCAAATTTTCTAACTAAACTGAATGTCGTGATCCCCTCCGGACCAACCGTTATTTACAGTAAAAACAACCATACCTGGTCAGAACTAAATTTTCTAAGTAAACTAATTTCGGTACCTCCTCAGAACCAACCGTTATTTACAGTAAAACAACAATACCTTGTCAGAACAAAATTTTCTCACTAAACTTTTTGTCGGTACTTCCTAAGAACCAAACTTTATTTACAGTAAAAACAACAATACCTTATCAGAACCAGATTTTTCAAGTAAATATTATGTCGTTACCTGAAGTTCTAAAAACCAACCGTTTTACAGTTAAACAGCAATACCTGGTCAGAACTAAATTTTCTAAGTAAACTTTATGTTCGTACCTCCTCAGAACCAACCTTTATTTACAGTTAAAACAACAAAACCTTATCAGAACCAAATTTTCTCAGTAAAGTGAATGTCGGTCCTCCTCACACAACCATTATTTACAGTAAAACAACAATACCTTGTCAGAACCAAATGTTTTAAGTAAACTTTATGTCGGTACCTCCTCAGAACCAACCTTTATCTACAGTAAAAACAACCATACCTGGTCAGAACTAAATTTTCTAAGTAATCTGAATATCGGTATCTCCTCAGGACCAACCTTTATTTACAGTAAAAACAAACATACCTAGACTAAACTTTATGTCGGAACCTCCTCAGAACCAACCTTTATCTACAGTAAAAACAACCATACCTGGTCAGAACTAAATTTTCCATGTAAACCGAGTGTCTATACCTCCTCAGAACTTACCGTTTTTTACTGTAAAATAAAAATACTTTGTCAGAACCAATTTTCAAAGTAACTAAATGTCGGTACCTCCTCAATACCAACCGTTATTTACAGTGAAAAATAACAATACCTTGTCAGAACAAAATTTTTAAAGATAACTTTATGTCGGTACCTCCTCGGAACCAACCTCTATTTACAGTAGAAACAACAATACCTAGTCAGAACTACATTTTATAAGTACCTCAGAACCAACCTTAATTTACAATAAAAAAATATTAGTACCTTATCAGAACCAAATTTTCTACGTTAACTGAATGTCTGTACCTCCTCAGAACCAACCGTTATTTACAGTAAAACAACCTTACTTTGTCAGAACCAAATTTTCTCACTAAACTTTATGTCGGTACTTCCTCAGAACGAACCTTTATTTACAGTAAAAACAACAATACCTTATCAGAACCAAATTATTTGAGTAAATTTTATGTCGTTACCTGAAGTTTTCAGAACCAACCGTTTTACAGTTAAACAACAATATCTGGTCAGAACTAAATTTTCTAAGTAAACTTTAAGTTCCTACCTCCTCAGAACCAACCTTCATTTACAGCAAATACAACCATACCTTGTCAGAACCAAATTTTCAAAGTTAACTTTATGTCGGTACCTCCTCAGAACCAACCTCAACCTTTATTTACAATAAAAACAACAATACCTGGCCAGAAATAAATTTTCTTAGTAAACTTTATGTTGGTACCTCCTCAGAACCAACCATTATTTACAGTAAAAACAACAATACCTGGTAAGAAATTTTCTAAGTAAACTGAATGTCGGTACCTTCTCAGAACCAACAGTTATTTACAGTAAAACAACAATACCTTGTCAGAACTAAATTTTTCTCAGTAAACTTTATGTCGATATCTCCTCAGAACTAACCTTTATTTACAGTAAAAACAACCATACCTGGTCAAAACTAAATTTTCTAAATGAACTGAATGTCGGTACCTCCTCTGAACCAACCGTAATTTACTTATAAAACAACAATACCTTGTCAGAACCAAGTTTTTCTCAGTAAACTTTGTGTCGATACCTCCTCAGAACTAACCTTTATTTACAGTAAAAACAACCATACCTGGTCAAAACTAAATTTTCTAAATGAACTGAATGTCGGTACCTCCTCTGAACCAACCGTAATTTACTTATAAAACAACAATACCTTGTCAGAACCAAGTTTTTTCTCAGTAAACTTTGTGTCGCTACCTCCTTAGAACCAACCTTTGTTTACAGTAAAAACAATAATATCTTATCGGAACCAAACTTTTCAAGTAAATTTTATGTCGGTACTTTCTCAGAACCAACCGTTATTTACAGTTAAACAACCATACCATATCAGAACTAAATATTCTAAGTAAACTTTATTTTAGTACCTACTCAGATTCAACCTTTATTGACAATATAAAAATCAATACCTTTCAGAACTAAAATTTCTAAGTTAACTGAATGTCGTCATCCCTCCGGACCAACCGTTATTTACAGTAAAAACAACAATTCCTGGTCAGAGCTAAATGTTTTCAGTAAACTTTATGTCGGGACCTCCTCAGAACCAACCTTTATTTACAGTAAAAACAACCATACTTGGTCAGAACTGAATTTTCTAAGTAAACTGAATGTCGGTACCTCCTCAGAACCAACCTTTACTTACAGTAAAACAAAATACCTTGTCAGAACTAAATTTTCTCAGTAAACTTCATGTCGGTACCTCCTCAGAACCTACCTTTATATACAGTAAAAACAAAATAATTGGTCAGAACTGAATTTATTAGTAAACTTTATTTCGGTACCACATCAGAACTAACCTTAATTTACAGTAAAACAACCATGTTACCTGGTCAGAACTAAATTTTCTCAGTAAATTTTATGTCTGTACCTCCTCAGAACCAACCGTTTTTTACAGTAAAAACCAAAAATTCTATTTAGACTTAATATTGTTACCTCCCAGTACCTTGTCAGAACCAAATGTTGTTAACTAATCTTTAAATTGTAACCTCGAGCTCCTCAGAACCAACTGTTATCTAAACTAAAAACAGTACCTTATCAAAAATAGATATAAGAAGATGTGGTATGAGTGCCAATGAGACAACTCTCCATCCAAGTCAAAATTTATAAATGTAAACCATTATAGGTCAAAGTACGGTCTTCAACACGGAGCCTAGGCTCACACCGAACAGTAAGTTATAAAGGGCCCCCAAAAATTACTAGTGTAAAACCATTCAAACGGGAAAACCAACGGTCTAATCTATATAAAAACGAGAAACGAGAAACACTTATGAACCACATCAACAAACGACAACTACTGAACATCAGATTCCTGACTTAGGACAGGTGCAAACAAATGCAGCGGGTTTAAACGTTTTAATGGTACCAAACCTTCACCCTTTTCTGAAACAATAGTGTAACATCACAACATAGAAAGACACAACCATTTTTTCATTTATATGATCGTTACCTTCTCAGAACAGACCGTTTTACCAGTAAATATAACAATACCTTTTCGGAATAATTTTCTTTCTATGCTGCCTTTCTCAGATACCTTTTCAGAAGAAACCGTAAAATCAAGACTAACTTGTCAGAAGAAAATTTCTATGTAGACTTTTGGTCGTTTACTCCTCGGGAACAAACCGTTATTTTTAGTAAATATAACAATATTTTTCGGAATAGTTTTCTTTTATGCAGACTTTACCAGTGGCGGATCCAGGGGGGTCCGGGGTTGGAAACCCCTTTTTGGACGATCAATGCATTTGAATGGGGACATATAGTTGGACCCCTCCCCCTTTATACTGGGTTGGGAACCCCTTTTTAAATGGCTGGATCCGCCCTGCTTTACGTAGTGACCTTCTACGAACCAATCGTTATTTACAGTAAAACAAGTATTCCTTGTCAGAACCAACATTTTGTCTCCAAATAGATAAAAGAATTCTAATCCAAGCAACTGTTTTACACATATGATCAGTATAACTAAAATTATATTTAGACGTTATATCGCTTCTTTATTACCGTTTGAAATATAATGAATTATATGTTAGCTCGACTACAAAAAAATGTTATTTGAATAATTTTCATTGATTGGGGTAAAACTCAATGTCACCTAGCTGTGGTATCCATTGATATTAAAATTATAAAAAAAAATATACTGTTAGTTCAGGGGACAACACGGAAAAGCCCTGAAAGGAATTAAAGAGAAGGTGAGAAGATACTGAAAGAAATTCAAAACAAACACATTCATGAAATGAATATTTGAAGTGACCCAATGGAAATTTGAAAAGTACAATAAAAATCACTACTTTCATTTTCGGGTATCGCTCGCAAATTCACAAACTGTTGAAGAATACTCTAAATCTTGTACTGATTAAATTACAAACTATACACTACACAATACATTATTCAATACAATACAATACGATGTGTGTTTGTTCCAATTAATGTTCTCTAGGGACAGTGACAAAGATACAGACACTGATATGACTAAAGGATTGCCGTATATATTAGTAAAATCTTAGCATCAAAACTCGTTATCTTCGTATATACATTATCAAATGTGTAACGTCACTAAAGAACTGACTTATTAATTTTTCTTTTGGTGGAGTTGGGAGGGTTCCTCGGGACATTGAATATTGTTGTTGCAACTTTCTTGAATAAAGAATTATTTGTTTTAACACGAGATCAAACTGGTGTTTCATGTATCATCAGTGTCTGTTAGTGTGGGCTATAAATCCATATTATGTTTTTTGATAAATATAAGAGAGCTATATCATATTAAATTTGACCTATTTAGTGTTGGAGTTATCTATATCTCTAATGTTTTTACATGTCTCCGTTTTTTCAATTAACTTAAATCTATATTTGTAAAATTACAATAGTTTGTCGGCTGCTTATTTCACTTAAATAATAATTTGTAATTCATATAAATATATAGCTTATATAACATCACATGGTAAAGTTATCACCACGTATACATTTTTATTACGCCGGCTCTGTTGATGCAAACAACTTTAATGTTTTCTTTCAGGGTCGTTGTTATCTGTCTTATTTTTATGGGAGTGAGATGTCAATCAAATACATATCTGCGCAAGACTTATATTGGTTCTGAGAACGTACTCCGGTTCTGCACAAGTAATGGTTCTGGAAAAGTGCACCGCTGCCGTACCCTGATCCAGACGTTTGATTTATAAAATTCAAGCGTCTAGGTAACCGAGACTACAGAACCGTACAAAGCAGCACCGGAATACGTCTCCAGAACCATTCAAAAGTCATGCGCAGCACTTGTTAGCTAATTACCTGACCTGAATGTACACCAATAATCACGACATATATATGATCTAATCAGAGACATATATTATATCTGAGACTACTATAACACAGTAGTCTTAGATTATATACACTTTAGTTTGTATATATGTCTCTGATTTAATGATATAATATAGAACTTAAAGACTTCATTAATTGCATGTTAAATTAGCCGGTGTTTTGGGTTCAGTACGTAAAATTTAATGTTTTGAGATGCAACCTTAATTAGATAACTTTATATTTTATTATCTTTGTCAGTTATATATTAGAAACATCTGTTATATACACTTCATGATCTATTGGTCCCAAGAGGCATATTTTAATTTGACTTTATGTGCTAGATATAAAATATGAATATTATACAATTGGTTTAATTCTTAATCTTTGGTTTATTTTCTTTCTAAATATTTTTGTCCGAATTTACACGTACATTTTTTCTTCTAATACACTTGTTTTCTTAAATATGGAGTCTGTAGGATAAACCAGAGACATATAATACAAGAGATTCGCAACTCGGCGAAATCCCGTAAAAACACGCGGCCACTAGTTAAACCTCGCGAGATCTCCTTAGGTAATAAAGTCATTAATCAAAGTATCAAAAGTACTCGAAGTAAGGACGAATGTTTAAGCATAACATAAACTGTTTCAGTGTTAAATTTATCATAATTAATTAAATAATTTGAGTTCATATATAATTATTTAATTCAATGTAATTTTGATTTTGGATTTGTATTATTGAAAAAGAGACATAATTTGATATTGTATTAAAAAAAAACTGATATTAAATAATTAACACTTGCTGTAAATAAAATCTTTTATTATCAAATATATGTAACACTAGCTCCCAAACGTGTCCATCCCCCCCAAACGTGTCCGATACCCCCAAACGTGTCTATTCCGCCCAAACGTGTCCTTCAAATCATAAACCGCCCAAACGTGTCCGATTTCACATCCCCAAACGTGTCCGATAATTGTTATTCACCAAAACGTGTCCAGATAAAAACGCCAGAACGTCTCAAAACTCTTAGCGCCAATATAACTCCGTGAAGTCAAAAACGTTTACGGCAATTCAATGGCGTGGGATACAATAAAATACTTCGGGTTCGGTTAGATTCTTAAAAAATCAAAGTACATGTAGCTACCCAATAAATTCTGGAGGAAAGTTTAGTAATCCGTATCCACAAATGTCCAAGACAAGCTACACTGTACACAGTCATTTCTGCTTTCATATAAATAGAAGACATCAGGTTAAAAAAGAATCCCACAATAAAAAGTTATTTTTACTTGCAGCGGTTTTAATAATTTTTTATATAAAGTTCAAATAACTTTTAATTTCACAATTAAAAATATAATACATTTTATCTTGTAAATTTTGTTGATGGGAGTTTTGAACGATCGACATTGACTGGCTATACAGCCATCGCACGGTCCGTAAATTTTCACGGTGCTTCACTGTAAATAAAGTGGTAATTTATTAGCATTAATTTGTTCAACGCCAGTTATTTTTTATTGAGCATAATTTCAAGCTAAATTTGCAACACATAATTAACTATTGAATGTTGTTTGCTTAATGTCCAGTGGCAAATATGTATTGCGTAATTAGAAAAAACATAAGCATTGCAATTTATTAGTTTTGTACAGTTTAAATCACTGTTTACTAAGTGGATTATATTGTACTAATGTTCTCCGATTATACCTAAATGTCTATATAATGTATGAGGGTATTGCACGACCTGCTTCATGCAGAAGTGGTTTCTGTGCTTTTAAAAAGGAGACTTTACGGTTTCATATAAACCGGACACGTTTGGCCTGTTTAAAATTAAATGGACACAATTGGGCGCTTATAAACAGAACAAGTTTTGGCGACCTTTAGCAACAAGACATGTTTTGCAGTGCAGCGACGTTATATGGACACGTTTAGGGGGATGGACACGTTTCTGAGTGTTACATATATATATATATATCTTTTGCAGTCACCATTGAAATGTCCTCAATACGATTTTAATTTAAAATGAATTAGGTTCAATGTCATTGTTTGTTTCTCAATTTTGGTAAAAAACAGTATTAATTCCAATTTTTTTTTTTTTTCGACCTCCTACCCTTCCTTTGTTTAGAAGAATCCCGTAAACCAACTAATAAAAAAAAGTGGCCCTATTAATTAAATCCAAAAATTTGACAGTAACAAACCAAACTACCAAACAACCTGGCATTCTGTAAGATCAATATATAATTGAGATAGCTGTAGAGTTATATGAAAATCCAAATTGATTTGGAAAAGTTATACAAATTTTTAAAGGTGACTATCTGAATTTATCCTACATGTAAACTGAAAATTGTAGCTTTTTTACCTATATATTAAATCCATAAATTTGACACCAACAAACCAAACTACCAAACAACCTGGCATTTATGTAAGATCAATATATAGTTGAGATAGCTGTAGAGTTATACGACAATCGGAGTCCAGTGTGTGAAACCTCCGCTCGCCAACTCGCCAAATGCGAGTAAGAATCATATTAGGCGAGTCCAGATTCAATAGAACTCGCCCTTGTGGCGTGTGACCCTTCTGTGGCGACTTTGAATCAAGCCAGCCAAAAGATCGTTTACAAAAACATTTTTTCCCGCAAAAATCAATACTGTTATCCATGACTTCTTTTGAAACAGGAACCCAGATGATAAATATTATGTTACATGTGTTCTGATTGGCTAGATGACAGTTATATGAAAAACTTAAAACAATCAAAACGTGTTTTATAGATAGATAGAACTACTTTCACTTTCCTTTTGGCAATGCAATTTTACGTTAATGTTAAAAGGGATAAAGCAAAAGCAGTTTATGAATATTCATCGGTTTGCGGAATGCATCGTGGTTTATCATGCATGAAGTAGATAACATTAGGATAGCAATCCCGACAATCAGGCCCAAGACCACAATTAAGGATCCCGCTTTTCGTTGTCCACGAATATAGTTCCTTTTAATTAGAGTGTATTTTTTCTTAATTTTTTTTCTTTCCCTTCCTCACTCATTTCTTAGATTTTTTTGGATGGAAATGAAAGAAGAGAGGTGAAATAAACTTTTGGATGTTGTATTTTAACTAATTTTGATATGGAAAGAGTGATTAGGCCAGGTGCAAAAAGGTGATATTTACAGTTTTCGGAACATCTCTTGACTTGTCCATAGGGGTATGGATGTGTATTGGCTAAATTTGTAAGATGTAAACGTTCAATTTTTCTGAAACTTTGATATATTTTTGGACTTGTACTGTACATTACACACACAAAATATTTGACAAAAAGAATAGGTGCATTTTTTTTAATGAAACAAAACGTTATAAAGAACTAATAGAGAATTTAATTGTGGTCTTGGGCCTAAGAGGTGAATTCAGGAAATATTGAATTTGTACTTTGACAACTTCCCTGAATGATCTATTGGTATTAATTTGTCAAACTACATGAGAATAAATGATTTCCACTTTTATTTGATAGACATTTGGTAAAAAAATGACATTTCAGCCTACATGCCCAAAATTGAACTTTTTCAGTTGTTTCAATATTTTTACAAAAGTAGCATGCTTACTTTCTCTCTGACAGGTTTTTCTGATTTTCTATTTGTGTTTGTGGTATCTAATGTAGATGTTTAACTCATTTTTGAACACTGAACATACAAAAAAGTAGATAAAATCAGAATAAGAGTGCAAAATGTGCTGCTTTAATGGTCTTAGTCTAACGGTCAGTATGAAGCAAGTGAAAAATGAGGTTCTATGCACATACAAGTTGAATTCCTTTTAGCAGATTTCACTGAATCTGTATCAAAAGCACTTATTACTGGTTGTTTGACCTTGTCTGTTTCACAGACTACCTTTATTTTCTTTTGTTTGATAGCTAGTGGTTAAAATATTGGCCTTTTGAGGCTGAAATTTCATGCCGGTTTTAAAAAGTAAAGTAAATAACTTTGCATCAGATCATACTGTCTACATATATAGTTGAAAGTGACAGTCTTGTTACATCCAGGCTCCATGTTTTATCATATCTAAGCAAAGATTTGAGCAAAAAGAAGCATATCTCCATCTACCATATCATTTATATGCTTTTTAATATGCAAATGTGGGGAACGAACTAAATTGACAACCTGTTTTTAAGCTTGACATTGCTGAAGACCATTTTATTCACATGTGTTATGCTATTTGAAACTTATATTTCCATTAAAAGTACATTTATAACATGTAAAAGGTTTTTATAACTTAACAACTTCAGAAAATTGTGGTAAGTGAAAATATTACATTTCATATAAGGCCTCACTTCATTTGAAAACCTCTATTTTTGGCACAGGCTCATATAAAATTTACTTCTGGCCATTTTTTATAAGTCTGAAACATGAAGTATGCTATCTGTTGCTTTTAATAGGTGATAACTTATACATAGAGACATTAAAAAGTGTAAGTTTTGGTATATTTTGGTTTTTAGAAGCCCAAATTTGATGGTTGAAATTGTTCTAATTCAACGCCACAATTCAGCACCCAAAGTTCAGATATAAAAAATGCCACATTTTTTATAATTGGTATCATATGGCTTTGAAACTTTGTAAACCGTTTTATAATACACTAAGCTTAAATCATACCAAGTTTTATTAGAATTGGTCAAGTTTTAGACCCTAATAGGCCCAAGACCACAATTAAGGATCCCGCTGTTGTCCACGAATATAGTTCCTTTTAATTAGAGTGTATTTTTTCTTAATTTTTTTTCTTTCCCTTCCTCACTCATTTCTTAGATTTTTTTGGATGGAAATGAAAGAAGAGAGGTGAAATAAACTTTTGGATGTTGTATTTTAACTAATTTTGATATGGAAAGAGTGATTAGGCCAGGTGCAAAAGGTGATATTTACAGTTTTCGAACATCTCTTGACTTGTCCATAGGGGTATGGATGTGTATTGGCTAAATTTGTAAGATGTAAACGTTCAATTTTTCTGAAACTTTGATATATTTTTGGACTTGTACTGTACATTACACACACAAAATATTTGACAAAAAGAATAGGTGCATTTTTTTTAATGAAACAAAACGTTATAAAGAACTAATAGAGAATTTAATTGTGGTCTTGGGCCTAAGAGGTGAATTCAGGAAATATTGAATTTGTACTTTGACAACTTCCTGAATGATCTATTGGTATTAATTTGTCAAACTACATGAGAATAAATGATTTCCACTTTTATTTGATAGACATTTGGTAAAAATGACATTTCAGCCTACATGCCCAAAATTGAACTTTTCAGTTGTTTCAATATTTTTACAAAAGTAGCATGCTTACTTTCTCTCTGACAGGTTTTTCTGATTTTCTATTTGTGTTTGTGGTATCTAATGTAGATGTTTAACTCATTTTGAACACTGAACATACAAAAAAGTAGATAAAATCAGAATAAGAGTGCAAAATGTGCTGCTTTAATGGTCTTAGTCTAACGGTCAGTATGAAGCAAGTGAAAATGAGGTTCTATGCACATACAAGTTGAATTCCTTTTAGCAGATTTCACTGAATCTGTATCAAAAGCACTTATTACTGGTTGTTTGACCTTGTCTGTTTCACAGACTACCTTTATTTTCTTTTGTTTGATAGCTAGTGGTTAAAATATTGGCCTTTTGAGGCTGAAATTTCATGCCGGTTTTAAAAAGTAAAGTAAATAACTTTGCATCAGATCATACTGTCTACATATATAGTTGAAAGTGACAGTCTTGTTACATCCAGGCTCCATGTTTTATCATATCTAAGCAAAGATTTGAGCAAAAAGAAGCATATCTCCATCTACCATATCATTTATATGCTTTTAATATGCAAATGTGGGGAACGAACTAAATTGACAACCTGTTTTTAAGCTTGACATTGCTGAAGACCATTTTATTCACATGTGTTATGCTATTTGAAACTTATATTTCCATTAAAAGTACATTTATAACATGTAAAAGGTTTTTATAACTTAACAACTTCAGAAAATTGTGGTAAGTGAAAATATTACATTTCATATAAGGCCTCACTTCATTTGAAAACCTCTATTTTTGGCACAGGCTCATATAAAATTTACTTCTGGCCATTTTTATAAGTCTGAAACATGAAGTATGCTATCTGTTGCTTTTAATAGGTGATAACTTATACATAGAGACATTAAAAGTGTAAGTTTTGGTATATTTTGGTTTTAGAAGCCCAAATTTGATGGTTGAAATTGTTCTAATTCAACGCCACAATTCAGCACCCAAAGTTCAGATATAAAAATGCCACATTTTTATAATTGGTATCATATGGCTTTGAAACTTTGTAAACCGTTTTATAATACACTAAGCTTAAATCGTACCAAGTTTTATTAGAATTGGTCAAGTTTTAGACCCTAATAGGCCCAAGACCACAATTATGATCCCGCTGTTGTCCACGAATATAGTTCCTTTTAATTAGAGTGTATTTTTTCTTAATTTTTTTTCTTTCCCTTCCTCACTCATTTCTTAGATTTTTTTGGATGGAAATGAAAGAAGAGAGGTGAAATAAACTTTTGGATGTTGTATTTTAACTAATTTTGATATGGAAAGAGTGATTAGGCCAGGTGCAAAAAGGTGATATTTACAGTTTTCGGAACATCTCTTGACTTGTCCATAGGGGTATGGATGTGTATTGGCTAAATTTGTAAGATGTAAACGTTCAATTTTTCTGAAACTTTGATATATTTTTGGACTTGTACTGTACATTACACACACAAAATATTTGACAAAAAGAATAGGTGCATTTTTTTTAATGAAACAAAACGTTATAAAGAACTAATAGAGAATTTAATTGTGGTCTTGGGCCATCATATCAGCATGTTGCATAGTATTATTTATTAATAGATTATTACTTTCCGATAAATTATTAATTTTATCTTGCCCATGAAACTTACATGCGTGCGTAACACAATTATAAAATTAATGTCATTCTTAAAAGCATAATTATAATTTTTCGAATTGTCTTTAAACCACAGTTAAAAAGTCGAGCACTGATTAACTTTTAAGAACACGCATATCTCTGGAAGCAGTAAATTATATTTTTTTAAGAACTGTTCGCATGACCTGCATTACAAAATTTAGGAAATATATTTATGACAGATGGTAATGAATCAGTTTCTTTAAAAAAGGCATGGTCGTGAAAGAAATTAAAACAGTTTTATTGCGGATAATTACAATTTTTATATCCAGTGATCCACTTAATTGTTGTCATTATTTTTCACTAATCAGTTTTTTTCTTTCAATATGACAAAAGCGTAATTGATTTGAAGTCATACGAATAAAAAAAAAAAAAAAAAAACGTCAAAATTTAACAAAAAATTGAAAGCGCATTATAACCTATATGAATTAAAGTGTCTTAATTAACTTGTTCATTTATGCAATGTGTTCACTCACTAATAAAAAAAAACTGATATCTTATGCAAATTGAAAATTAAGGTTATCGATTTAGAAAATATCCGATTATATGTCCCCTGGGTATAAACCATGTACAAAAATTTCGCGTCGCTCCACTTGGCTTAATGGCTTCACCCTCATTTTCCTCAAATCCCAAGTTTCGCAATGTTCTTCTCTTTAAGTTTTTTTTTTTATCTCCTTCTATACAGGATTGTCGTATAAAGAGGAACAAACAGTGCTAAGAAAGTGATGTGGGGTAAACGACCTAGCTGTTAAACCATAACAGGTTTTTTCTAGAAAAATATATTACCCCCTTTTGCCCCTTTCCCCTTTTCCAAAACACACACACACACACACACACACATACACCAGTTTGAAGCTTATTATCCGCTACTAAAATTATGTGTAGTGATCTTTACATTGCTTAATACTGTACGTTGCTATGATGGGTTTTGTATTTTGTTTGTCTTCCTATATATACAGACATATATCAAACATCACGTTTTATTTATCAACCATTGTATTCAGATTTAAAACACTTTATGCTGTTGGGTGCTCACAAGCATTTTAGACCGACCCGCTTACCATCTCCGCTTAATTGTTTTGTACGACCCTCAAAAATTAGTAAAATCCATTCTATAGATTAAGCTATATTTTAAAGGACCAGGTTTGACAAAATATAATACTGTAAACCAACTTATTTTCGCGAGCGTTTTATTTTCGCGACTTTCGCGAGTAGAAAAATAACGGAAATATAAATCGTCGCGAATATGTAAAACTTGGATCATTCCTTATTAAACTACAACAAGTAAATTAAATAGCCGCGAAGTGGACTAAATAGTATATATATTTTAAAGAGAAAGCCAATTTCCTGATTTATAAAACAACACGGTATACTAGTATGAGAGCATTATAAATTAATTATAGTAGTTGTACGATGCAAAGATCGGCACTATGATAGGTCATAACGAGGGAGAAAACGGATGGAACAAAGGAAGATAGATGCCACCGGAAATGTATATCCACATACAATAAAGGGGATCGGATTAATATTGAAAGACATATAAGGTAATACCAACATTACGGGCCTGAATATGATGAATAAACATATATCTAAAGCTATAACTACAAATACAGTAAGGCATATCGACAAATACAGAAAGATACTTATAATTAAACTAATTTTAATCAAATCTGATAAAATATATTAACTAGTGAAGACATAAAAAGTACATATAAGTTTGTATTTAAAACATCAATCTGTAAAATGTACAATGTATTTCAAGTTAATAAATAAGAAATTTTTTTTATTGGTAAAAGAAAATTTTTAAATACCACTTTTTGGCAACAAGTTTCTTTTTATCATTTACGTGTCTGTCTGGTCCATGTTGACAGTCCAACACTTCAGACCCCAAAAGGCAATAGGGAATACCATCGAAGGAGATATGGTTATCCCACCAAAAGGCAATAGGGAATACCATCGAAGGAGATATGGTTATCCCACCAAAAGGCAATAGGGAATACCATCGAAGGGATATGGTTATCCCACCAAAAGGCAATAGGGAATACCATCGAAGGGATATGGTTATCCCACCAAAAGGCAATAGGAATACCATCGAAGGGATATGGTTATCCCACCAAAAGGCAATAGGGAATACCATCGAAGGGGATATGGTTATCCCACCAAAAGGCAATAGGGAATACCATCGAAGGGGATATGGTTATCCCACCAAAAGGCAATAGGGAATACCATCGAAGGGGATATGGTTATCCCACCAAAAGGCAATAGGGAATACCATCGAAGGGATATGGTTATCCCACCAAAAGGCAATAGGGAATACCATCGAAGGGATATGGTTATCCCACCAAAAGGCAATAGGGAATACCATCGAAGGGATATGGTTATCCCACCAAAAGGCAATAGGGAATACCATCGAAGGGGATATGGTTATCCCACCAAAAGGCAATAGGGAATACCATCGAAGGGGATATGGTTATCCCACCAAAAGGCAATAGGGAATACCATCGAAGGGATATGGTTATCCCACCAAAAGGCAATAGGGAATACCATCGAAGGAGATATGGTTATCCCACCAAAAGGCAATAGGGAATACCATCGAAGGAGATATGGTTATCCCACCAAAAGGCAATAGGGAATACCATCGAAGGGGATATGGTTATCCCACCAAATTGTCCAAATTATCCAAGTCTACAAGAGAAACTGCACATGTTAGCACATGCAATATTGCCAGCACACGATATATAAAAGAATTTAACACAATATCTTTTTTGTTTGGCACACAATTGTGTGGTTAAATGGATTTACAAAATCAACAAGAACATGCCTGTTGTATGAACATAATGAAAGGAAAGAAGATAACTATGCCATATCTTAATGTTTCTAACTGCTGTGAACTGTCATATATAGTCATTACAAATAAGTAAAGGTCTAAATCTGAGTATTGTTGTATTCAGCAGGATGGAAAAAAAGCTTAAAAAATATTAAGTATATTTCCTGCTGTTGTGTGGCAGGGGACAAAACAGTTACCTTTCTGATTGAAACCAGCTTCTCTATAGTATAATATGTACTTAGAAGTGGTCTCCAGTTCATACTTTCTAATTGCAGCATAAGCAGATTCAATATCTGGATGATATTTTAAGTTTATGGTAGACATTTTATTTAATTTTAAACCTGAAATGAAAAACAAAATATATATATCTTCGAGTACATGGTGTAAGTTTATGCAAAAACCATCATGCAAACAAAGAATTTTTTTAAAAATAATGTAAAGGTAACATTTTGACAAGCTGACTTTTACCATTTAAGACATGTAAGAAATTTTTCCGGCCCGTGTTGAAAAATGAAAACACAAGTTTGAAAAAACGATGAAAGAGAAAGTAAATAGACAATACGTCCAATTGTTAACTTTCTGTCAAGGTTTGGTTTTAGGTGATGTTATTAAAACATTTGTAAACTTGTATGTACAGTCATTGGACAAAAATGACTTCCCACTCAAAATATGTCCTATATTTTTAAACTAAAATCAATATTTTTCCAAAAAATATTACCAAGTAACTACATGACTGATTTATATCAAATAAATACCATAAGATGTAGAAATGTTTAAAGTTTTATTGTTTATTTGGTCATGATATTATTCGTACTTATTTTAATTTTCTGATGAGGTGAACATAATGAAAAATATTTCTTGAAAAATTTGCTATGTATTCTAACCAAATTAAAATCGTAAAAATTTGCATTGTGTTTAACCCATCAGATAATGAAAACGAACCTCATGAAAATTATGGCCAAATAAACAATGAAACTTCAGACATTTCAGCATCTTATGGTATCTATCTATCATGTCTATCGGTCATAAAGTTATTTGGTAATATTTTTTTGAAAAATATTAATTTTAGTTGAAATGATAGGACATTTTTTGAGTGGGAACTCACTTTTGTCCTATGACTGTACATTGCATTGATATTTGGAAACATTTGGAAATCATTCTACAATGTATCATCACACACTAGAGCTGATCTAATATAAATAAAGTCCGTACAATTATACTACTTAGGTAACGTCTAACGTAACTTACCTTACCATCGTACCAGTTAGAATCTATATTTAAAATGTTATTTGCTTTGTTAACTCATGCTAAAAAATAATCGTTGTAATCATAAGTAATGTATAGTCTTTCTTCGCATAGATGTCACCACGTGCACGTGTGCGTGCGTTTTTCTATTGTGTTTGCTTGTTTTAGAACGACCCATATTTACTTCCGCACAGAGAACTTCCGAATGAACATGAATATTCATATCTACTCCTGCGCTATCCCTTCCAACACCAACCCGTAATTTTAATACACGTTTTGAAGATTGAATCAACAGTAAATTTCCTATAAACTGTAAATAAAAACTTAATTCTAATAATGGATATTAAATAGAACAGCATGGAAAAATGAGATGCTTATTAATTCAGCTTTTAAATAACATGAAAGGAAGGAAAAGGTCACTCCTGAATGAGAAGCCACTTAACAAAATCAATACGTAAACACTGTCAAAGAGAAAGGGAAATCACAGATACTTCCTCCAAAGCTTCAACCAAATATATAAGTAAACCTAATTTTACTGGGACGATAAACTCACAAACTGAATAAAAGTCCGAAGGACTTTTATGTAAAGTTTGTGAGTAAGCGACCCAGTTTACACATCAATAACCTCTAGAAAAAATGTGTTTAATCCTTATAATTCTTAAGCCAAAGATTTGCAATTTTTAATTAACAATTTTTGTTCATATGCTACTGTTTACACCATCAATGCACAATTGGCATGTCGTAACTAAGGAGTGAGCTGCCATATTGACTTTCTGAAATCCTTAAATGTTTGATTAATGCAATAGAATCTAAAATGAAATAGCACCTACCTCAATAACTTCATTTTAATGAGATGTTATCTGAATTTGAAGCGTACATGTAACGATATAATCTTCAGCCCGAGAGTTTTGATTTGTATGACGACATGTTATGCCATGACGTTAGGCAGCAACCATTTGATTTTCGGGGGGTGGGGGGCTATGGATTTTTTTTCCGGACAAACTTTTTTTTCGCAGCTGAGGGTGAAACAAACAAATTATTTTTTTCTCCAAAAACTGGAAACAAACTTTTTTTCCAAAAAAATCCATAGCCCCCACCCCAAGCCTTAACGCACCAAGATCATTCGTCATATTTCGCGGAATTTTATTTCATTTCAATTTCATACATTTTTTCAGGCTTTATTAATGCATTATTTCTTTTTGTCATGCGTTAACAAAATGAAATAAAGTAATGTATTTGTTTTAAGTCTCAATTTGCTTAGAACCCCTAGATCCCATGCATGTATATTGCACATGAATAGAACACAGTGAAGGCTATGAAAGTAGTTTCGGCAAAATGGTTTATCGAAGTGTAAACCAAAACAAAAACTTCTAACAGACCAATCCGATTCAAGTATTTGTAGATATGCAAATCATATAAGAATTATATAAGTTTAAACAATAATCATCGATTCTAATTGAAAGATTTTTTTATTGCTTTTTATGGCTACATTAACGCCTGAAGGCCTTGTTAATTAAAAAGCGTCAAATAATCATTCGGAATTACCTCGGGATTTACCTATCTCGATAACATTAAGCTATTAGCTGATTGACTCTTTCTCACAGAGAGCACCAATCAAAATCCTGGATTCGTGACGCGGCGTTTTTATTGTATAAAGAATTCAGGCCCTCGCGAGTTGGAGAGTCGATCACGGGGAGGGACTGAATTATTCGGGTGAATATATTTTGGACATTAACTCAATTTAACTGCATATTTTAGCGAAGAAAAAGAAACCTTTTATTCTAATTTTTTTTATTTTTGTCACCAAATTTCACCGTTATTCAATTTAAAACATAGTATCTTAATGAGAACTTTTGATTTTTTTTAATGTGTATACAATTTATTTGCTTAGAGATTGTTTCAAATATACATGTTTTTTTTTCTTTCATATTTTTTATATTACCATGATAACAGATTTCATTTACCAGTAAGAAATTTTAAGAAATTTCTTATTTGTGGGCCCAAAGAGAACCATTTTAATAATTCCAGGGGACAGTATATTCCTTTTCTTTTTTTTGCTAGTATCTATATGGCTTATTATAAAGTTCGCCTTGTCACGTGAGGCTTTATTTTTAATCTTTACACAATTATTTATAAATTTTCTTTATTTTATTGAACAGAAAATTATTTTTTAAATGAACTCTCCAGCAATGTTTATATTATGTTCAGTTATGATTGTGGCCAGGTGTTAATGTAGTGACTGATAGTGTCAGAGCGTACTAAGTATAACAACTGTATTATTAGTGTTAAGACAAAAATGGGAAAAACAATTGATGAATTGTGATATATTACTCCTTTCAATGGTAATGATATTTACCCTAAAACTTTTATTTATTAGGGTAAAAGTTAGTTTTGAGGGAATGGACCCTAGAGATCTTATAATGAAGGCATATAGAGAAACATAAGTGGTGTTTATAATCTTAAACTCATCTATTGTATCATGTTCTGGTGTTTTAATGGAGATGAAATCATAGAACAAATAGTTAATTATTTATTGGTCCACACTATATTTTAATTTTTATCATTACGGGCATGATTTGGATTTTTCTTAGAAATTTTGCTGAAATCACTGTAGTTGTTATCATACATGTACATTATACTAAATTTATATTAAACTTTTGAACCGATCAAATAATAAAACATGACAAGTTGACAGTTATGCTTGAAATAACCAGTATTTCGCAGAAAAATAATCACTTTTAGTTTTTTGAAAAAAATTTTTTTCTTTATATTACTATCAAATCATAGTACAATGAACAAAATGAACATGACATCCGGTTTCATATAAAACAAATGGTAAGAAAAAAATGTTTTCTTGAATTTGACAGTTACAGGAAGCTAACCTTGCATTTCATTGAAGAAATTTTTTTTTAGTCATAAACATATATCTTCGGAGTTTCAAAGCACCGTTTTATTTTTATTTAGTCTTTTTATAGAACGTTTTTGAAATTTAAGGTTACATGGTTAAATTACCTTTAAAAGCTTGTTAACAGAAAAAAAAGTGTTGAAAATTTGATTTGTTAACTTCCACTCTTCCAACATTTGTCCAGTGATGGTAACTTTATTTTATATGCAATGGAATGTTATTTGAAATGTTGTCTGATGTACTGGACAGGATAAAACTTTATTCATATCAAGTATTTCTTTATTTGAACATGTTGACACAAATAAATTCTGCACACTTTTAAAAAAATGCCAAATTTAACAAAGACTAATATCATGAATATAGGAAAACAATGGTGGTATTAGTCCTAGTAATAATACAATAGTAAAGTTAAATATATACATTGAAATTTTGACAATTTTCATTTTTGCCTTTAATCATTTATAGTTCTTTATAGATTGGAAATTTGCACTTTATGTTGTTTTATGCAGTTAAGCCAATGCTCTTTATCATGATATGCTCTTACCATGGTTACTGCATTACAAAATGGTGATTAATTTAAATATTTGTAATATTTATTTTTCATTTTGGGAGTTATGGTCCTTTATAAATTTGAAAATAGGCATAGAATGTTGAAGGTCAAAAATGTCTGAAACATTGTGAAAACGCGATTTAAGATACAGAAAACCCAATTTGATGTCAATTAAATTTTACACTTATTTCTTGTTGCCTTTTAATGTATTATCTTAAAATATGTCATAAATGTACAACATGTAGATAGATAAAAACTTTAATAAGGAAAAGTGATGAGCAGGACAAGTTTAAAAATAATTCAAATGTCATAAAGATTGCTGAAATTTTCTGTCATCTTTTTATAGGAATATTAATTGCCATGATGATTTTTCCCATATACATTGTATATGCATTTTTTGGGGAAATATTTGGGGGATTAAAAAAAATGTAAACAGCAAAAATTATCAGCAAGACAATTAAAAATAATTTTTATGCCCCATTTATGGGCAATATGTTTTCTGGTCTGTGCGTCCGTTCGTCCGTTCATTAGTTTGTCTGTCCGTCTGTCCCGCTTCAGGTTAAAGTTTTTGGTCAAGGTAGTTTTTGATGAAGTTGAAGTCCAATCAAACTGAAACTTAAACTTAGGACACATGTTCTCTATGATATGATCTTTCTAATTTTAATGTCAAATTAGAGTTTTGACCCCAATTTCACGGTCCACTGACAAAGAAAATTCTAGTGAGAGTGGGGCATCCGTGTACTATGAACACATTCTTGTTTAGTCATGAATTACATTTTAGATTTATACTATGTAATGAATATTGGTGAGTGGACATTCATTTGCCATTGTTGAAGGTGCAAATTTATGTATCTAGGTGTGTGACACAGGCTGGTAAGAGCCCCTAATCAGTCCCCTACCCACGAAGTCGGAGTGGACTTTAGGTTTGCACTCCGTCTGTCTGTCTGTCCCTCCATCAGTTCTGCAAATCACTTTTCCACACTTTTTTTGTCATTCAGAATAATGAGGCTCACAGGGCTCACGCTACCAGGCGACTAGGGCGAAGAAGTCGCTTTCCCGTCCGTCACTTCGCTTTGCCCGACCCTCAAAAGCGAAAACAAGTCGCCCTGTTGTTTACGATACTCGCTTAGTCGCTTTCGTCATCGGACATTTTCAATTTTTACCAAGTTGAGAAAACATCAATTTTTTATTGATTATTAAAGAAATTCAGACATAAACGATTCATTTTCTTAAGAAAAGAGGTTTAAGCATTGACTTTACAGTGTGTAGCAGGTTATTTTATAAAAAAGACAACTTTTTATCACTGCATGCACTTCCGGTAATTGTTACTCAGAGAGCGTACATCAATCTAACTTTCGGCGGCAAAATAAGTTAGTTTCTTCATTTGAAAGTGATAAAAGTTGCCTCCAGTAAATGTTTAATCCATTTATTGCATTAAAAACGTCATATTCCTTTCCAAATAGCTTGTCAAACATCTTTTATTTTTGTAAATTTTCTTCGTCCGCCATTAACCGTTTACTAACTACAGATCGGAACCGGACCAGCTATGACCGAAATCCTTATTTTTACAATAATAACTACGGACGCATGAATGGAACAGCTGACAGAAGAATATTGATCCCAAAAGGAAAAATTACGCATTCCACACGCATTAACAGACTTTTGGTTAGATCTAATTGATTAATGTATATAATTCCATATAATTTATATGGATTGTTTCAAAATATTGATTAAAGTTGCTTAACTACTAATATCAATATATTATGGCCCAGCTTAACTTTGTATATCTTTTGATGAGAAAAATTGAATTTCATAAACATGATAAACAAGAATGATTCTTGAAGATATTGATTTGATATTTAGTGTTTTATTTTATCATGGCAAGTTACAAATCAAGTTCTAATTTTGTTCCGGTCTAGAGTTATGGTCCTTTGACTTTGAAAATTCACTAAAATAATCAGTTTTCCTCTCTTTTTTTGTCATTGATTCTTGAAGATATGGATTTGATAACTGGTATATAGGTTTATCATGACAAGTTACAGTTCAAGTTTGAATTTCGTTCTGGTCTGATAATTTTGTGCAGGGTTATGGTTCTTGGGCTTAGAAAATTCACTAAAATTATCAGTTTTCAACACTTTTTTTTGTCATGTTTGAATACATTTTATCAGTTTTCAACACTTTTTTTTGTCATGTTTGAATACATTGACAAGTTATAGATCAAGTCAGAATTTTGTTCCAATACAGTGCATTTTTAACTGGTATGGATAACCCCACCTGCCAACCAAGATGGCCAACTTGGCTAAAAATAGAACATAGGGGTAAATTTCAAGATTTGTCTTATGATTTCGAAAACCGCTATAAATAGAGAAAATCTGACAAAACAAAAATGTTTAGTATGTCGAGTTCTACTATTTGTTCTATATGTCAAAACCGTTATAAGACTTAGGGAGTTATTGCCCTTAAATGAAAAAAATTACCTTTTTTCTCAATTTTGCTTATTATCTTGAAAACCATAACATGTATAATAGATAGAGAAAACCTTAAAATACCAGAATGATCAGGAAGACAAGGTCTACAAATAAGTCTAATGATCAAAATCATTAGTCAATTCCTTATTAGAGTAAACTGTCGCCTTTTAATGACTATTTTAGTAATTTTTGTGTTTTGCCTTAGATCTTCATTATCATAATATATATTAAGCTAGAAACTTAGATAAGCAAAATGATCGGCAAGATAATATCTTCAATAACAATGGAATGGAGTTATTGTCCTTTAATGTCGATTTAAAATTGTCTGTTTACATGGTTTACTTTTACAAAAATCTAATCTGAAACTTGTTGGTAAAATTTTACCAGACTTGGCTACAATCATCATTGGAGTATCTATTTTTTGTAAAATATGTCCTCTTACACCGCCTGCCAACGAAGATGGCCGACATGGCCAAAAATAGAACACAGGGTAAAATGCAAATTTTGTCCATTATTTTGAAAACTGTTATGAATTGAGAAAATCTGACAAGAGCAATGTTGGAGAGTGTCCCCTGTAGAATATGCACTTAGATCAAGGTCAACCACACAGGCTCTTTAGAGCCTATAGTTTTTTAGAAGTTAAAGAACTGGATGCTTTTTACATTCTATTGCTATGCAGATACATAATGTTACGAAGTTTTGTCTGTCATATGTACATGTCCTTTACCTGATTTTCACTGTTGAGTTACTGCTAATAAATTTTAGAGAGTTTTTTTTTTGTTATGTTTTCATTAATTAAGTGTAAATAATGATTGAAAGCTGTACATGTTGGCTAGCAGGGTTTATCTGATTTTGGACTCATTATTATGGTTTATTGGTTAATGTTTGGCTGTTTTAATTAGGTTTATGTATCATTTGCTACAAGCAATAGGATTACTATATTTGGTGAATCGCAGGATTGCAATGTGAACATGTCATATTTGTGTTATGTTTATGTTTATATTCTTTTTATTTTAAAAGCACTTGTTACATTTTATAATGATGTTTGAAATGGCTGTTAGTAGGCTGTTAAGTCTTTTTTGAGGATTTTTGTATTCTATTCCTTTTTGGAAACTATTTATGGGCTATAGCTATTTAATTATCAAAATGTTTTATGGGCTATAGCTATTTAATTATCAAAATGTAGCACTATTTAGTTTCTGGGTAGGTTGCAATTTTCAACTGGATTAAAAATTGAAAACAACACGTTTAATAATTTCTTGCGTCCGAAGCGCTTTTCTGGATTTACCTTCATCAGGAACGCTCGAAGTCAAACATTTGAAATCCGAAGATGTATAAGTACCGAAACCGTTGAAGAGCTATATGTCAAAAATACCTAAAATAAATAGCCAAATCCATCTAAAGTCAACTTTGCCTGAGGGAGTTGAAACCTAAGTTTCTTAATAATTTATAAATTCATAAACGGACAATTTAGTAAAGTTTGTGAAATCATGTCAGTACCTAAGTACTGACTACTGAGCTGATGATACCCTCGGGGACTGATAGTCCACCAGCAGAGGTATCGACCCAGTGGTGTAAAAATTGAAAATAACACGTTTAATAATTTCTTGCGTCCGAAGCGCTTTTCTGGATTTACCTTCATCAGGAACGCTCGAAGTCAAACATTTGAAATCCGAAGATGTATAAGTACCGAAACCGTTGAAGAGCTATATATATGTGATTAAGCTATTACCTTTTGGAGATGGTATTAGATTTGCATGAATTTTTATTCCACAAAAGATGTGCAAGTATATCCCTTAATTCTTAGTTTTGATTGTCATAATTTGTTTTTATTTATTCTTATTGTTATTAGTTTTTGCGATTAAGGCAAATAGGTGGTACTTGTTTGAAAGATTCCGAAACTGTAGAACAGGGTACTTGTTAAAATCATTCAGAAATTGTGGAAGTTGGCGAACAGGATTATGGGATTATATCTATATATCCCTTCTGAATAAGTTTGTTTAAAGGTTTGGTTAGCTTTGAGGTGAATGACAACATTTTTGTTGAGCCTGTGACTTTTGTCGCAGAAAGCTCGACATAGGGATAGTGATCCGGCGGCGGCGGCGGCGTTAACTAGCTTCTTAAAAGCTTAATATTTCAGAAGGTAGAAGACCTGGATGCTTCATACTTTGTATATAGATGCCTTATGATATGAAGTGTCCGTCTGTCATATGTCCATTGTCCTTGACCTCATTTTCATGGTTCAGTGACTACTTGAAAAAAAAGTTAAGATTTTTGTAATGTTAATTTCTCTCTTATTATGAGTAATAGGATAACTATATTTGGTATGTGCGTACCTTGCAAGGTCATCATGCCTGTCAGACAGTTTTCACTTGACCTCGACCTCATTTCATGGATCAGTGAACAAGGTTAAGTTTTCATGGTCCATATCTGAGATACTATAGCAATAGGTCTACTATATTTGGTGTATGTAATGATTGTAAAGTGTACTTGTCCAACTGGCAGGTGTCATCTGACCTTGACCTCATTTTCATGGTTCAGTGGTCATACTTTAGTTTTTGTGTTTTGGTCTGTTTTCTAATACTGTATGCAATAGGTCAACTGTATTTGGTGTATGGAAATATTTTACGATGTTCATATCAGTCTGGCAGATTTTATTTGACCTTGACCTCATTTTCACGGCTCATTGCTCAATGTTAAGTTTTTGTGTTTTGGTCTGTTTTCTAATACTGTATGCAGTAGGTCAACTATATTTGGTGTATGGAAATATTTTACGATGTACATGTCAGTCTGGCATGTTTTATTTGACCTTGACTTCATTTTAACGGTTCATTGCTAAATGTAAAGTTTTTGTGTTTTGGTCTGTTTTCTAATACTGTATGCAGTAGGTCAACTATATTTGGTGTATGGAAATATTTAATGATGCACATGTCAGTCTGGCAGGTTTTATTTGACCTTGACCACATTTTCATGGTTCATTGCTTATGTTAAGTTTTTGTGTTTTGGTCTGTTTTTCTTAACTTTAAGCAATAGGTCAACTATATTTGGTGTATAGAATGGTTGTAAGATGTATATGTCTGTCTGGCAGGTATCATCTGACCTTCACCTCATTTTCATGGTTGATTGGTCAATGTTCAGCTTTCCTGGTTAACTTTTTTCTTAGATACCTTAAGCAATAGGTCAACTATTTTTGATGCATGGAATGATTTTAAGGTGTACATGTCTGTCTGGCAGGGTTCAAATGACATTGACTTCTTTTCATGGTTCATTGGTCAGTATAAATTTCCATGGTTTGGTCGGTTTCTTTATACTATAAGCAATAGGTCATCTATATTCTGTGTATGGAGGATTGTATTAAAGGTGTACATGTATTTCTGGCTTGGTTTATTTGAACTTGACCTCATTTTCTTGGATCATAAATGTTAATGTGATACTTGTAGTAAAACTTTATATGTAGTACTATCAACATAAAATCAATGGTCAGTATAGTAGGATAGAGATTTCAGCATGTGCACTCTTGTTGTGTTTTGTATAGATTATTAACATAAACGATTGAATGTGAAATACCTCATGTACCTGAACATGACATATAAGATGTCTGCATGTTGATTTATATTTATGAATTATGTCTTTGTATCAATGATAAAATTTAGTCAATGTTTTGACTAGTTTGTGATAATGAAAACCCTGGTGTAATAATTTTTTCAGTAATACAGAGATTTCTTTCGTTAAAATCAAATGCATTGTTACAAACACACGCAAAACAAAGAAGTTGTTATATATAAACACCATCAAATATATTTGAAGTTGGCGAACATGCGTTATGTTTAGAAAGTAAGCAAACAGTGGTACTGTTTAGAATGTTTCAAAGTTGAAGAATTTGAATAACAGGGTACTATTTAGAATGTTTTAAGAAGTTTGTGAACATGGGCACTGTTTAGAATGTTGGCGAACATGGGTATTGTTCAGAACGTGGGCGTCGTTGGCGATGTTGACACAGGGTACTGTTCAGAATGTTGGCGACGTTGGCGAATAGGGTTACTGTTGAGAATGTTGGCGACGTTGGCGACGTTGGCGACGTTGGCGAACAGGGTACTGTTTAGAATTTTGGCGACGTTGGCGAACAGGGTACTGTTCAAAATGTTGGAGACGTTGGCGATGTTGGCGAAAGGGTTACTGTTCAGAATGTTGGCAACTTGGCGACGTTGGCGAACAGGGTACCGTTCAGAATGTTGGCGACGTTGGCGACGTTGGCGAACAGGGTACTGTTCATAATGTTGGCGGCGTTGGCGAACTGGGGTACTGTTCAGAATGTTTGCGACGTTGGCGACATTGGCGAACAGGGTCCTGTTCAGAATGTTGGCGACGTTGGCGAATAGGTGCTCTGTTCAGAATGTTGGCGACGTTGGCGAACAAGGGTACTGTTCAGAATGTTGGCGACGTTGGCGACAAGGTTGGCGGGTTGGTAAACATTTCCCCAATCCTATACCAGCCTGATAAATAGGTAAAGGTCCAATCCAAGATCGGGTATAGAAATTGAAGGAGAGTTGGAAATTAATACACCAGTTTCACATTTAATTGCGCATGTCTAATCTAATTAGCCAAACTATGAAATCACGCGATAATTACCGAGTTCATCAACTGAGGGCTAACGGTTGATAAGCAGTGACCATGCAGATTTGGAAAAACATTCATCTGATTAAGTGTTTGCGTTTACATGTCCAAGCAAAATGAGCATCATATGAATTAAAATGTAAGAAAATTATATTGACGAGACTACTGTATTAACAATGACACATTAAAAGATTCAAAACGGACTACTGCTGTGTTGTTGGTTGCAGTAATATACGATCTGATATGCCGCCTGGCTTTAATTGTACCTTTAATTGTCACAAATTCACGCTGAGGTCAATCACTTAACGGGAAGAATAGATTAGACAAATAAGCAGGGCTCACTTCATATACATACTAGTATTAGGTCATAAATTAATTAACACCTTAGCCATGTGGAATCCTCGTTTTACCTTGTACAATCTTACCAGGTGACATTTGATAAAAATGTACCCTTGATAGATAGATAGATAGATAGATAGATAGATAGATAGATAGATAGATAGATAGATAGATAGATAGATAGATAGATAGATAGATAGATAGATAGATAGATAGATAGATAGATAGATAGATAGATAGATAGATAGATAGATAGATAGATAGATATTTACATATATCATAAAACATAAAAGATATTAATGCCATTCTTAAAAGAATTATGAGAGACAAAAGTAAAATTTCATCAAACAATAAAGGACTTTATAAAATTACGTACTTATTAAAATTTCTAAAACAAATTACGAAAACTTTACAGTCTAAAATTATCGATATAAAAACGTCTCCTTCTGTCTTAAATAGATTTGCAGATTTTGGCACATTTGTAAATAACATTAACGTTTTGGCATCCCAACACAAAAGACATACAGTTACTGCAAAGGGCGACCATTTGATTAGTTTATTCAACTTTTGTACACAATTTATTTCCTTCATTTTGTGTTGCAGATTATTCTTTTCCATCCTGCCTTGGTCATAATTATTATTAATTAACTCCTTCTAGAATATTAGTTTTCTAAAATCACCCGCCCCCTCAAAATCAAATGGCCATCCCCTAATACAGATGTTTAAAATGTTAACCCTGGTACCTAATCTACACTGAGATATCATGGCAAGTACGGTTAATGCCACTGGGAATATAATAATAATTTAGTGGAGGGTCATTCAGCAGTTTGATCTTATTTTATGTCAAAGCGTGTTAAATACAGGATATTCAATTACTTTTAATGGCATGAAAACTGATAAAGTTGAAAATATGTAGAACATTACTCTGGCCGCTCGCACTGACCTCTGCATAGACGAGGTCGATCGTGAACATAGCTTAGAAATTAAAATGGCATTGAATAGATATAAGAAGATTTGGTACAAAAATGTTTGAGTGGCAATGAGACAACTCTCCATTCAAGTCACAATTTGTAAAAGTAAATCATTATAGGTCAAATTACGGTCTTCAACACGGAACCAAAAATAAATGCAATTGAATGCATTGTATTATAGTGTGATGATTGAAAATTGAAGATAAACCGGTATTTCTGATACGTTTTTAAAACTGCCTTATATCACACTTCATTATCATGACCGTTTAAAACACCACTGACGCAGAAATATTTGAAACAAATGTACATACAAATAAGAAGATGTGGTATGAGTGCCAATGAGACAACTCTCAATCCAAGTCACAATGTATAAAAATTTAACAATTATAGGTCAAAGTACGGTCTTCAACACGGAGCCAGGACCCTGTCTACTACATAATATCTATTATAGTTAACAGGAAAGTGTTCTATTTTATGTTATATGGGGATTGCCATGTATGCTAAACAGGATAAAACGCATAGTGACTCATTTTTTCTGTTGTTATTCTGAAAGCATTTTATAAGAGCTATCTTCTCACATTTTATTTTGAAATTCTATCATTCATTTTATCTTTAAATATTCATATAATGATACCTTAAAGATTTTCTCAGTATAATCCATACAAAATGTTTCATGTTTTCAAAGCCTGTAGTTTGAAAACAAACTCGGTGAACTATCATTGTGATTTTCATATTTTAACATATCACAATATACACTACATCTTTGACAAAGGATATAAGGAAAAATTCTATCAATTTTCGTTTATACTTCCATACTACCAGTAGTGGAAATTTCAATTATTTAGTAGTGCCGGTTTCTCTTTTCACGAAAATCAAACTGACATACAGGCTATGTACATAGCGCAGTAAGCAAAAGAAAGCAATTACATATGGTTGCTTTCATCTGTCATTTAGCGCTGGTGGATAGTTGTCTCGTTTGCAATCATACCACATTTTTTATTTCAAATTTATGTTATTCTCTGCATAAACGGTCAAACTATTTATTCTGAATATGTAAAATAAACGATTATTAATATATCGTAAAATTGAATAATCTCCAGCATACACAACGAGAGAAAGATGTGTATAATCGGTTGATTTATTATTGTGTTGATAAATATCAGAGTCAATTTGATGTAGCCCCTGTCACGTATGATATCGTTAATTATCGCGGATTTAAACGCAAACGCGCATAAGATTTCGAGATCAGCGTTGATAAATCGCTTATGTGAAACTGGTCTATTATGGTATACTACTGAAGTATGGCAAGCCGTTCTCGTCAAAACTATGTTTAAAACATTTTCAAAATTTTACACACTGAGAATTTAAAAATAACACACTGAGATTAAAAACCTAAAACACACACTGAGAATAAGAAATTACACACTGAGATTTCATAAAGACGCACTGAGATTACGAAAAATGAAAAACACACACTGAGAATTGAAAATTACACACTGAGAATTGAAAATTACACACTGAGATTTCAAAAAGACACACTGAGATGAAATAAACTGAAAAACACACACTGAGAATTTGAAATTACACACTGAGAATTTAAAATTACACACTGAGATTTGTGCGCATTTTTATGCGCACATATCTAATTAGCATACGTAATCTTAATCTATTACAAGCTTAAAACAACTAGGGGACAGAACTCGTTAGTCCTTCAATCTGGCGCCAAATGTTTTATAAAATACATTAGAAATACAACGTAAAAGACCAATAGAACAAGAAAAATACCCACTTACTCTCATTACAAAATATAACCAGAGACATGTATTATATGTCTCTGATATAACCAAATGGTGAAAAACTTTATTAAAATTATAAGAAAACATTGGAACAATCTACAAAAAGACAAACAATGCAATGACATTTTACCCAAGTGTCTATTATAGCATATAAACGTACAAAATATAAAAGATTACCCTGCAAAATCAGGGTAACAGTTGAAAGACTCTTTTGAAAAGGACCTATGCTTAAACAGTTTTAAGCAAACAATCCCGATACACCGTTAGCAATAATATTAATCTGAATTATATAGACAACAAAATATGAGTTAGCAAAAGACGATGATAATAGATATAAGAAGATGTGGTATGAAATTTATTATGAATGTTGGTTGAAGGAACCGCATTATTATAATGACAAGAGTTAGAGACCAAGATATTAATCTGTTGAATTATTCATCTCATGAATATTCATTAGTAATTTACATATTAATTTCTATGTATATTTTTGAAATCTCAGTGTGTAATTAACAATTCTCAGTGTGTGTTTTTCAATTTATTTCATCTCAGTGTGCCTTTTTAAAATCTCAGTGTGTAATTTTAATTTCTCAGTGTGTGTTTTTCATTTTTTTTCATCTCAGTGTGTAATTTTAAAATCTCAGTGTGTAATTTCGATTTCTCAGTGTGTTATTTTAGGTTTTAAATCTCAGTGTGTATTTTTTTTTTCGAAAAAAGGGTTTAAACATAGTTTTGACGAGAACGGCTTGCCATACTGAAGTATAATACTGTCAGTAACTGCGAGTACTCTCAAATCGTACTTTCTTGTTTATTTGACCTGTTGATACTAATTGTAATGTTTTTTTTGTTATTTAATGTTATTCAGGGTTATATCTGGTCTATATACCAGCTTTGATAAGTGTTTGGTACTTATATAAATTTCCACTTCGTACTATGAACATCAAAATTATTTATTTTGTTAAAATATTTCCTTTCTCTATTGTAACTGTATACGTATACCTAACAACAAAATTATTTTATTTACCTGTGTTTAAAGTTATTGCAAATGGCTGATATTTTGTTCGAGCATATTGTTTTCTTAAATTGTTAAACATTTTTTGTTAGATTTTGCCTTCATTTTTGTTATTTGAATTTTCTCGATCTATTACAATTTTCAGGTTAACAGGCAAAACTGCGCAAAAATTGATTAAGATCATCATTTCATCATTTAAGGGCAATAACTTCTATAAGCAGTCCACTGACAATTTCGGTAATTCAACTTATTTGGAGATCTTGTGTTGTTGATCATTTTTGTCTTTCTAGTTTCTATCTATCTATTATAGTTTTCAAGATAATAGACAAAAACGCAAAAATGGTAAAAATCGACAGGAAAGGGCAATACCTCCAATAAGGAGTCGACTGACGATTTCAGCCATGTTGACTTGTAATTTGAAGATCTTGTATGCTTCATCATTTATGCTATTTAAAGTTTCTATATTGCTTCGCATCACGGTGCGGAGCTATTAGTTTCGGTCGAAATACACGCCATCTTGAATAAATTACTTATCACGTATAGATTCTGATTGGATGCGGCTGAGATGGAGCAACAGCTATTGGCTTAAATGAGATAAAGAATTACAGACTTTTCTCGTTCAGGATAAGACATCAAATGCCGGAAAATTAACTATGTGTATTTTAGTTCCGATCAACTGTCATTAATTCATGTTCGTTTTATTATGCATACATTTCACAGATAAATTCAATATTGAAATATCAATTATTAATACGTGTTTATTTGCTTTGTTACTCTGCAATTTGCACGATTTGCTTTGCTAAACAATGTTCCTATATAATGTTTACAAAATGCATTATCTGTAGTTTATAACTTCTGACAATCTAGGCACACCTCCAGCAAGGCACCCCACAAGAGTCGTGTCTATTTATAATTGTTTTAATTTTCAACAAGAATTTTTTTTTAAAGCATGGGTGTATAACGCACACTCTTAAAGTACATCCATTTTATATCAATCAATATCTAAAATACCACATTTCCAATACTAATTAACAACCACATGCACACATATTACCTTAAATTAGGTAGAGCGAAGCACTCCATAGCTTTTAGAAAGCTCAAACTTGTCTATAATAGATTTGAAGAAAGTAGTAAACATCGTTATTAAAAGGCAATAGCTTCAATAAGGAGTCGACTGACGATTTCGGCTATGTTGCCTTATTTGATAATCTTGTCTGGCTGATCATTTTGCTATTCAAATATTCTGTCTGTCTATTATTATTTTGAAGATAATAGGCAACATTGAAAATAACCTGGTAAAAGTCGTCATTTAAGGCCAATAACTCCTATATGAAGTCGTCTGACAGTTCTGATGTAAATAGACACTTTTTTGCCTTATCAGATTTTCTCTATCTATATATAGCCGTTTTCAAGACAATAGACAAAACTTGCATTTTATCCAGGCTATACTCCTATTATTACATATATCCATGTCGGCCGTGTAGGTTGGCAAGTGGGGTTTTACAATGGCTTGTATATAGCTTTGGAGGAATCACAATAACTCCAGTAATATCTAAACTTAACGAAATTGTCTATTCTTGGCAAACTCAGCATTACACTCAACACTGACCTACAATTTGGATTTACAGTTCAATTTTCACTTGCTGTATTTTTTAGATAAATATGAAATCAGGGCAGGGAAAACAGCCTGCTAATGGATGTTCACCATATTTAAAGCAGGATCTGCTTACCCTTCCGGAGCACTTGCGATCGCTCCCGGTTTTTGGTCTTTACTTTTCTATTTTGTGTTTTGTAGGCCGTTGTTTGTCTTTTTGTCTTTTTTTTTTTTGCCATAGCGTTGTCAGTTTTTATGTTCGACTTATGAGTTTCAGTGTCCCTTGGATATCTTTCGCCCCCCTTTTGAATTATGAAATACTTCAATAACGCCTCAATGCATCAAGTTGAAAAATCTATGAACGAGGCAACACCGACAGAATGTATCATACATTGTTGACTACATCCAGGAATATGGGTGACAGTGTCAAGAAAATATCAAGCAAGAAAAACCAAAAACTTAGTTGTGAAACTTATATCACGAAATACAAATAGACTTCAAAGACTTTTGATGTGAATGAAGAGAAACAATAAAAAATAACTTGCTACTAATTTCTGATGAATTATCTAAAATGAACTCAAAAGTTTACATGAAACTAAAAATCCAGATGTGTCAATGAAATTACCTTATTTGGAATAGATATGTGTTGTGTATTTACTACTGGATATGTTATTCTTCCTCAAAGGATATTAATCTCACACTTAAAAAATCCTTTTCGACATCCTCATGAGATGACCGAAATAACATGAATAATGCAGATAATTTTCAGATTAAGATTTTTTTTATCATTTTATCAATAAGTGAAATATCTCAACAATTTGTTTAGGATTATTTAAGCACAATTGAAGGTCAGTTCATAAATTCATTTTAAAAACTTTTAAAGTTTGGTTAAAATCTACATTATTAAACATTCAAGTAAAGACAAATAACTCCTATCAACCGGATATAATTGAAAAACTTATACAATTTAGAGACAAAAGTACAGAACTTGCGTACATACGAATTACGAAGTTTGAAAGTCCGAGGCGAGGAAACTGGAAGATTGATAAGCTTGTGTTGGCTAAATATATCTCTGTTATTTCAGAAGCAACCAATTTACTTCGTCGTATATATGGAAGTCATTCAGAAGTTAAAACAAAATTGTAAACTATATAGTGCAAGAATTTGTCATTGAAAGTCTTGCAAACCATAAAAATCTCAGACGGGTATGTTAAATTTATTGACAATAACATATTTAATTTTCAAGTCCACCTGTTAAAGTGACCATAGACAGAAATTCTGGTTTTAAAGTAATGGTATGCTAATAAAAAATGGTTACATGCCCACAGAAATACCATTGAAATATTCAGCCTTATCCGATCCCAGGAATAAATCTGTAGCCATCTGCTCAGATCGTGATCATCGATCAGGCAAACTACGATAACGTTATTGATATTCAGGGCAGCAGGCGATGATAATATAGTTAGCAATACGCACTTTGAAATTTGGATCCTTACAACCAAATCCAATTCATATGGATAATGTTCTACTGTTCTTCATGAAAAAGAGAGACGAAAGATATCAAAGGGACATTCAAACACATAAGTCGAAAATAAACTGACAACGTCATGGCTAAAAAGAAAAGAAAAAAAAACCAACAGACAAACAACAGTACACAAAACACAACATAGAAAACTAAAGACTGAGCAACACGAACCCCACCAAAAACTGGGGGTGATCCCAAGTGATCTGGAAGGGTAAGCAGATCCTGCTCCATATGTGGCACCAGTTGTGTTGCTCATGTTAGTACAAACCCGGTGATAAATCTATAATTTGGTAGGTGACGGGATTGTAGTTTCGACTATTGGAACATATCCGTTGTCATCTGTGAATCGGATATTCCGTAACGGTCAACGAACTCGTTATGGCGTTCGTAAAATTTACGAAGGGATGATTTCAACTTCACCACTTGGACTTCTTGGTTTAATAGCTTCCTTGTGAGCAGCAATCCTCTATCAAGGAAATCATGATAGGAAATACAAGCCCTGCAATATAGTATCAACTGGAAATATACTCCGTATGCAGGCGCTTCTGGAATGTTGCTACATAGAATTGGAATGTTCACAATTGGGAAGCTGAAATCATCTCTTTTGCCGTAAAGTTTTGTTTTCAACCGACCCTCATTGTAAATTTCTAGATGCAAGTCAAGATGTGAGGCTGACTTAACTGTATCTGTGGTATCCTTTATCTCTAGTTCGATGGGATAGATGCGTTCAACATAGTCATCACATTTTGAATTATTTAGTGAGAAAACATCATCTATGAATCAGAAAGTGAAGTTAAAGGATATTGCTAATCTCTTTTCTGTCTTCCCAAGAAGTTTCGGTATGGTCAGCCTCATGTGAATAAAGTCGGCAAGAAGAGGAACACAGTTGGTTCCCATGGGAATGTCGATTGTTTGTTGAATAACAATTCCTCCAAACGTAACAAATATGTTGTCAATCAAGAAATCAAGCATCTTGATAATGTCAGTTTCAGAGAATTTGTTTGAATCAGAGTGATTTTTTACAAAGTACGATTTATCCCTCCCTTAGACAAGATACTTGTATCTACGTTGGCCATTCTTTTCTATGAAACAAAGCAGGACCAACTCTTTCAATTTGTCTTTTAGTTTGGAATGGGGAATACTTATGTAAAGTGCAGAAAAGTCAAATGTGTTAATACTATTGCAAGATGAATGAGTCTTAGATTGTATGTACTCTAAAAGAAACTTAGGAAATGAACATATCCAAGAGAATCGATTTCTACCAATAATACTACTTCTGCGAGGAAAAAAATATATACTGTAGGTATAACACTAGGTCACATTTACATAGGTTTATTTGCACATTTTTGTATCAAATGACGCCCTTAATCATTGCAAATGACATAAGCTTAGTTATAATTCCATTAGTTTTTCGGTTTCGGTTTTAAGGAAGTATTCTTCTAATGTTTCAGTCTTGTTGAAATCTCGTTCCGGAATTATTTCCAGAACATGTGAAACAAGTGGAAAATATCAATGAATTTAAAAATATTATAATCCAACTTAACTCTGTGAAAAAATTGTGTACTTACAATAAGCAGTTTCTTGAGTAATAAAATTTTCAAATCTTATATAGCCAATCCGGTCAGTGTCATCAGCCAAAATGTTGAGAAAATTGGTCAGGGGTACAAAGAAATGATTTTACCAAAAATATGTACATCCCATATCAATTTTTCTTTTCAAAATTCTTAGATATGTATTTTTTAATCATTTATAACAAAGAATTTAAAATAATACTAGTATGCTTTTTGTTCTAAAAGAGAAAAATCCCAAATTTACGAAATTGACATCATGGTCAATTTGATACGAAAAAGCAACAAAATTTTATAAAAATATCAACACCAACCTATAGTTTTTTTAAAGTTAAATTTATTCAGATTGCTGCATTTCATCTTTAGTGAAAGTATGAAACAAGTTTAATTGTGAAACTGTGATATTTTTTTCATGATAAGAGCCCAAAATGGGTAAAAATTGATGAAAAATGGGAAAATCATTAAACATGGGGTTCTTTCAAATGGCCATAGCAAAAAATAAAGTGCACCACCATACGATTTTTTCTTCATCAATTACTTTCTTACAGTCATATAAACCCAAATATCAGGTTGAGAAAAAAAGTTTAATTCTAGAAATGTTTGGCTCCTCAGAGGTGTACATCCTTAAGTTCCTTCTAAATCTTTTTTATTTCAATAAATGCCAGTTTGTTTATAATTCAAAATCGGTAAAAATTGTATTTGACATGTATAAATTTACTCCTTAATCAGAAAAACATCAAAAACATAACGTAAGTCCTGTCTAAATATTCGGAAGTTTACAACATGTTTTAACAACTATATCATAGAAGAATGTTACTTGATGTAAATTTGATAAGCGAAACGACAAATTGCCAAACGAATACATTTTCTTTTATTGATTACAGATCAAAACCTTTTGATGTATCGATAACATTGGGACATTGTGACAATCGAGAGCATACTGACAATCAGGCGTCGCATATATCAAAAACAAAATGTTCTTTTTCTCAAGGTCTAATGTGATTTGATTTAAATGATGAACTGCAAGCATGATCAGGAAATATCATTAAGTTATAGTCTAGTCAAAACATTTACTAAATTTTATCATCGGTACAAGGACATCATTCGTAAATATAAATCAACATGCAGACATCTTATACGTTCAGGTATTTCACATCCAATATTTCATGGTAATATTCTTTACAAAAGCACAAAAATGTCGGCATTCACCTCAAAAGCTAACCAAACCTTTAAACAGACTTATTCGGAAAGGATATAGTTACGATACTGTTGTCAAGTCATTAATGATTGCATATTTTGGTATTAATATTGATTTACTCATAGGGTCTTTGCATCGGAAATAAACACATTTATTCTAAAACCAGTTGTTGGCATGATACGGGTTATGTTCTTCTCATATATTTTATGATGGTATGATACTAAACCCGTAACGGGAGGGATTGTACTTGATTTTCATATGCTGAAGACCTAATCTTTCAATCAGTTTAATTGAGGTTTGGAGCTGGCATGTCAGTAACTGTTAGTAGTCCTTTGTTCATTTATGTATCATTGTCATTTTGCTTAGTTTCTTTTGTTACCTATTCTGACATCGGACTCGGACTTCTTTTAAACTGAGTTTTACTGAGCTTATTGCTATGTGTTTCTTTTTTCTACATTGTCTAGAGGTATAGGGGGAGGGTTGAGAACTAACAAAACATGTTTAACCCCGCCGCATTTTTGCGCCTGTCCCAAGTCAGGAGCCTCTGGCCTTTGTTAGTCTTGTATGTTTTTTTATTTTAGTTCATTTATATGTTTTGGAGTTTAGTGTGACGTCCATTTTCACTGAACTAGCACACAATTTTATTGAGGGGCCAGCTGAGGACCACCTCCGGGTGCGGGATTTTCTCACTGCATTGAAGACCCATTGGTGGCTTTCGGCTGTTGTCTGCTCTTTGGTCGGTCTGTTGTCTCTTTGACATATTCCATATTTCCATTCTCAATTTTATTCATATTTTGATAGGAACATGTACGTATTTATCTTTGCAACTAGTGGCATTTTCGAAAACATTACTAATAATGTATGATATTGTTTCTACTATGTTCAACAGAATATAAAGGATTTTTTTCGAATACCTAAGTTACCACAGGTGGTAAAGAAAATCGTCCGTTCCGGATTTTTTTTCTAACTCAAGCACGTTGATACATATACACTGGAGTCTAAAAATTGATAGTACATTTAATACAAAGTATAAGCGAAATAAAATCGATGAAAACCTACCTCTGCTTAAAAAAAAAAAAACAAAAAAAAAAAAAAAAAAAAAGAAAAACAAAAAAAAAAGTTCCACATTGTCCACTTCGCTGCGGTCGCGATGTGTATAGAAGAGACGTCCATTAATTACTGACTTTTACCGAGCTTCCAGTTTTGAAAAAGATACCCCTTTGTACGGCACTCGTCACCTTCCACCCTAATTTCTAAGATCGTGGCAGTTTTATTATGTTTCACTACAATACTTCGATCCTCTGTTCCTCAAATAGAATCCTCTGAAATCCTTTTCTGTGTTCAGCGCAGCACCAACATAAGTTGTGAACTTTCCCATTTTTTTCTTTCACAGTAAGAATTGCCACCAACCTGACATGATTTCTGTATATTAACTCCTACAAAATTTTATGAATAGAATATCATTGGTTAAAAGTGAACACACGGAAACCGTGTATATTTAATAAACAGTCAGTGTAAATACACGGTTAGTAGTAGAGTTACATCCCTTTAATAAAAATAGTGCAAATTCCACATTTGTCATGGTGTTGTTTTCAAATAAAATTCACTGTACACATACATCGTTATGATTTCAAGTTTTTAGAGAAAATATGTGTTAGAAACACTGACTTTCTCTCTGTTAATGATTGAAAGTTTTGTTTAATATTGTGATATATATATCAAGCTTATATGATATTAAATTGTTATTGTTGGTATTTGTTTCTATATACTACAGTGCAATTTGGATCCAAAATATTTAAGACTTGATCACTGTTATAGTCAACTAGTCAACAAATATTGCTTTAATGACTCGTATTGATCACTGTAACAACAACTAAAAAATATGTATTCGCAGGGGCGGATTCAGGCGGGGCGTGGCGGACGTGTGCCCCCCTTAAAATTTGCAAAGCATGGGTTGTCCTCAGCTTAATAAAGAATATTTCGATAATTTTACCTCAAAAAAATTTGCGCCCCCCTCCCCTAACCTGAAATCCTGGATCTGCCCCCGATTCGTATTGTTACAACTACGTCTAAATCCTCCAAATTAAGATAGTCGGTAAGACCTACCTAGATCAATTCGTTACACAGTCTGCTAGTGACCTAATACGATATATATAGGGTGTCAGTAAATTCCATAATTGGCTCGAGCGTCGCTGTTCTCGCTCTATATCTTATTAACTGACACAATATACTATATCGCATTCTGTCACTAGCACACTGTATACTTAACAATATTGCCTTTGTTTAATCTCATCAAGCAGCCTACCCCAGAGCCGTGGTCAGACTGAATATAGTTATGTTTTAATTTTACTATATTTGTGGATTACTCTTTATTTTGTCTCTTTTTACTGTATGCCAATGTTTGGATTGTTTTGTATCGTTGTTGGTCACAATCCTATGTTGTTGTCACATTTTTACATGGTTTAGACGTGAATAATAAAATTAAAATTTGATGTGGCGGCATGGTTATTAACATTATCATCCTTTACGACAGACACAATAGCTGATATGAAGAGTACACCATTTACTTGTCACTACACATCATGTACTGTTCTACAACCCTAGATAAAGCCGACGAGGAAAGGCATTACATCGACCACCGAAAGCTATATTTTTATGCAGCCTAGGTGGTAGAGTGGTCTGGACACGGTGCAGGCGGTCTTGCCACGATGTCACAGACGCAAGGGTTTGAATCCCCATGAGGGAAGAACAAAAATTTGCTTACGTAACATTGTTGGGCTAAATTTGAGACGAAGTCTAAATTGAAAACAACGTTCAAACCTATGATTGCGTTGGATAAAAACTGCAATTTTTATACTGTGCATGCAAAACAAATTTCTTGGTAGAGGGGTCAGCACAAACAACATTTTCCAAAAGACCAAATGAGTGAAAAAGTATATTTTAACAAAACGCATTTGACTAGCAGGTCGAACAACTGATGTTCTTAAACCCTGCTGATATATATCTATAAATAGTCTGAACAAGTGACAATTCTACGACAGATCCATTAATTGGATGACCAGTAAAGGTGATACACGGCTGAAAACACATATATATATATTCATAATTACTTTAAATATCAGCACAACAATGTTAAATCTGCAAATTTGCGGAATCCCGGCGAGGGAAGAACAAAAGTTTGCTTCCGCAAATTTGCAGATTAAACATAGTTGTGCTGATATTTAGAGTAATTATATATATATATATATAACCAATCTAAAAGGGTACAACATCACCAAAAAATGACAATAAACGAACAAATGTAACTATAAATATTTCGGATAACAGATATCCTTCATCAGTATGAGCACAATGTAAAATGAATCAGATCAATCTATTCTGATTATTAAACTATAGCAATCTTGAATTCTATACAATAAAAAAAAGTGAAACAGTTTCACCCGAACATCATATGTAGAGACGCTTATAGATTTTTAAAATTTCCAAAAAACGACTCAAAGACATGCCTCAAATGAAAATAGTAATTAGAGACATGAACTGGCACAACTCTAAAATTCCAAAATGACGACAATTAAGATGTTACAACAACTGCGTGTAAATACATTCCAAAAAAAAAACAGCACTGATCGATATAAGCTGGTAAAATATGTCAAACAGAGGCTGCGTATTTATCATCCCAAATAAATAGCAGTTTTATAATGAAAAGAAAAAATAATAGTAAATTTGGGCTAAGGTTAAAAAATTGGACGTGGATGCGTACTTGTACATCCCTACCAAATGAAAAGAACCCTGGTATTTAAACTAGTAAAATTCCAAAAATTCCAAAAGAATCCTTAAAACTGTAAGAGTCAAGTAAGGAAGCCGGAGTAACTGGAAACAAATGATGTCAGGAAAATGAGTGATGGTAGGAAAATGAGTGACTCATTCTATGTTTTTCATTTATGCCCTCTGGGAAACTGTCCTTAGCTTTCTTATCCAAAACCTTTCCCGAGCAAGTCTTTCGGTCCTTGACCAACCCTCGTTGTGGTCTATGATTGTGATTGTAAGGTTTTTGAGATCAGCTTGGGCGTGCCCAGGTGATCTCAAATGACGACTTACGGGGAGGTCGGGCTTGTAGGTGTAGTCACTTCGATGACCATTCATGCGTTTGTCGAATGGCTGTTCTGTCTCGCCAAAATACTGCATGCCACATCGACACTGAAGAAGGTATATAACATTCTGTGTTTTGCAAGTTACATTACAAAATATAGTGTACACAGACCCAGTGGAGTGGCAAGTAAATGTTTGAGTATTCAGTATTTGTTGGCAAGTCAGACATCGTCTGTTACCACACGACTTGCACCATCCTGACATTTATCACAATATCATCTCGGTTTCTCAGCGATTGTATGGCTTTTTTCTCGTCAGAAAAGGTGTTATAAAATGACGAGTACTTGTTGCTAGCTAGATGAACAACATCCGATTTGATTTTGTCGATAACATCTTCCAGTATAGCAGATTTACTAGGTTTTGGAATCCATGAACTCTTCTTTTTAAAATGCGGAATTCTGATTTCTTCCTCCGAGTCAGACGTGTCTGAGTCTTCCTCATTATCCTTGTTACCAAAAAATAGTTCCGTTTGTTTTAACATACAATCCCGCCTTTACTAACCTTTCACGTTTGATCCGATGATAAATGTCAGGATGGTGCAAGTCGTGTGGTAACAGACGATGTCTGACTTGCCAACAAATACTGAATACTCAAACATTTACTTGCCAATCCACTGGGTCTGTGTACACTATATTTTGTAACGTAACTTGCAAAACACAGACTGTTGTATACCTTCTTCAGTGTCGATGTGGCATGCAGTATTTTGGCGAGACAGAACAGCCATTCGACAAACGCATGAATGGTCATCGAAGTGACTACACCTGCAAGCCCGACCTCCCCGTAAGTCGTCATTTGAGATCACCTGGGCACGCCCAAGCTGATCTCAAAAACCTTACAATCACAATCATAGACCACAACGAGGGTTGGTCAAGGACCGAAAGACTTGCTCGGGAAAGGTTTTGGATAAGAAAGCTAAGGACAGTTTCCCCAGAGGGCATAAATGAAAAAACATAGAATGAGTCACTCATTTTCCCTACCATCACTCATTTTCCTGACATCATTTGTTTCCAGTTACTCCGGCTTCCTTACTTGACTCTTACAGTTTTAAGGATTCTTTTGGAATTTTTGGAATTTTACTAGTTTAAATACCAGATTCTTTTCATTTGGTAGGGATGTACAAGTACGCATCCACGTCCAGTTTTTTAACCTTAGCCCAAATTTACTATTATTTTTTCTTTTCATTATAAAACTGCTATTTATTTAGGATGATAAATACGCAGCCTCTGTTTGACATATTTTACCAGCTTATATCGATCAGTGCTGTTTTTTGGGAATGTATTTACACGCAGTTGTTGTAACATCTTAACTGTCGCCATTTTGGAATTTTAGAGTTGTGCCAGTTCATATCTCTAATTACTATTTTCATTTTAGGCATGTCTTTGAGTCGTTTTTTGGAAATTTTAAAAATCTATAAGCGTGTCTACATATGATGTTCGGGTGAAACTGTTTCACTTTTTTTTATTGTATAGAATTCAAGATTGCTATAGTTTAATAATCAGAATAGATTGATCTGATTCATTTTACATTGTGCTCATACTGATGAAGGATATCTGTTATCCGAAATATTTATAGTTACATTTGTTCGTTTATTGTCATTTTTTGGTGATGTTGTACCCTTTTAGACTGGTTATATATTATATTTTGTAGTGTACTGTATCATATTTATATGATCCATCGCCCCGTAAGATTTATCGTTGGCTGGCTATTATTCAGTCATTTTATATATATATATATATATATAAGTACGTCTGAACCAGTGACAACTCTACGACAGATTTCTCCATCGGATCACCAGCAGTGATGGCGATACATGGCTGTGTACATTTCTGTATATACAACTCGTCTAAACATCAGCCCAACAATGTTAGATCTGTAAATTTGCTTTCGCAAATTTTTTGTTCTTCCCTCGCCGGGATTCGAACTCATGCTACTGAGATATCGTGACAGCAAATTTACAGATCTAACATTGTTGGGCTGATGTTTAGACGAGTTGTATATACAGAAATGTACACAGCCATGTATCGCCATCACTGCTGGTGATCCGATGGAGAAATCTGTTGTAGAGTTGTCACTGGTTCAGACGTACTTATAAATATAATTATTTCTGTGACTGTATCTTGCATTAATTTGTAGGATCCTTTACAATAGATATTTCAGCTGGTCTGTAACAATTCCATCTTCATGCCTTATATATCATGTACTGTATTACGACGCTAGATTAAAACTGACGAGGAAAGGTAACACCCGGCCACCGAAAGCTTTATTTTGAAGCCTAGGTGGTCGTGTGGTCTAGCGTGTCGGATACAGTGCAGGCGATTTGGTGTCACGATATCTCAGTAGCATGAGTTCGAATCCCGGCGAGGGAAGAACAAAAAATTTGCGAAAGCAAATAGATCTGTAAATTTGCTTTCGCAAATTTTTTGGTCTTCCCTCGCCGGGATTCGAACCCGTACTTATGTATATATATATATATAGAACCCAATTCTTCAACCTCTGTCATGCCCAAAATTATGTAATGATTCCACATGTTCCAGTCGGCCCTGTCATGCCCAACATTATGCGAATGATTTCAATCGAAACCTTACAATTCATAGCTTCATGATTCTGCACCTTCATATTCAAGTGAAAGAAGTCTTCTCTGATGAAATCGTTCTGCTTATCCTCACCCATCTATGTTTTGGGAATCAGATTTTGAACTTTTTCAACTTCCGTCTTTTTTTTTTACGGATGCGTTTATTTCTAACTAAAGGCAGGGCCCAATATTCTCAATTTTATTTTTACAGCGGAGCCATTTGCTTAAATGTCCTTGATCATGATTAAAATGCACATACAGTATCATAGATTCAAATGTATATTTTAATGTATACGCAACAATGTTTTATCAACATTGTTGCGAACATATTACAAATTATAAATGCCTTAACCCGGTTTTTGATGGAATAAGAGTTGCTCGATCTTTAGTTTTCTGTGTAGTATTTTATGGGTTGTTGTTTGCTTTTAGTTACAAACATACAATTATAAATCATGACGACATAATTGCAAACTGATTTTTTTTTTTTATAAAACAAGCTAATTTGTTCTTCTATCTATCAAAATACTGTTGTAATGTTGTCAATTTATAAATCTGATTGAAACTCACAGCAGAAAATCAATGATTTTCAAAAGAATGCGGGAATTTTTACAAGTATGCCAAGTACAATTTATACTGACAAAGGAAAGTGGAAGAAAATAAGTATTTGAGGTGGATTTAAAAAGAAATATCGGATCTTCTGTTTTTTAAGATGAGGAAAATCATTAAAGGAATGTATTTCAGTTTCTACTACATTTGGAATATATTTATCACAAATTCTGTTTTTTTAAACGCTATTATTGCATGGTTTGGTAATAATCTACCAATTTCAAAATTCTAAGTTTATGCAAGTTTATTCTGATTTGTGTTATAGAATTTCTGTTCTGTAAACTCTTTATCAGGCTTAAACATTTTAAATATCTTTCCGATCAAAACATTATTTTACTATTTCAAATGTTCTCGATTTCCATCCTCATTTATCAGCTTATTTCTGATCTTGTACCAATAGTAAAGTATATAGCTGTTTAAGTTCAGTATTAATTATTTTAAGGAATATTTACTTCAATATATTCATATATTTTTGTCTGCGGAGCTCTAACGACCTTGAGCGTAAATGACAGCATCTTCGCTAGGCAAGGGTTACGATGCAGTCCCATCTGGATCGTAACCCTAGGCTAGCGAAGATGAAATGACAGAGAACAAGCTCTATGAAAACCTTTAATATAAATATTTTTAGCATCTGTATTATCATGATTATCTATAGATTCTTTAAAATGAATGATTTGACAAATATCTGATGCATTTACGACTGTACTTTCAATCGTATCTGAGAGAGAAAAAAATCGACATCTGAATAGTTTTAGATACTTGACTATGATTCAATCAGCAACCGTGTCATACTGGTATATTTCATCTTAATTTCTCGACCTTATCAACGTACGAAGCTTGAAAAATTACCGATTCCAGCGGACTATTACAAAGTAAGTTCACCCTCCCCACCCTCTTTTTCCCGAGATAAAGCTGTGAAAATTATACAAACAGTAAGTGCAAATGTAAATAATTAAATTTCCACAGGCTAAAAATAGCACATGGGATTTCCCATTTAAAAACAACACTCAATAACTGTCCCCAACTGTTAAAAGTCCCAGAAAAGTATTGGGAATAAGGTTTTTATTTGTTTTTGAAATCTGCAACATAGTGTGAGTATTTTCTTTCGTAACCAATTCTTCTTATTTTATAAAATTCAATTCGCCTCTATTTTTATCGCTATATATAGATGTTTGTAAAACATCCTTGTCGTCGCAGTGCCCGACTTTTTCACTGTCGGAACTATTTGAGTTGCATTTTATAAATCAAGGAAGTTTTAAGAAAATTCCCCTTATGATATCATTTGATTCTAAATATTTATAATGTTATTTTTTTTAACTGTTTCAGGAAACAGTCACGTTGACAAATTTTCATACGGGTCAGGTATATATATATAAAACAACCCACGTTAACACATAATATTACCTGATAACTTGCCACTAGAAAATCGTTCTCAATATGTTGGAAGTGTGTGTCGTTGATTATCATATACCCACCACATATTGTACTACAGATCAATATTTCGACACTTTCACTAATCATGCTAATGAAGATCATTATTGGAACATACCAGTCAAGGATTCCCTATCAAATAAGACGTTCTCAATAGAAAGTTATGAATCACACAACAATAAAAAACAATCCAAAATACTTTTCGAAATTGGCGGAAATGGAATATCTCTCTCCAATCAAAGACACTTTAAAACGATATTAGGGGATAGGATTGTTACAAAAAATGCGCATCGGAATCGACGTTACATGTATCACGTTCTCCGACCTAGAGAAAAATCATTTCACGATCTTGTCGGGATTCAAGAAGGTAATTGTTTTCTCTTTGACCGAATTCAGGAACGGTCATATTCATTTGCTAAATGGCCACCAACTGCAAAAATTTGGCCGATCGAACTTGCTAAAGCTGGATTTTTTTCTTTGGGTGACGATTTAAAATTACAGTGTTCATTTTGTGGAATTCGAACAGATGTAAGAGAATGGGATGTCAATACGAAACCTCTAGATAAGCATGCAGAATTAAACCCACAATGTGAATATCTTAATAGCTTTGGTGACTTTAGTAGCTCTCGCTTAAATGAGAGCAAAAATTCAGTAGAATGTAAAACTGATGACCAGAAATCACTTTCAAAATATGATCAAACATGTTTGTCGTATCATGAAGACTCGCATGAACTTTGGAAAAGCAAACAACGTGAAGGAGATTGTGATGTGTCCAAAACATTCCTACAGCCACCCCAAGGCTTTGTATTCAAATACGAGAGCTATTCAAGTTACGAAGTTCGATTAAAAACATTTGATAAGTGGAAATTTGGAGAAAAACAGAATCCTAGGAATCTATCAGAAAGTGGATATTTCTATACTGGAGAGGGTGATATTGTTCGTTGTTTCTGTTGTGACTTGGGATTGGCTGAATGGGATGAATCAGATGATCCATGGACAGAACACGCACGACACAGTCCGAGATGTTGGTTTCTTCTCCGTACAAAAGGAAAAGATTTTGTGGAAAAAATTCAGTTGGCATGGCGTAAAGTATGAATAGCTGCATGTTTATATTAATGACTTTTCTGTAAATAAAACAACTCAAGTTTCAATTTCATCGGTTTTGTCGTGTTTGACAGAATGTAATGTCTTGACGAATATTTTTGTCACATCACTAACCAATTGAAAGAGAAGATTTTAAAATTTCTCCTATGATTAAACTTTTAAATACTTTAGTCAAATGTACAGCACTAGAATACTAAATGGTAAATTTCATTATAGTAAATTCTAAAAAGATTTTTGTAAGTTAAAATATGCCAAGTAAAATACTGACTTAACTTGTACGAATATCCAAAAAAGTCGCAATTAATTTTATAGATATATAATCCTAAACATGCAGCGTATGACGACAAACTATCTAGAATGGCTACCTTTGAAGGAGTTTGGCGGAGTGATATTGAACAGACACCAGAGATTTTGGCTGATGCCGGGTTCTTTTATGAAGGTAATTCCTAACTATATTATAGTATGCATAAAAGGAGATATGGATAATTCTTCAATGAAACAGCAACCCGATTACAACAATTGCCATAAAACACCTACGGTGTTTAGATAGGCGTTTATACAAGAACGTCATTCTCTCAATCTTTACGAGTCTATGGCAATTGTGATTGAATTTCACAGAAATTATCAAAGATCTGCCACACCCACTTACTACTGGCACATACAATTGTGGCAGGTTAAATAAGTTTGTTGAGATCTCAACCATCCCCCTTTTAAATCTCAATCAGTAAATAAATAAAACACCTAATTGATCATTATATAATAATACCCAGTTTAGATAAAGCATATGACCCCTGAAAGATTTCAAATATATTGCGATTAATGTGCATATGTGATATACATTTTGTACCAAATTGATAAACCGCACGCACACATACATGTCTTTTCTTATCATTTCTCTCTCTCTCTCTCTCTCTCTCTCTCTCTCTCTCTCTCTGATTTTCAATAATTCGATAAAAATGAAAGTTTTTATAACGAAAGACTCTCTAAGTCTGATAAACCTGTGTCTTATCCTTTGTTTTTGTTTTTGCAAATAAAATATGTTTAAACTGAAAAATAAAACAACTTTAAAAAAATGAAATGTTACGCTATTGATACACAGCGACGAACAGAATTTTGCTACCTGGCTTCTGGACACCTTTACATGGTAAGTCAAGTGGTCAATCAGCTGTAGTATGTGAAAGGGTAGAAAAATTAATAAGAGGACAAACCGTATCATTAAGAAAACGTATTTCTCTTTAATAAGTGTTACTCGATACCAAATATAGGAGCTGTGATAATATCGAGTGTTGAAGAACAATTAGATCGAACAACTCCAACCTTCACATACTTCCTTAAAGGTCGCTGAAAACCGCAAATGAAACAAATATTTCATATGAAACAAATAAATCCAAACCTCCATGTTCATTTATTCACCTGGTACAAAGTACATGATAGATATTATTAAGTTCTTACTTAGATTTGAAAATTATGACTTAATTAAATTATTTCAATTTAACTTTGCCATTTCAAAACCTAGAAACTATGTAAGACGTCTTCAATTTTGCTGTCAAGTTTACTTTAAGAAAAGGACCAATTGCTAAAGTGCTTCTTTCCAGGTGAAGAAGATGTTGTCCGCTGTCATTATTGTGATGGAGGGCTACGTAATTGGGAACCAAAGGACGTACCATGGGAGGAGCATGCGCGATGGTTTCCATTCTGCAAATTTGTGATCAAAATGAAAGGCAGAGAATATATAGACGAGATTAAAGCTAAATATGAGGTGAGCGTCGTATTAAGGTAGACCAGGTGTTTTCCACCATCGTGGATTGTAAAATAGCTCGAAACATTCGGTCTAGATCTTTCACAAAAACTGCACATTTCGAGAGAAAAATGAATACGTTTGTCAGACTTATCATCGAAATGAAAAAATTATGTGTTTAATCTTATAACAACGACTGTCTTTACAAATACAGAACATGTTTTGTTTAACTCAATTTCTGTCAACTTAGCCATTTAAAAGAGGGGATAATCCAGAATACATAACTTTTATAAAAGAATGTATAGAAAATTTTCATATTTTAGTACGTAGCAAGAAAACGAGTCCGGTGACCTATATATATCTTTTTAATTTCTGATAAAAGCATATTAAAAAAGCTATCTAGTCATATTTTATCTTAAATAATTCTATCTATAAGTTTTCTGTCCATCACCATTATTTTCCATATATAAAATCTTTTTTTGCACAGCAGGTAGCTTTGAGAAAAGCCTCCATTTTTTTTTTATTATTTTGGAAAAAACTTGATATAAACAACATTTCGGCAAACTATTATAAAAATTTTAAATATATAATCAACATAACTAAGACAATTATCCGTTTTTTTCATGTTTAGCTCAATTACAGAAATAATTTTAAGGAAATATTTCAGAGCGGTTTAAGTTTGCTAGTGGTTATTTTCTTAGGAAAAGGAAGATATGAAGATATATTTCGACGAAAATTCTTATCAGCTTGCAATGTCAAAATTTGTTGGTTTTTGTTTCCGATTATTTACATGTAATTATATACACAGGAAACAGCACATGTCGTTTGTAGCACAGTATGAATAATGTTCCTCTTATGGTTTACTATACATAGACATGCATTTAATCATATGATATTGTGAAATAAACGGCTTTTCAAGTTTGAAGTATTAGTAATAGTTTCACTTTTAGTTCATTTCTTTGTAGACTGCCATACAGGAACCCAATACTGAAACTTGTAAGTCATTTATCATACATGTATAACTTTTGGTTATTTTTATCGTTGGGTTGCTGACTCACTGTCGTTTACCCCACATCTCCTTTAGTCTTTATCTCTTGACGATGTTTAATCGACTCACGCAACATCATTACTTTGGACAAAACCCTAAATCTCAGTCCATATAACCCGTTACAGTAAATTAACAAAAGCGATAACTTCCCGAGAATAATGAGTTAAATGCAGCTGACACCACTCACAATGTTTATGTCTGTATTGTTCACATGTGATTTAATATTTAATGTAATTGTTTATTCATATATATTCTCTGTAACTATGTAATTTGTAGTTAATGAGAAATAAAATTGATTCATTCACATGTAGTTCTACTTGATATGACAGCAGCTTACGGATATAACCGCATGAATAGCTATAGATTACTAAAATATGCGATGGTTTAATGCTTGTGAAAGATAATCCTTAAGAAGGATTTCTATATGTTTATCCAAAGCTAAATTATAATATGATTACTATTATATATATAGAATAATTTTGTAATTTTGATTTAGAGCAAATAAAAGTCAACACATCTTTCTTTCTGTTGATTTTAGAACGATTCAGAAAAGTTTGATGAAGGTTATCTTATATATATATACACTAATATAAACTGAGGAGATATGCTTGATTACTGAAGAGACAACTTTCCACCGAAAGACAAAATGATAACTACAGGGCAACGAACCGCCTTTGACTATGAGCAAACAGCATACCGTATAGTAAGCTTTTAAAGACTAGAATGACACAGTGCAAAACATTTGAAAAGAGAAAACTAACGGCCTGATTTATACTGAAACAATAAATGAACAACTTTTATGACAAACTACAACCAACGACAACGACTAAGTTACTCTCTTGGCGGAAAGACACATAAAGGACTCATTATAATCTATGACAGCACAACGTAAGAATATACTATCAACATCAATTGGAAATGGATTGAATCATCAGATTGCAATTAAGCACAAGTTAACTTATAAAAAGACAAAAGTCCGATCTATGAATTCTCGCAGTTACTGTACTCTAGCTCAAATCCCAAATTAAACATGTTATATCAATAAGTACACATCCAACGGACTGAATGTTCAGTTTTTGAATATTTGTCTTTAAATTTTGCAGCACTTTCAAACGGAGCGCTCGTCAATTCTATCCTTGAAATGGGGTTTCAAATGAAAGATATTATGTATGCAGCTAATGAGTACACAAAAGATAAAGGTAGCCAAATTAGTTATGTGAATATTTATTATCTAGACAACAATCATTGATATGAAAACAGGGACAATTACAGTTTATAGAACTATAAACATGCCTCTTATTCTAGTTCACTTGGATGAGACACACAACTATATATCAACGTATACATACATACTCTGTTGGCGCAGCCGGTATCGCGTCTGTTGAAGTTCACACTATTCTCTCAGTTTGTTTTTGTGGTAAGCGTAAAATCGTTAACGGCGAGAAAGTGCACATATCGTATGATAAATTTGAGGCAACAGTAGTTTATGCCATTACAATAATACAATACTGTAGGAATTAGTACCCTTTTTATCAGCGCATTTTACTCCTGAATAAATAGCGATTTCTATTGCATTGAGGAATTTGCATGTAACGGGAAGCAATAATGTCTCGATTAAGAAACACTATTGTAAACAAGAAGAAATAAGAATAAAAAATCTGGCATTGAAATAATTCCCCCTTTCTTAAGTTTCCGATGAATAGAGAATACTATATATGAACATGTGTAAATTAAGGCGACCGATGATCAAGCAACCATTGAACAGTTTTAAAGTTAAAATTTAGGGTTAGAAAAATCACGAGAAAGCAAAATAAAGAGAGCAATTCAAAACTTTATAACACTGACAATTTAAAGACCGTGATCGCAGCTGGGTACAATTACTTTGTACAGGATTTAAAAAAAAGATTTTTGTTGTTTTATAAATATATATTATTTCAGATATATTTATAACTAAGTGTTGATTTGAAATTGTTCTAGGAAATACTCATTACAATGCTGAAGATCTGTTAAATATTTTGATAGAAAGACATGAAGCAGAAAAGCTAAAACAGCAGTTTGAAGGTAATTTATTACAACATTCTTTTGTGGTGTTTATTATGAAGTTCACATTTCTATGTAGGAACATTCCAGCAGCGCCTGAATATGGAATATATATATTTCCCAGGTGATACGATATTCTACAGCTTGATTTTCCTATCAGTATTTCCTTAATGGGTAGCTATTGGGCTAAGGATTCCAAGTTGTAATATTGAATACATCCCTTCGAAAGTTAAACGGACATCTTAGCGTCACAGATGACTAAGGATATTTTCTAATTGTCGTAACCCATATACCGTCTTCATTTCCTCGATTGTATGTTACATCACTGAATTTTCCCTTACAATGAGCAACATGAAGGGTGACAGGAACTACTTGCTCCTTCTAGAACAACCGAGATCAGCTCCAGTTTTTGGTTGGGTACGTGTTTCTCATTCTTTAGTTTCTAATTTTTTTGGGGCTTGTTTGTCTTTTTTGTCATTGTCAGATTTTCCTCGTCCTCGAATTTCGAGTAAAAAAATAATAAAAAATTTTGACTAAGGTTAACCTTAGTCGAAATTTTTTATTATTTTTTTAATCATTATCCAACTTATTTAACCTGAGTCAAAAATTTTTATTATTTTTTTAATCATTATCCAACTGCTATCTTTTTGGGATGTTTAAATACGCAGCCTCTGTTTTAATTACTCTGCCGTTGTCAAATTTGAAATATTATACTAGCTTGGATCGGTCAGTGCTGTTTATTGGGAATGTATTTCCACGCAATCGTTGTTGTAACATCTTAACTGTCGTTACCTTTGAAATTTTTGAGTTGTACCAGTTCATATCGCACATTACTTTTTTATTTGAAGCATATCTTTGCAGTCTCTGTTGCAAATAGCTACATAACCTACGTCATGTTTAAAATTTTTAGAATTGTACAAGCGTCTCTATGATGTTCAGTTTTGACTATTTTATTGTATAAATTTCAAGATTGTTATAGTTTTATAATCAGACTAGATTGATATGATTCATTTTACATCGTGATCATACTGATGAAGGATATCTGTTATCCGAAATATTTAACATTTGTTCATTTTATTATTATTTTTTGGTGATGTTGTACCCTTTTAGACTTGTTATATATTATATTTTGTAGTGTACTGTATCATAATTATATGATCCATCGCCCCGTAAGATTTATCGTTGGCTATTATTCAGTCAATTAATAAATCTATATTTATATATAATTGATATTATGAGTTCTTTCCGACCCTCATTGGCAATTCTTAAATGTATGCCATGATACGAAGCAGACATAACGCTATATGTGGTATCTGTCATCCCAGTTTCGATTTATGCGTTCAGCATAGACGCCAAACTTTGAATTACTTTAAAAGAGGACATAACGTATATAGCGGAATGTGAAGTTAAAGGATAGAGCTAGCATGTTTTTCTTTTTCATGAGAAGCTCATATATGAAGTTGGCTTCATATGAATATAACGAAATTTGAACATTTATATTGCTATTTTGTTAAATTAAAATTTCTAGTAGTATTTATAAGCGGGTTTTTATAAAGGAAAATCTACGTATTTCTGTTTATCCAAAATCTATCCTTTCTTATATTACAGGATTGTCAATCGATGAAAATCAAAAAGAAGAAGGTACGTTCTTCTGATATATATGGTAATGAGACTTTGTAAAGTCACATGTCCACAATGTAAATAAATTTGTCAAATATAGAAAAAGGTAACAGACATATAAACAAACAAATAAATAATAAAAGAAAAACTGTAAATTCAAAGATGCTCTTATATATTATGAGAACAACATACATTGCTGGAGCTTTACAGTAAAATTTGAAACAGTGACAAATCAATCGCAATACTACAAGTCAATACGAGTTTATCCTATAATCCGATCATTTGCACTCATTTTAGTAACTGCATCACTTGGCTGCCACATTGTCAATGAATGGGACTACTGACCTAGCTATGCAAATGACCCACGTTGATGTCACACCGTCTATGACGTAACTCTCACAACATTGAGCGCCAAATTTGACCAATTCCAGTTTCTCTGTCTCTGGATTAAAAACGTCTTATATTTGACTACCTGTAGGGTTCTACCAAAGGTAGTAGTACCCTACACCCCGTTAAAAATATGTCAAATTCCCAAATTTCAATAAAACGTTTTTAAATATTGAAAAAAACGTTGCTTTCACGTTACACTTTGTTGTCGAATTTCTCTAAAAATCGCCAGATTTGGACTAAGATCGGGGATAAATTCGTTATCTACGTTCATATCCGTAGACATGGATATTTTAACACCCTTCAGTACCCTGCACATTCTTCGGCTTCGCCTCAGGGTGTACTTGGATACTTCAGGGTGTTAAAATATCCATATCTACGGATATGAACGTAGATAACTTATAATCATCTCCTACGTTCTGTCGATACGTATATTTTGGCATTACAAAAGATCATGTTTTCTCTTACTGTTAATGACGTCTTAACTTTAAAACCATTTGATGTTGGACACATTTTATTTTTATTATTTGATATATGTTTTGAACTAGCTTTCATTAACTGTGAGTACTCTTAGATCTGTATTTTGTGTCTTTAGTGTTTTGGTAGTTGTGTTTTTGCTTTGTATCGATATGAAGTACTTGATAAATTGCATGCTTATATTGGTGATTTCGAATCTGTTCAAAGTTTTGATTATTCTACCCTATATACCACGTTGCCTCATAATCTTATTAAGAAAAAATTCACACACCTGATTAAATGGGCATTTAAAAAGTCGGAATGCGAATATATATGTTCAAACTCTTTTAGGTCATTTTTTAGTAACAACAAACAAAAGAACTATGGACCTGCTTTGATACTATAACTGCCCTTGAATTTTTACTAGATAACATTTTTGTTCGCTATGGAGATTCCGTATATTGTCAGGTTATCGGAATTCCCATGGGGACTAACTGTGCACCACTTATTGCGGACCTGTTTCTGTATTGTTATGAGTTACAATTTATGACTAAAATCAGCAAAGACTCATCGAAACAACATCTGATTCAAAAATTTAATAACACTTTTAAATATTTAGATGATATATTGGCTCTCAATAATGACGACTTCAGTATGTACACTAAAGAGATTTGTCCTGCCGAACTGACTTTAAATAAAGCTAATACTAACAATGAACACTGCCCTTTCCTGGGTCTTTATATCTTTATCTTTAACGGGAAGCTTAATACCAAAATTTATGATAAAAGAGATGATTTTTCATTTCCTATTGTTAATTATCCATTTTTAGATGGTGACGTTCCCTTGTCGCCATCTTATGGTGTTTATATATCTCAACTTGTTCGATTCGCTCGTGTATGTAACAACGTATTTGATTTCAACGAAAGAAATCTCTGTATTACTGAAAAATTATTACAGCAGGGTTTTCGATATCACAAACTAGTCAAAACATTTACTAAATTTTATCATCGGTACAAGGACATCATTCGTAAATATAAATCAATATGCAGACATCTTATACGTTCAGGTATTTCACATCCAATATTTTATGGTAATATTCTTTACAAAGCACAAAAATGACGGCATTCACCTCAAAAGCTAACCAAACCTTTAAACAGACTTATTCGGAAAGGATATAGTTACGATACTGTTGTCAAGTCATTAATAATTGTATATTTTGGTATTAATATTGATTCACTCATAGGGTCATAATCTTTCAATCAGTTTAATTGAGGTCTGGAGCTGGCATGTCAGTAACTGCTAGTAGTCCTTTGTTCATTTATGTATCATTGTCATTTTGCTTAGTTTCTTTTGTTACCTATTCTGACATCGGACTCGGACTTCTTTTAAACTGAATTTACTGTGCATATTGCTATGTGTTTCTTTATTCTACATTGGCTAGAGGTATAGGGGGAGGGTTGAGATCTCACAAAACATGTTTAACCCCGCCGCATTTTTGCGCCTGTCCCAAGTCAGGAGCCTCTGGCCTTTGTTAGTCTAGTATGTTTTTTTATTTTAGTTCATTTATATGTTTTGGAGTTTAGTGTGACGTCCATTTTCACTGAACTAGCACACAATTTTAGTTAGGGGCCAGCTGAGGACCACCTCCGGGTGCGGGATTTTCTCGCTGCATTGAAGACCCATTGGTGGCCTTCGGCTGTTGTCTGCTCTTTGGTCGGGTTGTTGTCTCTGACATATTCCCCATTTCCATTCTCAATTTTATTAAGGCCTTTTCAACTGATTTTATAGTTCTTATGTTGTGCTGTCACACAACTGTCCCAGGTTAAGGAAGGGTTGAATGCCCTCAAACATGCTTAACCCCGCTTCATTATGTACGTGTCTGTCCCAAATCAGGAGCCTGTAATTTAGTGGTTGTCGTCTGTTGCTGTATATCATTTCATATTTGTTTTTCGTTTATTTCTTTGTACCGACCGTGCAAGACCCTCCTGAGTAGTCAAGGTCGTTAACCCACCCCCACTCCCCTCATCTTCGTATTGTTTTGTAAATAAATAAGACTGTAAGTTTTTTCGTTTAAATTGTTTTCGGGGCTTGCTATGTTGTAAGGGTTTTACTTATTGTTGAAGGCCGAAAAGTGACCTCTAGTTATTAAAATCGGTGTCATTTTATCTCTGGTGGGGAGTTGTCTCATTGGCAATCATACCACATCTTCTTATTTTAATATACTTGTATTTTTTTTTAGTAATTTGCGTGAAATGTTTTCATTTAAAACTGTTTTTCCTTTTTGTGATATCTTCTGATAAATTTGAGATTTAACTTGAATTTGTTACTTTTGTTAAACTGGTATATAGTTGAACATGACTATACGACTAGCAATACAAAAGCAGGGAAAAGTGATAAAGTATGAATGATGAAATTTACATTTCTTACAAAATAGCATGTTTGTATCAGCGGTAGGAAAATCATTTCCAGTTTCACTTTTATCAAAAATAAAAATAAAAACAATTATGAACATTTTTAGTATTTGGCATTAGTATTAAAACATTGTTTTGTACATCATCAGGCCGTTAGTTTGCTCGTTTGAACTGTTTAACATTTGTCATTTTGGGGCCTTTTATATTGTGTTGTTATGTTGTGTTGTTTTTCTATGTTGTGTTTTGTGTACTGTTGTTTGTCTGTCTGTCTTTTTCTTATTTAGCCATAGCGTTGTCAGTTTATTTTCGACTTATGAGTTTGAATGTCCCTTTGGTATCCTTCGCCTCTTTGTTTATAGCGCACTATGTGGTATGGGTTTTACTCATTATTGAAGGCCGTACGGTGACCTATAGTTGTTAACTTCTATGTCAGTTGGTGTCTGTTGAGAGTGTTGTCTCATTAGCATTTTATACCACATCTTCTTATTTTCATTATAAGAGATTGAGCAGGATTTTAGAATTCAACATCAAGATAAAAAGAAAATTTCTTATAATATGAATGAACATCAAAATTTCTTACAGATCCAGAGAAAGTCAGAGAAGTCAACAAAGAGCTGAAGAAAAATATGATGTGCATTAGATGTGAAAAAAATACCAAGTCAATATTGTTTGTTGAATGTGGACACAGAGTAACTTGTGAAACTTGTGCGAACGATGTAGATTTTTGTCCATACTGCGACGTTAAAATCAAAACCAGATTGAAAACCTATCTTTCATAGCATTAAATAATAATTGTTATAATTAGGTTTAATAAATTTGTATCAATTGTTAGATGGTGACGCAAACATAAATTCAGTCAGAATTTGTATATAGATACACAATAAATTCGTTATATGTAACTCCATCTAATTGTTGTTCATCACATCAACCATGGTTGGAAAATAAAAAAGTATCATTTCATATTTATTTACTTTTTATTGAAAATGTAAATTTATATAGAAAATAATGGATGAACTGTAATTTGAAAAATCAGTATCTTTTACGTACTATTAAGTTAACAAATGTTACAATGTAATTCGTAAAGTATTATATCAAATATACACATATCTTTCCTAAGCTAAATATAGAAAAATACTGATAGCATTCATTTTGTAAAAACATACTTTTAAAGACAAAAATAGTAATGAACTCTCAGTCAGGCAATTACAGTGTATATCTAAAAGGAATGCTTATAAAATGTAGTATCTTTATGGTAATTTTTAAACAAAGTCCCGCAACACTAATCATAAACTGTATTTTCACTGATGGTGAATAACAAAAATACGTTAGATAAATTTCATATTACTCCCTGAATGTATCCATAGATCTGTCCAAGTGTAAAATCTTTATATTATTAGAACTATTTCTAAGAAGTATTGTAGTCGCTAGAAAATGCGCCCGATGTAGTGATTGATGACGAAAACAACACTTCCTGTCCTGTAGTGTGAGGGAAAGGCGGTAACGTACACGGATGATATGTCTCAATGCGTAAACTGCAACAGCAAAATGTTAACTTAACGCAATTACCACACACTACATGGCTACATGGAATCAATACATGTGTGAATAATTTTTGTCTGCAAATGAAACAGTTTAACTTCGACTTCAGCTGCATGTTTTCTTTTTTCAGTTCCAGTACCCTTAAATAAGAGTTACATACCATATGTGTGTAGTTAACAAAAAACAAAATGCTTATCATACAGAACTAATACAAGTTGTAGTGACTCTACAAAGCTCCAAACGATATTATAGAAAAAATCAGATAGAATAATCACGTCCATAATAAATGTGCAAAGGCACCTGTCTTATGTTGAAGACCTTATCTTAATGGTTTAACTGTTTTGTTAGATTGTTGTTTTATTTAACATTATTATCTTATTTCCTTTTATACCTAGGAATAATAAGATGTGGTATGAGTGCCAATGAGACAACTCTCCATCCAAGTCACAATGTGTAAAAAGTAAACAATTATAGGTCAAAGTACGGCCTTCAACACGGAGCCTTGGTTTACACCGAACAGCAAGCTATAATGGGCCCCAAATTGACTAGTGTAAAACAATTCAAACAGGAAAACCAACGGTCTAATCTATATAAAAAAACGAGAAACACGTAAGAACTACATCAACAAACGACAACCACTGAAACAGGTTCCTGACTTAGGACAGGTACAAACAAATGCAGCGGGTTTAAACGTTTTAACAGGCGCTAACCTTCACCCTAACCTGAACTAGTAGTGTAAGATTACAACATAGAAAGACACACTATAAAATATCAATTGAAATGGCTTAACTCAATCAAAAAGACATATAAACAAAAACATGTAAACATACACTGAACGAATAAATTTGATCTATGACAGAATGTCAAAAAGACATACTTATTTTCTTTGAAAGTCTAAATGCATCATGCGATATATATTACAGATAAGGATATGTTGTATTATTACCAATGATGCAATTATCGACCTCTGTACCAAAAGACAAGGAAATGAACAAGTTGGTCCTACTTTGACATTACTTATGTACAATATCTGTTGATCTATAAATTCTAAGTTAATTCATCCTTGTATGATAACATTTGATAGTTTATATGATTTAGCTATAAAAGCCAAATATAATTTACACATATATACAATACACTTCAGCATTACATTTGATCAGTATTTTAGGTTTACATGTGGTAATTACATTAAATATGCAACTTTAAACTTTTATTATTGTTAGAAAGATTGATAGAGCATGCTTATAAGCTTTATTTTTAATTTTCAAATGTTCTTATTTGAAGAAAAAATTGATAGAATTTTATACTCACGTGAATGTTTAATTTCGTAGGGCGAAGCATTGCCAATCCTATTGCACAGGTTGGATAGTTCCTCACTGATCTTGATTGGCTGGCTAAGCTATCTTGGGTATGTATGGATTGTGAGTCAAGCTCATCATTTCTTGTCATTGATTGTTTCGTGCCGCAAACTATATCATCAGTCCACGTTATTGCCATTCCTTCAGAAATATATATATAATTTCATTTTTATCATGAATTTTTATGTTATTAACTTCTTCTGTCAACAAAAAAGATTCTCGGAATTTTTTTTTTTTTTTTTTTGAAACCCGACGTGAGTGATATACATGATGGAGTTTTATTTTGTTCACCTATACATGAACTGGATTGTGATCAACCCAAGAATATGTAACAAAGAACAGATATTGCTCAGAAAACTCTCTCAGACAAATTTGGCCTATAATGGATTTGGCTATTCCTTTTGGGTGCATATTGGTCAGATAGCTCTCCGTGTGTTGATGTATTTGTACATCATTGGCTTTCAAATATTGTGTGTTGGCGTTCCTGATAAGGGTAAATCCAGAAAAGCACTTCAGACGCACACTATTTACAAAGTGTTAATCCCATTTAGTAAGACGACACGGTACATTAACATCATCTATGGCACACATAATGAGATGGTTGTTGATTGATTAATTATTGGGTGCTTAACGTCAAGTTGCAAATATTTCATACGTTTTCAGGACGGGACCACAAAAATATTAATAACCAAAGTAGGTTCTGTAATAGAGGTTTTCCCCAGTCACCCTTGGAGGAGATGGTTGGTGATGATAAAACCACGAAAACCAAATATATACCTTTACATTAAGTTAAAAGTATCTAAAAATGACTCTTAGCGTTTTCAATGGCATCTGACATTTTCTTTGAAGGAGAACAACGGTGCTTATCTGCCTAAGTTTAAGTTAATGAAAATAAAGCATTAAAGAAATATGGCCACTGCATTTATTTCATACAAGGGGCTTTTTCAAATGTCTCTTCATTTTGACGACAACACACAATGATAGTTTCTCATGTGTTCTTTGTGGTTTTTACTACATTATGCCATATTTCTGAATACTTAAATTAGTTTTGAATGTTTACACAAAACGATGTTGAATAAAACACTTCAATAATTTTCTTTTCGTTAAACTGAATACGAAGGAAACTATTAACAACAATATTATTGTTAACGGACATAGAGCTATGTGTTCCGATTTTTAATTTTAGTTCATTTATATGTTTTGGAGTTTAGTATGACGTCCATTTTCACTTAACTAGTACACATTTTTGTTTAGGGGCCAGCTGAAGCCCGCCTCCGGGTAAGGGAATTTCTCACTGTGTTGAAGACCCATTGCAGGCCTTCGGCTGTTTTCTGCTCTTTGGTCGGGTTGTTGTCTCTTTGACACGTTCCCCATTTCCATTCTCAATTTTATATTGTACAAAAAAAAAACAAAAAAAAAAAAACAAACAAACAAACAAACAAAAGCCAAAACAAAAACAAAAAAACAAAAAAACCAAAGAACAAATAAACAAAAATCAACAAAACACAACATAACACAAGAACAGAATTAATGAAAATTACCCATGCATTTATTTCACAAACAGATTATTTTCATATAACTTATTACATATAATACTTATTTTAAGAATAAATAACTTACTACTTAGCAACGAGTTGACAAAATTCCTGATTATACGTTTGAAAACACCATGTACTTTAATTCCATCCAAGTACAGAAATGTGTTCACTGAATACTTTATAATGTTAAGTTGTTGGTCAACGGAAATAAGAACAGTCATCGAGATAACATCAGTTTGAAATGTATAATATATTTGCTTAATGCAACGGAAGTGCATTGTTATAAATGGCCGATTTGGTTAACACAAATTCAAGAAAAAGAGAAATAGGGGTATACGAATCTACTTTATACATTACTTACATATTTACCATTTGAACTTAAAAAGTAGAATAAGTACAACAACAATTTTAATGTTTAATCCGAGGTTCAGCAACAGTCTTAATCCAAAACACCCTATGGAAAAATACAAGTTTATTTCCGAGTATTTTGTCTTGAACTCCACCTATTTGTTAACCATGTTTTGCTTTTCGAAAAAAGCCCGAAAATAATAGTTTAGAGCACGAAATCGCATAGAATTCCAGCATCTTGCATTAGAAAAGTAAAGATGGGAGGGTTATTTCTGGATTTGCCAAATGAGATGAGCATGAAATACACACTAGTATTCCATGCACTATATACATTATAGTCTTATTCAAACTTCGGACATCTTGTGAACATAAAACCAAGCTGTCAATGTCTAATAATGATTTCAAAAATATTTTCGATAGATTGTGCAAACGTTTTAATTAATTCGAAATGATTGAGGAGACAGTCTTTGTAACATTATAAAGGGACTTTTATTGATATAATGTAAAACCTAAGAGTTATATTGTCCCTGAATTTATTTTACACAAAGCCCATTTTCATAAAGTACTTCAGAACATTTTTAAAATTGACTTTAAAACAAAAGACTTACTTTTTACATACATGTCGCAGAAAGTTCCTGTATACATGTATCCAAACACGATGCAATTTTAATTATTTCGTCCAAAAATGAAAAGTTTGCGCTTAATTCTTTATATCTACTATCTATTGTTGGTTAACGCAAAACGAACTATCATCAGACCGCAATATTACCGTTTAACGTACATGTATATAAAATATCGATTTAGTTAATGCAAGAGAAAACAACGATACAGAGTCAGGAGAGAAGAGAAGAGAAGAGAAGAGAGAGAGAGAGAGAGAGAGAGAGAGAGAGAGAGAGAGAGAGAGAGAGAGAGAGAGAGAGAGAGAGAGAGAGAGAGAGCGTTTTCACATAAGTAAATGTTATTGAACAATAACAAGGAATGAAGAGATATTCAACTCAAATTGTTTTAAAAGAAATGAGCAATTTAACCAAATTTAGTATTGTTATGATATTGTAACTATCATATTTATTTAGTTGGCCTAACTTGTTTTGTGTGGCCTAAGAATGTTTACATTGTTTTATATTGTGTACAAAATAATACACATTGTGTAACAACTATGCAGTTTACAAATCACTGGAACAATCATTGATACTCATGGAATGATTAGAACTTTCTATTTCACTTACATAACGTTTCCAGAATGATCATAACAAAAGATGCGTAATTTAAATTTCTAGCGTTGTCTAGAAGTTTCCGTTTGAGTATATATATTGTAATATTTTAATGTTTTGTAAATATTGACCTCTAGTTAGTTTGGCTTTATAACTGTTTATTTGTGTACAGAGAAAATTAATGACGCAAGGCTAATTTGACAAGTTGCTAGTTTTATTATCTGCAGTTAAAGTTGAACTGTCAGATGTAATTAAGACAAGTAGCGATGTCTTGGGGTGTAGGGTAATAAAATTTAGTATGCCTATTTGTTTTGTCTAGAGTGAAAGTAATTAAACTTTCTGATAAAGGTCAGTTGGTCAAGAGACTGGCAGATTGTGTATCAGCTGTGATACTGTAAGGATGTGATTTTCCTTGAAGTCTTGAATCAGTAAAGATTCTGGAGGACTTGTTTTTAAAGTTTATATGTTTAAACTTTGTAGCTAACTTTGTCAATAAGTCGGAAGTAATGTACATTTGTTAATAAACTTATATATATATATATACCGTATTATTTAGTTACTGGGAATTTACCACAAGATATATTGTCGTGCCATAGATGGCTATGTCCGTCCGTCTGTGTCGGTGTTGACCTCCCCTCGGTCACGTTACAATATATTGGACATATATTTTGACAGTTAAGTTGACATTTCTTTTTGTGTAATACTTCTTGTAAACTTATGTATAAAAAATCTTGTTAAATTTTATTATTGATTTGTGTCTTTTGTTGGCTACAATTAAAAGTCGATTTTTCTGTTCATAACAGTATATTCAATTAAAAATAGCTGGTATTTGGTATTTTAACATCAATCATTTGCAACGATTGAATGTGACCTTACACGGCATGTACTGAAAGAAAATCCTTAATATTGTTCATATAAAACATGATATATCATATAAAATAAACAATAAACATTTCAATAACAAGTGTTTATCTATAAATACAACTAGTGGCAAAATAGGGATTTAACCTATTCTAAAATAGAACATGTATTTATAAAATGCTATATTTAAGTATTCGTGACAAAACATAACACTTTCCAACTAATAATATGTATACACGATCCTATATATGTGTTGGTCTTAACTTTAAAAGAGTAACAAAAGAAAACATTAGGTTAATCTGAGTGATATTACAATAGAGAATGGAAACGAGAAATGTATCAAAGAGACAACAACTCGACCAAAGAGCAGAAAACACCCTCAAGGCCACCAATATGTCTTCAACGCCGCGAGAAAATCTCCCAGCCGGAGGCAAGCTTTAGCTGGCCCCTTTAAAATACCGTATACTAGTTCAGCGAAATTGACACCACACTAAACTCCAAAAGATACAAATTAAACAAAATAAATAAAAAAAAAAAAACAACACAAAACTACAAAACTAGCATAGACTTGAGGTTCCTGACTTAGGACAGACGCAAAAATGCGACAGGGTTAAACATGTTTTGTGAGACCTCAACCCTCCATTATACATCAAGACAATGTGGAATAAACAATCACGCAGCAATACGCACAGTAAAACTCAGTTTAACAGAAGTCCAAGTACTAGCAAAATGACAATGATTAACATACATGATCAAAGGACTACTATCAGTTACTGACATGCCACCTCCAGACCTCAATTTAACTAATCAAACGATTATGTCTTTCATCATATGCGAATCGACCACAATTCCCGTTAGAGGTTTAGTATCGTGCCATCATAAATTATACGAGAAGAACATAACCCGTATCATGTCAATAACTGGTTTTAGAATACATGTATTTATTTCCGATACAAAGACCCTATGAGTATGAGTGAATCAATATTAATTCCAAAAATTACATCTTTAATTACTTGACAACAGTATCGTAACTATATCCTTTGTGAATCAGACTGTTTAAAGGTTTTGTTAATTTTTGAGGTGAATGACAATATTTTTGTGCTTTTTATAGAATAATCGAATAAGGAAATAGAAACCGAAAAAGGAAATAGAATCTGAATAAGGAAATGAAAATTGAATAAGGAAATAGAAACCGAATAAGGAAATGAAAAATCAAATAAGGAAATAGAAACCGAATAAGGAAATGAAAATCGAATAAGGAAATAGAAACCGAAAAAGGAAATAGAATCTGAATAAGGAAATGAAAATTGAATAAGGAAATAGAAACCGAATAAGGAAATGAAAAATCAAATAAGGAAATAGAAACCGAATAAGGAAATGAAAATCGAATAAGGAAATAAAATCGAATAAGGAAATAGAAACAGAATAAGGAAATGAAAATCGAAAAGGAAATAGAAACCGAAAAAGGAAATAGAATCTGAATAAGGAAATGAAAATTGAATAAGGAAATAGAAACCGAATAAGGAAATGAAAAATCAAATAAGGAAATAGAAACCGAATAAGGAAATGAAAATCGAATAAGGAAATAGAAACCGAAAAAGGAAATAGAAACCGAATAAGGAAATAGAAACTGAATAAGGAAATAGAAACCGAATAAGGAAATAGAAACCGAATAAGAAAATGAAAAATCAAATAAGGAAATAGAAACCGAATAAGGAAATGAAAATCGAATAAGGAAATAGAAACCGAATAAGGAAATAGAAACCGAATAAGGAAATGAAAAATCAAATAAGGAAATACAAATTCGAATAAGGAAATGAAAAATCAAATAAGGAAATACAAATTCGAATAAGGAAATGAAAATTGAATAAGGAAATAGAAACCGAATAAGAAAATGGAAAAAAAATTTGAGAAAAAAATTTTGAGGAAAAAAATTTTGAGGAAATTTTTTTTTTAAGGAAACAAAATTTTTGTGAAAAAAAAATTCAGTTTGGACTTAGAATATTTTTCAAAATTTGAATATCGAAAAAGGAAAAAGGAAAAAGGAAACAACTTGTGTCTGGTATAAAATGTTGGATGTGAAATACCTGAACGTATAAGAAGTCTGCACGTTGATTTATGTTTGTGAATGATGTCCTTGTACCGAGGATAAAATTAAGTGAAAGGTTTGGCAAGTTTGTGATATCGAAATCCTTGGTGTAATCTTTCTCAGTAATTCAGAGCTCGAGATTTCGTTCGTAAAAATCAAATACGTTGTTATTGTATTCATTTATCGATCACGTGCATTAACGTGATAGATTCGTCTATTATAAGTTTAGGTATAACTTCGCACCAAGGTCCAATTATAAGTCGAAATAAAACTAGCTAACCTAGATATAAACATTAGTAAACATTGTCCAGTTGTATTAAAAATACTGTTGTTTTTGCATGAAGCAAACAAATAATGAATTTGTTTCGATGTATTACAAGTAACATTGAAAGTATTTTATTAAAATCATAAAATCATAAAAGGAGTGCTATCATGTTTTTCTCTTGTTTCGTGACATTTTACCGCAAAAATACAGATAGATTATTTCGATCACAATCATAAACGACTTATTCGGAATAATTATTTTATCTCTTGTTTCTGGCAATACAATTTTGTTCTTCAAAATTCGAGAATCAGGATATAATATCCCCTCATTTAATTATGTGATGGTTTAAACCATAGAAAATAGAAGGTGCGAATATTTGGAAATTTAATAGTGTAAACGAAATGGTGTATATAAATGTTAAAACTCACGAAATGGAACACAGAGAGCACAAACTCGTAATGTACATGCAGCCTTCGGCTTTTTTCTGCTCTTTGGTCGGGTTGTTGTCTCTTTGACATATTCCCCATTTCCATTCTCAATTTTATTGTGTGAACCAACCACACTGTATATATTTTGTCGATAATCATCCACACAAATGGTGAAACCAATGGATATAAGAAGATGTGGTATGAGTGCCAATGAGACAACTCTCCATCCAAGTCACAATTTGTAAAAGCAAACCATTATAGGTCAAAGTACGGCCTTCAACACGGAGCCTTGGCTCACACCGAACAGCAAGCTATAAAAGGCCCCAAAAATGACTAGTGTAAAACCATTCAACCAGGAAAACCAGCGGTCTAATCTATATAAAAAACGAGAAACGAAAATAACTTATGAACCACATCAACAAACGACAACCACTGAACATCAGGTTCCTGACTTAGGACAGGTGCAAACACATGCAGCGGGTTTAAACGTTTGAACAGGCGCCAACCTTCAACCTAACCTGAAACAAAAGTGTAACATCACAACATAAAAAGACACACTATAAAATATCAATTGAAATGGCTTACCTCAATCAAAAGACATATTAGCAAAAACAAGTGAACATACACTGAACGAATAAATTTGATCTATGACACAATGTAAATACAAAATTAATTAAAAAAAGGGTAACACAATATCAGAAAGACAACCATAACCGTGGACAAAATTCCGCCAAATAAAATAACGAACACAGATAAATAAAAATAATTTTGTTGTAAGGTATACACGGAGTATGGAAATATTTTTTACAAATAAATAATTTTGTTGTTCATAGTACGAGAACAGAAGTGAAAATTGGCTTGTTTTAAAAGTGTGATATTTTTTTGCATTAATACATTTATCACTGATACTGCCTCTTTATTGTAGTGGTGAATTAACAACATTTAAGGTTGATTGTTTTGAAAGTCACACTCTGCGTTTAAAACGTTTTTCTTTGTGAATTTGAGACTGATAAACGGAGGAAACAATTGTTTCTTTAAAAAAAATAATTAAATAATGTAAGTAGACCAACATTTGAAACAACAAAGGAGACGCTATAGTAATTAGTTTAACATAATTTTAGCCCTTGGAGTGGATATAAATATAAGCTATGTAGAAATCAAAAACCGTAGAAACCGATGGAAAATTTCATGAGGCTAGATGATCAGTAATACAAATTGATTAAAACCAGATTTAGCGAAAACATGAATCAATTATTTGCACTTGCACTTAACCTGAGTAAATTTTTATAATTATTACACATGAAACAAAATTTGCACAAATGGAAAGTCAATTATAATGTCTTATCAATTACAATGAGAATAAATTAAATTTAATTTAATTGAATAGAACAAACGAAGAGTATCAGAAAAAAAAAAGGATTAGTACTTATATTTAAATCGTCAATAATAATAATACATGTTGTATTGGTAATGTGTCAGATTATCGGAGAGTACATTTAAGTTGACAGAGTAAAGATGGCAATAATCCAACATAATTCACGAAAACGGTTAAGTGGTTAATTGTTCCATATTGTATTATACATGCATAGGCATTTTCAATAACAATCATAATTTGTGATATATACTGGCGTGTTCATTCATCTAATTTTTTCTGTTTAAATTAATTCGTTTTTCGACAATTCTGAATATTTCCAAAATAGATTTAACGTTATGGCATGTTTAAAACAAGATGCTCAAATGCATTTAAGAACGGAAAATACTAAATACAAGTAATTAGGTCTTATAGGCAATAAAATAAACAGACATATTATGTAGATAGAAGGAGTTTTCTAAAAAAAAAAGACAATTGGGTGAACTATTCCTTGGCCGCTTCATAACTCCCTAATGTATCTAAAAAATTAGGCCAAATATAAAATAAATGACATAAATCATTCGAAATTATTTCAGTATTATTTTGTCAGCAACACTGATAAAAAAACAGACTTATTTAATAAAATGTACATAATGACCAGACGATTATATGTTTTGTGTCATGCAGACCATTTCATGAAATAACATATGCGTAAGTATTGAAACAACTAAACATAATTTCAATGAACTACTTCAGGATGTACGACAGTTGATTTTCGTATGTGTGTTTTAGAATTTGCTTGACTTCGTTTGTTTTGGATTTCTTTATCGTTAGTTCCTGTGTTTAACTTTCATTTTTTAAATATGAATATTAATGGTACAGATTTTACGTTATGCCATATCTGGTCCAGTACTTGCAAAGTAGATTATAGAACTACAAACATGCTATAAATGAGAACTAGACTTGACCCGTTTGATAACACAGAGAAGAAACAAAATCTTTCTTTGAATTGAAATAATATATACATTTATAAAACTTATAATCGGTTTATTTATATACATAAACATACACATAATATCAAGAAGCAGTAAGTAACCTAAGCTAAAAACAAAAGTTTCATCTTTTGAGATCAAACAAAATAGCGGCCTTTGGAAGAAAAAAATTGAAAGTACTAGTGCAATTCATTCAAGTAACATATGTACAATTCGTTAGAAATTAAGGGTATATACGGGCAATTTTTTTTTATAAGAACTGTTGAAAAGTGATGTTCAAAACTCTTTAATTCATTTAGATTACACCACCCCAATAAAAACAAAAAGACAACAGTATGAAATCCAATCCGAACGAGTCAGGGGTGTATGTAGGATGAACATCAGATCGTCAACATGTATGTAGACGGTAACACTTTGTAGATCCAAATACAACCGTTCATCCTCGTAGCCTTACTGGAACAAATTTCGAGATACAGGTACAAAAAACTTGATTAATCAAGTCCATAATGTGTTTAACATAATGCGATGTGGATAACTTAACACATCTCAGCTTAATTACTTTTTTAACATTTGAAGGTCCCTACTATGTATTGTTTCAAAAAAAAAAGGCGAAAGATAATTCTTTGGGAAGGTATTGCATGATTTCTTTTTCATATGAGTACAAAATTCAAATCAACAAGGGTGCACAATGAGTACCCAATGGAATAACGTTTAAAAAATTATGGAAAGTTTCAAAGTTATGTGATATATGAAACCCATTAAAGAGTAGTTTTGGGTCATTGAAAACTACGTCAATTTAAGTAAGCTTCATTAGATTAATTACTAGTAAATTGTATAAGTTGTGATATGTACACCCTATATGATTGGGCAACAGGAACTTTACATTCAGAAGTCGATTATCCCTCTATTGATTGAACTGCCATGAGTATCCAAATTTTACATTGAGTTTCATTGTTTATCAGACTTTGACAAAAATGTGATGCAAGGTATGCAAAATGGAAAATGCAAGCCAACTACACAAAAAGAAGAAGAAAAAAAAAGAAAGACGAAACAACTACAGCATGTCAACGTACGATTTTCAACAGTTTTCAACCATCAGTCAATCAATCAACAGTGTTCATATGTTTACTCTATATGTCAAATGGTATAAAAACACATATACAGCGATCCGATGTCTTCATAAGTGTACTGATGTAAAGGTCTATTTAGAATGGAGTACATTAAATACCGGCTATTACAGATGTGCACTAAGATGTATGTAGAAACAACATTAAGATATAAAATAGAACAGCCACTGCCAATATTCCGTGTAAACAGGAATATGGTATCGGGTGTAACAAGTTTTCTTTATACCAAACTCCCCTGTTTAGCTTTATCCATTAACTACTAAAAGGTACATGAAAGAATGATCAATCAAAATATATACTGAAACAGTTATCTTATTTCGGCAACGACAGAATAATTGATATGAAAAAAACAAAAACAGTTACAATAAATTAAACACTACTATATGAAACAAATGCTAGCAGTAACTGCTACCTAGCGAAAAGTACATAACCTTGATATTTTAAATCAGGCCGTCCTACTCTTCAATGTCGGGGCCGTACTTAACAACGGGATAAAATTTATAGGAAAGCGATATATTATGAATGATCAAGAAACAATCATATGAATAATGTCAATGAAGAAAAAAAGGAACATTCAAAACTAGAAGCCTAATATAAATATACACACTACTTTAAAACAAATAACAAGAATGAACTTTTAGCTAGACAATAACTGTGAATATCAAGAAGGGATGCTACTACAAAGGAGTATCACACACATGTCTCTCATAAAATAACATGTAGCATCTTAAAGGTCTTTTGTAATACAAAATCCTGCATCACTAATCATAAGCAGTCATTTCATTTACGGTAAATTACACTAAAACACGTCAGATAAATGTTATATGGCTCCTGAACGAACTCCAAGACCTGTTCTATCAATTGTTAGATTTTAGCTAAGTTTGTCTATTTTTAAAACCATTATATCATTCAAAATTGTTCTACGAGGTATTGAAGTCAATTGAAAATAAGTCCGATGAACTGATGGATGACTAAAACGACATTTCTTGTTATGTAGTGTGAGGAATAGACGGTAACGTGCATGGATGTGATGATTCAATGTGTATACTGCAAGAACAAATTGTAAGCTTAACGCAATCACCACATACAACATGACTGCATGGAATTAATACATGTGTGAACTGGTTTAGTTTGAATATAAAACAATTTAACTTTGACTTCAGCTCCATGTTTTCCCTCTGCAGTGCCAAAACACATACAATTATAAGCGAAAGTTACTATAAATATATGTAATACAAATTGTGATATTCAAATGAGTTTTTGTTTTATCATGCATGTAACTAAAAGTGTTTTTCAAATAGACATATATTATTGATTGTGCATGTTTTGCTTTTATTCTGTTTGAGGGTCTTCGTCCAACAGACTTATTTCCGACATTTCTTAAAGAACTCATGATGCTCTTATTTACTTCTCATAGAGCAGAATTTACACAAACTAACACACCTTCTTTTTGTTAGTTATGTCGTTGATTGTTTTTTTTTTTTGGAATTGCATTAATGAACAATAATAACAACAAGAATATATCATACACCAATGCATATCTTGGTTCATGTATGGTCTTTAATGACACAAATAACATTTTCCTATTATCAACATCCCAATCTTGAGTAGTTAGTTACAAAATGTCTTACCAAGTCTAAGATTCGTTTAAGTCGATATGATATTAATTTCAGTGCACATTAAAGGAACTATCATAACAAAACGATATGCCAAATGCATATGTTTGACAGTATCAAAAAGACATACCTTTGAAAGCATCCGAATGGGACTTAACATTTCCTTATTTAAATAGAGGGGCGGAAGATACCGAAGGTACAGTCAAAGTCATAAGTCGAATGCAAACTGACCACATGGCAAAAAAAAAAAAAACCAAAAAAAAAAAACCCGATAAAACGACCAAAAACAAAGCAGTCTACATAAAACAACATAGACAACCAACGACCGGGAGACATGGACCCAACAAAACACCGGGTGATCCCAGGTGCTCCGGAATTGTAGACGTATCCTGCTCCACGTCGCCACCCGTCTTGTGAATTATTCAGGTCATTTGTATCATATTCTAAAAGCACATTAAACCCAACACGATATGGAAAATGTGCACAGTTGTTAATCATATTGATTTTATATATCTACCACAAATGTGCAAAGGCGCCTGAATTGTGTTGAAGACCGTATTGTTAAATTTCTGTTTCATTTAACTTTCATCTGATATTTAAAAAAAAAAAAAGGAGACGCGGAATGATGTCCAATGATTCAACTACTCCTGTGCACCATAGATCAATAGTCAAGGATTAGAAAAACTTTGTTTGTCTAATCATGACATGTCATTGATTTATTGTAAATTTAATTCTTCCTTGCATGATATCATTTCATTCATAGTTATTATGATTAATCAATATACGCAAAATATGATTTACATACTAGTGTATATGTCACTATTTGAAAAACCTAAACAGCAATAAACTATTAATTTCTACGAATTTTCCGATTTTCAGATCCCGATAACAATTCACTATCTACTCACGTGAATGTGTAGTTTCGATAAATAAGTCATCGTTTTGCCTATTAGTATTACACTGGCTGCGCAGTTCACCAGCTGATCTTGACTGACTGACGAAGTTAAAATGTGAAAATGTTGACTGTGAGTCTAGTTCATCAGTTCCTGTCCTTAATTGTTCTCTGTCCTGAATTGTATCATCAGTCCACGGTATTGCCATTCCTGTAAAAAAATATTATTACAACTTAATCATCTATCATCATAAATATTTCAGTTTATTTAATTTCTCCTAAATTAGGCTAATTGGGCAAAAAACCGTCTTAGATCATCTGTATGAGGCCTATTTTGTTCCGGACATATGTCTTCTAGATAAGAAAAAAGGCAAACCCATATAGTAAATTAACTAAGAATAGATAATACGACCACATGATACTATATAACATCATATATGACACACTTGTTGCATGTTGATTAAAGAGCGTACTTCATACACAATTAAAGTTAGTTTTAGTATTGAAATATTATAATCCGACTTTAAATGTTGAGTTATTCATGTTTTTTTTTTTATCCTAAGTCATAGATTTACATACCCGTATTTGACACAGTTTTTCGGAGTTTTCACTTTTTAAATGCCTTTCAACTTTGTATTTGAGATGGCCCTCCTACTGTTTTGTATGGTGGCCGGATGCGGCCATTTCGCCTTTACGCGTTTTCGCGTTTTCTCCTTTCACTTTGCAAACGCGAAATCGGGAAATCGACAAATCGAGAAAGCGAGAAAGCGAAATCGAGAAATCGGGTAATCGAGAAAACGGGAAATCGGGAAATCGGGAAATCGAGAAAGCGAAATCCAAAAATCAGAAAATCGAGAAATCGGGAAATCGAGAAATCGAGAAACGAAATCGAGAAATCGGGAAATCGAGAAATCGGGAAATCGGGAAATCGAGAAATCTATTTCCCGTTTTCGCGTTTTTGCCTTCGCGTTTTCTCGTTTTCATTTCTTGATTTCTCTATTTCTCGATTTCTCGATTTCCCGATTTCCCGATTTCTCAATTTCTCGATTTCCTGATTTCTCGATTTCTTGATTTCTCGATTTCCCGATTTCCCGATTTCTCGATTTCTCGATTTCGCGTGAAAGTAAAAGGAGAAAACGCGAAACACGAAATGGCCGCATCCGGCCACCATAGTTTTGAGTCATGCGCCACTGATGAATCTTGTGACAACGAAACCCTCGTCTGGCAACGTCTGGCATACTAAATTATGAATGATATTTGATCAATTATTTTCGAATGTCCCGTCGTATTCTGTTGTTGCGTAGATGAAGAACTAGAGTGTGTATCTACCATATATATTAATGTAAACCAACCTTTAAAAGAATTGATTGTTTGATAGAACCATTTTAAACGTCTCCTTTTCAAAGTATGACGTTGTGCCTGGCAGCGGTTCAATAGTTCTTAAACAGATGGAGAACTTAGGGTATAATGTTCAATAAGAAAAGTAAGAATTAAAAGTGTCATTGATGTAACAACCACATCACACCTTTCCTCCCCTTTAGAAAAAGAATTATAAGGAACTACCCCTGAAATAGTTCTACTCAATGTTCCTTTTCATTAACTTATTCTATACAATTAATTTGAAAAAAACCCCTATATTAAGAATATCAAACTTACTCATTAGAAACAAGTTGACAAGAATTCCGGTATATACGTTCCCAAACACCTTTCACTTTGATTTCATCCTGTTAAAGAACAGTTTCCGATAAAAAAAAAACTATGTATCTTATTTTGTTATTGATTAACACAAAAACAACTCCCGTCGAAGTGACATCAACCTGAAATTTTAAATACTGTTAGTTAATGTAACTTATGTTCGTTTTTCTAAGTGTCCGATTTGGTTAACGCAAAACAAAACGGTAGAGGATGAAGAGAAAATGAACAGGCGAATATTAAAATCGTGGGAGGGGATGGACACATTAATTTTCATTGCTAAATTGAAAAAGATCGAATGGTTAATATACAAAAATTAATACATGCAGTTACAAATTAATACAAGAAATATTTGTACATGGATTTCAACATAATAATGGAAAATTAGCATACTAAAATAAAATTACAAGTTTTTGTTTACATATATAAATACACATATATTTGAAAGGTTGATCATACGAGGAAGATGTAGTTTATCTCATTTGTTAAACACGTATAGTAACAAAATGAACTATATCTAAAATAGCACACAATTTAATGTTAATAAGTGTATTTATCAATTTACGCGATAATAAAACTACGGTTTCAAATTGATAATAGAACTTCTGACAATCTGACGAAAGGTGCGTACGGTTGACGAATCATACGTAAGACCCGGTTTAGGGAATCCTTATTTTGAGTCTTTTCAAAATATGACATATCTATGTCTATATAATCATAATCAAGGCTGTCATGGGACTTAGATGGCGTTTTGCCTCAATGGACCAATACACTGGATGCATTGAATTTTCGTATGACATAGGAACTTCGAGGTAAAAATATAATATCACCAGGGGAAGGAGATAATTCTACAAAATTTGCTAAACAAAGACCTCGTCAGAAGAAACAAATACCACTAATAGTATGGGTGCGCTCAACTCCCCCCCTAAAAAAACAAATGAAAAAATACATCTTTGCATTATTTAACCTAAGAATGTGACCCCCTGCCCCCCCAAACAACATTACTTCCTAAATTCTGTTTTTTTTTGCAACCCCCAAAATAGTAAAATTGAAAATATGACCCTAAGAATTTTGTGGATATCGTTTAATAACGTTTAAAGAGATTCCCCGCTTCCCCCTGTGTAATACTGCATGATCACCTTGTGTTGAGTACATACACCCAAGTTTTTTATTTAAGCTTACCTATGAAATCGTTGTTCAGCGTGTAATTGCGTTTTTTCCAAGCATGTTTACTGTTAAATCAGCAGTATTGAAATTAATAAAATATGTAGTGCAAGATTGTTTATGCATTGTATTGAGGATTGTTCCCGGATTGATAATTCGTTTTCATCTGTTACTACGCATGATTATTTTTTTCACTTTTGTACACATTTGTTATCTTTAAGTATCCTCCAATTCATTTTGCAGAATATTCATTTTCATTCTGTCTTGTGCAAAATCATTTATTTTCAGTTCATACCAGGCAAAAACCTTATGACGCCCCCTTCCCCCCCCAAAAAAAAAAAAATCAAATAGTCGTCCCCTTACGTTCATATTGAACTCTATTTAAATTGATGGTGCTGATCATCTATTTGTTGGTTGGCTGTTGTCTCGTGGACATTTATCCTATTTTTAACTACTAGTGTCTAAATGAAAACTGTTTGTTAGGGTATGTGTGTGTTAATCCTGTTATCATGAAAATTTAATACATGCTCCCTTAACGTTCTTTCATACCTTTCGTTAAAAGTATGAAAGCTCTATTACACATGAAGTTGTGTTTACCCTACATGTAAACTTTAAACGTACGTGCTCATTCTAATCTTGGTACATGTATTTGGTTTTAACAAATCGGTATATATACAGTTGAACAAAGGATATACATACATGTACATATGAATAAGATGTAGGTTATACGCCTATGAAACGATAATTTAAGCACGCGAAAGCTTTAATATATTTATAGGTCGTTTGTTTCCATAACAATCAAAATCTTACGCAAGTGATAACGACTTTAAACGTAATGGTCCGGGACCAGTGGAACTAAGAATTTCTTAATTCTATAAAAACAGAAATAAGTAGTTTGTCCTATGATCTGGTCTTCAAAGTAAAACAATATATCATGGAATCAATATTAAAAAATATAAGCATATATTAAAATACAGATGTAAAACACTTTTGTTATAAACAGTGAGGAATAAGTTTAGCAAATGCTAACTTATTATTTAAAGATAAATTATGTTGTAATAATAAAAATATCATTTTATTTTAATATTTGTCATTCATTTTGGTTATGTATATATATTTCTAGTAACTGTTTATTAACTCGGAATCTGAATAATGATAACTCTGCATACTCTGCACGTACATCAAGGGGTGATGTCAAAGTAATATTGATTCTTTATATCATTCAATATCTGCATGGGGATATGGATTTAAATTTCCTGTCAGTGCTTTACATGATAGGAGCCCGTATTCCCTGTGAAGCCCGTATAACAATTCAATTATGCTGGATTTTCCTGATTTTTAAAATTAATAACCGTTTTGATTTTGTTGGGGCTCACATGGAACATGGGCATATACCCTGTCATGATACAAAGTAACCAATGAAACCAACCGACTGGCTAGAATATTTCACTTAAATTGATAAAACTTTGCTTTATTTCTGTCTTTGAATATAATTTGGTGTTTACGATATGACCATTTTACCTGAATGGGAGTTTCAGTTTTTTTAACAGATGAAGAAACAATAGGGGGTGAGGAGGCTTATTTCATTGACGGATGCATGCTATTTTTTTTTTGAAAAAGGTTTACGAGATCTTACATTTAAAATCAACAACCATATAATATATTGCTCTTTTCATCAGATTCTTTATTTTATCTTCAACATCATATATAAAAGACAAAACAACCTAAACCTACATTTAAGGATATACATGGTATTTTTTTATATATGTCTGTATTATATTTTACAAGGAATGTGAATATACTGTAGTTCAAGACAGTTTTATTTTATTATTTTTTTTCGGGGGCTATTTTGGTCAATCTATATAATGTAAGAGGACTGAAAAATTTTTATAGTCATTTAAGTGATAACAAAATATATCTATATATATAGATATATTTCTGAAAGTAGACTGTGCCTTGTTTCTAATAGTACCGATATCAGTGAAAAAATCATTTAGGAGACATCTCGGATTTTACAACTGTACAAAAAGAGCATTCTTAAATTTTAATTTACAAAACATGCAAACGTGTGTCTGATGTGAGATTTCTTGCAAATTTTTAATTTAAACAAAATATCCGAAGGAAAGGTGCAAATTGTACAGCAAGCAATATAAACGGCTAAAGGCGCAAAGTGAAGATAAAAGCTTATTCTGTACTAAATAATCTTTTCATAAATACTAAGATGGAGCTGATTTAACAAAAAAGAAAACTAATCAGCCAAGCAATCATCCAAATCTTGATGAGACGGACAGTTAAACGCGGCATGTGGAAAGTGGTAGGTAAAAATGGTGGAAATTAGCTTGAGAAAATGAAAAAAATGATTTTGTTGATTATGCATAGTCATAGACAAACTTCAAATATTATAATGTTTTGATTCGAAATGAAAGACAATTTTGTGTGCGATTTTTTTTTCAATCTTCCATATAGTACTAGTGTAATGATAATGTATTTTACTTCAAGTAATTTGCCTAGAAACATCAAAAGTCAGTGTTACGATACTGATATGATTTATAACATATCTTTTAAAAATCATCCGTTGATAAGTTAAGTTCCAAGTCCTTCGGGCAAATATGACCTTGGTACCTGTTGGACATAAAACTCTTTACGTGTATCGATACTTATACTTTTCATAAGCCCATGGGTGGCCTTGGGCTGTTTTCTGATCTTTGGTCGGGTCGTTGTCTCTTTGACACATTCCTCATTTCCATTCTCAATTTTATTTGCTTTGGAAAGTGGAGATTGATTATTTAAAAACAAATTTAAGATTGTCTTTGGCCGGTTGTTTTTGGTCTTTCATTATAAATGTTCACCTCAGAATTCAATCAGTAATACTTCAGAAAATAAAAGAAATAATGGATTTTTTTCGATTTTCAGTTACAGTTCAACGATACACAGTTACATGCAAAAGTTTATAAAAATCTGTAAGTTAGCCCATTTATTGTATCTTGACCATAAACGCCTACAGGAAAGTAAATAAATAAACTTTGCAAGTCTCTTGTCCTATATGAACATCATGAAATACTTTTTTTTAAATGTGAATAAATGACTACACAATGACCTTCTCTTTATACGGTGGAAACATTACAACTTTTATCCATCATCTTAAAAACTAACGCTATAACAATTTGTATATTTGCTCTTAATCAGCGCCGAAATAATTTCGATTTTTTTTTTGGTTTTTGGTTTGAGCGTTCCAGATTAAAAAAATGTAGAAACGCGCTTCGGATGCACCAAATTTATAATGTGTTCATTTCATTTACCAATAATTATTTAGTAAAGTGCAGTGGAGAGCTTATTTTCTATGACTAAGATATTGCAAGGCAACATTTGGATACTGTGCTGAAATGCATTTAAAAGAGTAAATGGTTTTCGTCAGCATAGTATCAATATTGAAATATACAGAGTTGTTTTCTAATGAATACTTTCATTTCTTCACGATAATTAAAAATAACTAGCTTGTGAAATAGCAATAATTCCTTCATTCAATTTGACAATTCCTTGTCACTCTGTCATCTCTATAATAGTCAATTTGTATAATGAAAATTGCTAATAAAAATATATATCACATCTTAATTAAAACGTGTATACTGAGCAAGCATTGTCCTTCCTCGGACCGTTAAACGTTCTTCACATAGGTAAGATATGTTTCTACTGTTTTGAAAAACGAACATGTTATTACGATACATATAGTCTTGAAACCATTTATATTCGGTTAACTTCAGTATAACACAAACGAAACGGGAACGAGTTAAGATATTATCAGATGAAATACCTAAAATACTAAAATAAACAATGAATATGTTGAAATTGTACTATATTCATGAACATAATTTGGTGAAGAACAATATTATATGTTTGTTTATTCAATTGAAAGTAGAGTCCATAAAGTGATATAAAAGTCACCACCCTATAAATGCCACATGAATACTACACATATGGCAGAATTTTAAGATGAATATTCACACATGGAAAAATTATTTAAATGATGACACTATTTATAAGATGATTTATGTAGAGATAGTTTTCGTTCACATTATGAGTATCTTGACATAGTTACTTTTTTTCTGAATATTTTCACACAGGATCTTGAAATAGGAGAAACAACGATTTACCTAGATTTAGATTTAAATTGTTAAAATTTCAAAATTGTCACGGCGTGTGAATAGTTTACATGAAATTATAATTTAACATAAATTATTAATTATAAAGGAAAGTTTACTTGATTAATAATGTCCTGTAATTCAATTAACGATTAGTTTCATCTTTTTACTTTGCATTTGTTAATCGGTTTAAAATAAATCATGTCGGAGCCTTTATGAGTTACCATACAGTATAGGTTTTCCCAACTTTAAACATCGTACTTTGACCCATAGTTGCTTACATTCATGTCCATATGTCTATGGTTGTCAGTTGTTCCAACCAAACCACACATCCTTATTTTTATATACATCATATATTCACGAGTGTGTCTACTGGTTATATATACATTTTTAATTGTGCGTCTCCGGAACAAGTGAAGAATCTAACCAGTAAAAATTTAAAAACATTTTCATTGTCAGGGAGATAAAATTACATAAAAAAGTGGTGAACAGTTGAAGATAGAGACTTAGTTTGTTTACTAGGTGAAAAGTCATACGACCCCAAATTCCTATGCACCAACGCTGTGTAAGAAACCTTTTGAATGCCTCATATTATTTCTTTGACATTTACAGTACTAGGTAGTAAAAGTAGTAGTTTCTGTATGATTGTGTATTGTCAAATTTAACTTAGTGCTACATACATATTAGACGCTAGACTCATTTTGTCATCATATCTATACTACTAAAATAACGAGGTCCAATTTGTTAGCCAGGATTACGTAAAAACGACGAATCAAATAATTCAACTTTATATTTAACTTATAAAGGACACTGCTGTTGATTCAAAATTAGATCATTCAAGGCCCTTCTGTTTTCCACATGATTAATATTACCAATAATTAACAATTTCCGGGTCGAATCCGATACCGATACCAATAGACTATTTTCATATTACAGACTTTTGACTCCGGATTATATAATTTTTCGACAATAAACCTAACCTGTGGTAGGACATCCTAGTACTCGGTCAAGTAAGAGCAACCAAGAAAAGTAAAATCAGACATATAATCGGTGCAATTTGGGGGTAAAGATTACTGTTTTCCGATGATTTTGTCGTGTATTCGTGTATAAAAAAAAATAAAACAGTAAATTTTCCCCTTAAATTGTACCGATTGTAAGCTTGATTTTACTTCTTTAAGTTGCTCTTACGTGACCGAGTACCAGGATGTCCAACCACAGAGACGGTAACCTGTCCAAAGAATATAAACTCCGGAATCAAAAGTCGGAAATATAAAAAAAAGTCTATAGACTAAGTTGTAGATTTCATATATTTTGGATAGTTTTTCGGTGTTTCGTAAATTATACCATATTTTTTGTTGAAACCCCCGGTAATAACCTCACGAGACGAACTCGAGTGAGGTTGCCGAGTGGTTTCAACAAAAAACTATTGTATAATTTACATGTTTACGATACACCGAAAAATAATCTAAAAAATATGGAATATCTGTTTTAACCTATCGCATCTTTTGCTGTTTAAAATTGTATATTTCATATATTTTTGTTTGTGTACTTTAAAAATAGTTTTGATAAGAATCAGTTAAATAAACATTTTTGGGCCTTACACATAAAGCTTTGCCTACTTTCAAAAATAAACACGGGCTTCTGAAACAGCGGGAAAATCAGTAAGACCAGAATTTCGACAGCAATGGATGCACATTTACATTGGTGACGGATTATGTTACAGATGAAAAAAAAGTTCTGGATATGGACGCAAGAGACAACAGATTTCTGATATATTGAAAGATTTCTGGGATCCAAGATTAAAAGTTGAACTGCAAAGGGTATGGTTTTTTTTTTGGTTTTATCAAAATATTCGTAATGTTTTAATTTTTTAATATTAATTTATAATTCTGAGGAAATTTATTTCACAAGAATCTTTCTGAGAGTTTGGATGAATCATTCCACGTTTTAATTTGTATCAGAAGCCAAAGTCGTACATTAATTAAAAATGATTTTCAAAATGTTCACGATTTAAATTAAATGTTGATTATAGATAATTTAAACAAAAAAATAAGTTTCACTTAGAGTAACCAGATGCTATCTAATTTTAACGATCCAACATTATTGTTATTAATTAAGCAACCTCGTTCAAGTCTTGATGTCAGCAGTGTATAACAAATCGGGTGCGGATCAAGGATTTCAAAAAGGGGGGTCTAGCAAGCCAACATTTGGAGTAATACAATGAAAAAGTCTATGCAAAGAGGGACGAAAGATACCAGAGGGACAGTCAAACTCATAGATCGAAAACAAACTGACAACGCCATGGCCAAAAATAAAAGACAAACAGACAAATAATAGTACAGATGACACAACATAGAAAACTAAAGACTAACAACACGAACCCCACCAAAACTGGGGTGATCTCAGGTGCTCGGAAGGGTAAGCAGATCCTGCTCCACATGTGGCACCCGTCGTGTTGCTTATGTTATTACAAATCCGGTAAATAGTCTAATTCGGTAAGTCACATTCGTGAAAAGGGAAGGGTATTGTAGTTACGACATAAGGAACATATCTGATATCATCTGTGAAACGGTTATTCCATAACGGTCAACCAATTCGTGATGGCGTCCGTAAAATTTACGAAGGGATGATTTCAACTTCACCATTTGGAACTCTTGGTTTAATAGCTTCCTTGTGAACAGCAATCCTCTATCAAGGAAATCATGATAGGAAACACAAGCCCGGGAATATCGTATCAATTGGGAGATATATACTCCGTATGCAGGCGCTGCTGGAATGTTGCTACATAGAAATGGAAAGTTCACAATTGGGAAGCTGAAATCATCTCTTTTGTCGTAAAGTTTTGTTTTCAACTGACCCTCATTGTCAATTTCTAGACGTAAGTCAAGATATGAGGCAGACTTAACTGTATCTGTAGTATCCTTTATCTCTAGTTCGATGGGATAGATTCGTTCAACATAGTCACCAAATTTTGTATTATTTAGTGAGAGAACATCATCTATATAGCGGAACGTAGAGTTAAAGGATATTGCTAACTTCTTATCTTTCTTCCTAAGAAGTTCTTGTGTGAAGTTAGCCTCATAATAATAAAGAAACAAGTCGGCAAGAAGAGGGCACAATTGGTTCCCATTGGAATTCCGACAGTCTGTTGAAAACACGTCCTCCAAAGGTAACAAATATGTTGTCAATCAAGAAATCAAGCATCTTGATAATGTCAGTTTCAGAGAATTTTTGTTTGAATCAGAGTGATTCTTTACAAAATAGGATTTATCCTCCCAAGACAAGATACTTGTATCTACGTTCGCCATTCTTTTTAATGAAACAAAGTAATACCAACTCTTTCAATTTGTCTTTTAGTTTGGAATGGGGAATACTTGTGTAAAGTGTAGAAAAGTCAAATGTTTTAATACTATTGCAAGATGAGAGTCTTAGATTGTATGTACTCTAAAAGATCTTTGGAATTTTTTAGTATCCACATCTGATTCACGCCACCTCTAGACTAGGCAGTTTCACAATAACTTTGGAGCCCGGCTTTGATTGCTGATAAAATAGATGTTAATAATTTAGAAAGAGGTTTCGTGGAGTTTAACTTGACAGAATAAAGATGGCAATAATTCAAAAGGATACACGATCACGGTTAAGTGGGTATTTGTTTTACATTACATTTTATGCGTAAGAATTAACAAAGTATAACAAATTTACTGAACTCTAAGGTAGATTCCAAATGGCGAAGTCCATAAAAACTGACAAAATCAAACGTTATCAGCCAACGGGTCGAGTGGAAAACAACCGTCCTATTCCAGACTGTCTATAGGCATTTTTCGAAGAAAACGGTGGATTAAACCTGGTTTTATAGCTAGCTCAACCTCCCACTTGTATGCCAGCTGTTTATTATTCCGTTATATTGACAAAATTGGGCTGGCAACCCAAACCTACATAAAAGGTTAATGTCACAATAATTAGGACCAAGCAGCTAAAACTGTGTTAGTATACATCACAGATATACAACATAACTGACTAAAAAATCCAAACAAACATACAAATAAATCTAACAAAGACGCCAACAAAGACGTTGTAGATGATTGTATGTCTGACAATGATGTCAACAAAAAAAATTTTGTAGTTGATAATATACTGACTAGACGCCGATAAAACGTTGATGGTATATACCATATATAGTATACTCCTTTTCGATAAAGTAAAAATTAAGTAAACTATAAATACTAGGGTAAACACAATGGAAACAACACTGTAAAAACTTCTTTCGTCTGAATCTCACATCAGGACCCACCTGCAGTAAATGCTAATTAGAAGTAATCAAAACTTGTATCAACATGTTAAATAGTAGGAGTTTCCTGAAAAATAACAATTGAGTACCCTGCTCCTGGGCCGCTACTTAAGGTAACATAATTTATGTACCTAGTTAGTTAGACCTAATATATATATATAACATTAATCATTGGAATTAATTTCAGTATTCTCATGTCAGCAAGACTAAAAAAAGACCAGTCACATTTGATAAAATGTACAGCATGACCAAACGAATAACAAAAGCCCATACAGTTTGGAATTTACCAATGCCTACGCTTGACTTAATGGGCGGATGTACTCTCTTGAAATCATGATGTCTTTGACTATCAAAGGTGGGACAAAAAATGAATGAAATGTTATATTCATTCAGTATCAGATAATAAAGTATAAATAAGTAACAGTTATCCCATGAGGACGCGGTGTGTCAGTGTAAGATCACCCCGGAGGCCAGAGGGTGATCTTACACTGACACACCAAGTCCGAATGGGATAACTATTTTACATCCCAGCTGTTCTGGATTAGATAAAAAACGTTTACGCTTCATAACATCTAGTAAAGAACGCCACACAATCATTATAATATACTTTATATATTACTATATAGTATATACCCTTTATGAGCCCCGGACACAATGTTTAAATATGTTAAATTAACAGGTAGTTGATGTCCAGTCGTCCTGGTGTAGGGGTATGAACGTGGGTCTATATGCTAAAGGTCTTGAGTTCGATTCCTTGCATAGACACTGGATTTTTTTCTACATACATTTTGAATGTTAGTCTTTTCCGTTTAAATATTTCTAAGTTTTATTGTGGATTTGACATTCCCGCCAAAATGTTACAGAACAAAGGAAAGCATGCAGAACAAATAAACTCAAGCTAGGGTGATCTGGTAGGGCTGATCGGGCTCAGGTAACCCCTGGTAGAACAAAGAAGCTGGGACGTAAATTTAAATGATCAATTACCATGATTACAGATTAATGTTTAAATTCGTTTTGATTTGGCAATGTGTCAAAATATTGGCGATGTTGATGTTGATCTGTATTAAATCGTGTCTATAAACAATGTAAAAACAAAATAACAAAAATAACAAAAATAGTCTGCAAGTAGATTTTCGATTGTCTGTTTTAAAATCCTGTTTGAATTCGGTCCTTTTGTTTTTTGTAGCTAATACTTTTTTTTTTTAATTTGTTCATTTTTCAAGATTTTTCATACAGATTTTACGTTTTTTAAGATTTGGTCTAGTATGTACAAAGTGCTTATAGAACTGGAAAGGTGCTATAAATGAGAACTGTGACATCACAGAAATTAAACAAAGTTCTCTGCTAGGATTTTACGAATATTTGGATTTATAAGATTTATAAACGGTTTATACATATATTGCCTAAGCAAATAGAAATATTATAAACGAAAGTTGCATCTTTTTTCGAGGTCAATTAACATAGCGCCATTTGAAGAAGAAAAATATGCAAGTACAACCCATTTAAGTAACATGTATCTTTCGTAAGACATTAAAGGATTTAAAGGTCGAATCTATTTTATAAGAACTGTAGTATAGTCATGTTTAAACTCGTAAATTCATTTATATGGTACCAAACAAAATGAAAATAACAAAGGTTACTGTATAAACTCCAATCGAAGCGAGACAAAACATGTAAACGGGATAAACATTAGATCATCAACATGTTTTTCGTGGAGACGGTAACAACTATGTAGAACCAAATACAGTCGTTCGTCCTCATATCCTTATTGAAACACTTTTTTAGTTGCGGAAAAAACTAGTGATCAGTTTCAATTGTTAAGGGACTTTCCGTTTTGAATTTTCCTTGGAGTTCGGTGTTTTTGTTATACTTTTCACTAAAAACTTACGACTAAAGTTGACCGTAAGTTACTGAATTGTTCATGACTTACGATCAACTTCAGTCGCAATATTTTTTGTGAAACTGATCACAGGTTAATAAGGATCAAAATGTGTTGAACTAAAATGCGATACGGATAATTTATCAATTAAATATACAAACACCATACACTGGGGTAGCGGATATGCAACTGTGAAACTGGATGTCTAAAAATAATTTAAAATTGTCAGGTTTGTCATTGATTTGAGTATGAAGTCGTCTATCGGTGGCTATTTTAAGATTAAGATCCACACATGAATCAGACTTACTTTTTTCGGTAACACCATTGATATCAGGTTCGTTGGAATTTATAAGAAATAATCCTCGATAAGATGTTTATCATTGAAGAATATCGATATATATTATAATATCAAACTAAAGACTGTGAAAAGATGATTGTTTATTTTGTCATTTAGATATTTTCAAATGAATTATTTTTCTTACGAATATAAATAAAAGGAGTCCACGTGTACAGTTGTACAATTTATACGCATATAAAAACTGACTCTTTGTTGAAAAATTAATCACATTCGAAAAATGTGTGGTCATTTTTAAAGTTCTGCATTTTACAATATTCTCTTTGAAATCGAATGTCCTTGATGTCATATTTTTCTACATTCTGATTTACTTTTTTTAATAACACCGTTTAGCACTCACTTTGCAAATAAATATTTTTCACTTGATGATTTAACAGGTGTTTTTATCGTTATAAACTGAAGTTCAAACTTGGGTATCGTTAATTTCCTGAATGTTTATTTTAGAATGTTCTCCAACTTCGCATTTACCTATGTGAGTCAGAGGCCTAGTTTACACACCAATAACCTCTTTAAAAATTGTGTCTAATCCTTACAATTTTCAAAACCAAAACAGGTTTTAATTGTTTTCTTTCCTTTTTATCTTCTAGGATTCAATTCGCGTGTATCGCGTGAAAATATTTCATAGTGAAACCGAAATAATGTTTACCTAGGCTACGGAATTAGCTTCGGCAGTATAATCATTCGAAGTGTACACCAAGGAAACAAATTATAAGGTTCCCTTTACATTGTATGTGTAAATATGTAAGTCGTATAATAATTGAATACATATGATGAACTATTTGAACTTCTTACAGTCGTAGGGTATTGGGAAACATAATAATTATATAAAAACTCTCAAAAGTTAACTTACTGAGTACATGAAACTTGAAGAATAGTCCCTGTTTACGAGTATTTTTCCAAACAGCATACGACTAGATTTCATGCCAAAAAATACAGAAAAGTTTGTTTTAAATAGATGAATGTATATGGTATATACTATTTGTTGGATAAGACATATCGAACAATTATAAAAATAACATTGACCTGGTTAAAATATTTAATTATGATATGGTTGTATAATGTGTCACACTATCGGGGGAGTGCACTTACCTTGACAGAGTAAATATGGCATAAATCTAACAGGATACAAGAAATGGTAAAGTGTGAATTTCATCTATATTATATTATATGTGTAAGCTTACAAAAATAACTATTATAACATGCATAACTTGGCGTATCGGAAAGTTTCTTATTCATCTTTTTTATATGTTTTTTTGTTTTGTTTTGTTTTTCGTTTTGCTAGTTTCCTGTTTACATTACTTTATTTTCGTCAATTTCAAATATTTCCGATATAGATTTAACGTTATTTAATATTTAAAACAAGATGTTCGAAGTTTATTTTACATGTTTAAGAACGGAAAATACTGATACAACTATTTAGGTCTTATAGATAGTATATAATGAACAGACATACTTAATAGAAGTCCTTAAAATAACAATTGATTAATCTGTTCCTGAGCCGCTACCTAGGTGAACATAATTAATGTATTTAGTAAATTAGACCAACTATATAAATAGATGACATTAATCATTCGAAATTAATTTCAGTTTTCTATTGCCAGCAAAATTTACAGAAGAACAGTCTTATTTGATACAATGTCTAGAAAGATCAGACGTATAACAAGAGGTCATACAGTTTGGCAATTACTAAAGCATACAGAATATACAAACATATGTTCATACATTGTATGCATATAGCTTGAATATAAATCAAAACTTAAACCCTATACGAATCGGACAGATGAACCTACAGACAGGCGGGTAGACTAACAGATAAAAGATAGAATAACAGACGGACAGGAGTTTCAATGAATGGGCTGATGCAAATACTTGAAATCATGTGTTCTGCTATCGTAGGTCGGACATAAAATTGATAAAATATGACATTCAATCAGTATCATAAAATGAAGTATGAGTATATTAAAATAATCGATAATCTTCACAGATTTATAATCAAATACGGTGTTGTCTACCAGTATTTATTGGCAATGTGTCAAATTATTGGCGGTGTACATCTTTACGACATAATGGTCAAACATTATGTCTTGTCTATAAACAATTGTTTACCAAACTAACAAAGTAACATCCAACTGTATTATATAAAGTTGTATGAATATTTCCATATACACTTCAATAGTTATTACAGTCGTTTATTGAATTTTGGTATATCTGGGCAATCATCCGGATTATCAGGGGTTAGCAGATTTTCCGTTGTATGATAAATTTGAGTTTCTAATTGGGTATCAATGTACTGCCTTTATCAATATATAGTATCTATTTCATTTGGCAAAATGTAAATCGTATGTAGAATTGTCATTGTACGAATATCTAACAGAGACTTTCTAGAAAATAACAAACTATCATAATAAATATAGATAACGCCTAATAATGTTCCTGACTATTGAAAAGTTGCTGAGTTAAACGGCATTTTTCAAAATTTAATACGGTGACAGTGAAATATATATGTGTTTGAAGAAGAACTGTCAGTTAAAAAGGCACAGTTATAATAAACCAGGTATGACAGATAAAAATCAAGAACACACCCGTTGACGTGCTAAGCATATCCCCTTTTGTACATATTGAGAGAAAAAAAATGAAGTATCGGTTAACAGGAATTAGGTATCTGACAGACCAAAAAAGTGTTCACACGTTAAAACTCGTTGATACCAAGGTGCTGACCCAATATACCCAACATGAAGTCATTCTGTAAGATATTTTCTGAGAAAAGTAACAAAAATATTTGACGACCGGCGACGGACGGACAAACAAGGCGGTTGCAATATTGATCCACTCCTAGAGTGGAGGTATAATACAGAAAAGTAAGTAAATAATCATGTGTACCGTAATGAAGAATATTACCCTGAAGACAAGCTAATGTAACTTATCTATTGATATAGAAATCATGCATTTTCATGCTCTAATACCGGCTGCTTCACTTCCTATGAAATGTTATACTACAACGTAATGGACTTATTAATGAGACAATTATGACATGAATGTGCAAGAAACAGCTCTAAATATTCTCGGTTTAAACATGCATGTTTAGAGTAGTATCTAAGCTAACCCGAGTTAATGTGGGTATGGTTGCGCGTACACATAATGCCTATAGACACATATTTAACACCCATGCTCTCATGTTATGATTTTTTTATGGAAAATTTGTCAACGAAATAATTATATGTATGGTTATTGTACCGGTATTATGACATGCATATCTTTTATTTTGACCATTCTGTACAATGTAGCGTGACTTTAAATTAATCGAAGGCTAGGAATTCAAAATTATCAATGGGTTATCAATTTTGTTGATTCGTATATATGAAAAGGAAACCATAAATACATGTTCTCAACAGACCTATATTTGACTTTAGTCTGCTATGCATGCAGAATTTGTTAGAACCACAAAATCAATTGTCCACAAATATTCTGTTAATCCTCAATCCACGTAACTAAATTAATCTTCACTACGCCAATTTTTCAACGAGGAACATTTCAGCTGATTTATATCTTTGTCTCTCCTTGCAACTAAAGTTTGAATGTAAAGGAAAAGGACTTTGAACCGAGATGATAAACCCCTTGTACTGTTTGATAGATTCAATGGACAAAGAAGTGCACTGAAACATACAAAAAACGTATAAAAGGTTTAAATTTGGCTGTTAGTTTTCTCGTTTGAATTGTTTCACATTTTTCATGTCGGGGCCTCTTATAGCTGACTATACGGTGTGGGTTTTTCATTGTTGAAGACCGTATGGGGACCTTTTGTTGCTTTTATCTTCGTTGTTTGAATTATGGTGGACAGTTGTCTCATTGGCAATCATTATTTAATCCTTATTTTTATATTATCCCACTTGCTTTATATTTTGTTCACATTTTGTCATGTCGGGCGGGGCCTTTTGAATAATTAAAACTATGCCCAAGCTGTGTTGTCTACATGAAACAATTCAGGACTAATGTCGGACAGAGATTAAAATTATTTCTTATATCAGAATTGTCTTTTTTTGTTTCAATACATTTCTCTAAGTAATTTTCTAGAATACTTTTAAGATGCTATTTTTTGGATTATGAATAAGTTTCTGTCCAAGTTTCTCAACATTTCATAAAGGTTTTGGCAAATATTTAATGCAATTTTACGAGTTACCAGCTTTATAAATTTTGATGATTAATATCGTTGCTTTGGGGAAAAAACCCTTGGCTATACCACTGAACTTGACAGCGTTGTCGTGAACGGCGGGAATGATTGCACGACGTTGTGATTAAAACTTATTTCAAAGGAATCTAGCGCCATATTTGCAAACGGGACGTTTTCATTAAAAAAAATCAAGGTTTATGGCTTTTATTGAAAAAAAACAAGCACATGGACCCCTATTTTTTCTTTTGCAATCATTCAATTACTCTTTTAAGAACGCTCCGCCAAAATTTTAGAAAAAAATCAACGATAATATTTTTCTGCACTTCGTTGTAAACGCAAAAATATTGTCAGCTTTTTTATTTCACTTATAGTAATATAAATTCAGGATATAATAATTGAGTTTAACCTTAAATTTATTACAGCACGGTAATGCCATTGACCAAGGGAGCATTCAACAAAAACACGCGGTTAAAATATGACTGTTCGTTCAAAAGTATTGCTACTTTCCGTAAAAATCCGTAATTATGACATTTCAGGGTTTTTCCTTCAAATATGCAAATTACGAACCAAAATATCTCAAAAAGTAAGTCATGAAGGTATATTTGTCTTTACATATTTCAAAAGTACACATTGAAATTGACCTTCTATCAAGAAAAGATCAACGAGGGATCTCTACTGTATCGTATGCCCTAATTGTCTTCCAACTGTTGTGATTCACGTTTCATCGATGAGTCTAATCAAAACCTGCTGTGCGTCTGGCGTACCATATACAATTTTGGTATATTTGACAATTCAACTAGTATATCATCGAAAAGAATGTGCAGAAATACAAAAAGAAGAAAAGTATGGCTAATTTAAATTATATTTTGACAAAGTGATGCAGATTTTTGTCGATATCGTGATGTTAAATCAGATTGCATCTCTCGTAGCATTAATTTATCCTTTATCATAGGTTTAAATACATGTTTATAGATTGTCGTAACGTTAATACAGACATTCAATTAAATTTTGCATAAAGATGCAGCTAAACAATGAATTCATTAACATTTATTTTATCTTAGACTTATTCACATTATGAACACATGGTTGTGAAAAAGATAATACATCTTTAAATACAATTCCCAAATATTATATTGAAAATAATGGATGAACAGTATTCACAAAACAATCAGTAAATGAATGGCATCAAATTGTGTCAATGAATGATGTGCAGTTCTACAAAAATATTAGAAATTAGATTTCAGTTTTGTTGCATTGACAAAAGATAACAAAAAAACATAAAGAGGATTACATAAATTACCGAAAAATATATAATGTGACCTACCGAATTAGACTTATGACGGGTATGTACTTACATGAGTAATACGACTGGTGCCACATGTCGAGCAGAATCTGCTTACCCTTCCGGAGCATCTGAGATCATTCCCAGTTTATGGTGGCCTACTAATGAAGTCCGTATAGTGTGAACATGCATATGCGTTACGTATCTTTTGACATATGTGAACTCCATACGATGTAACACAGGATATGCTACTGCTGATCGATCGAGAAATTAAAAGTTGTTTAGTTGGAAAGTGAGTATCATCACGTCTGTCATATATTTTAACTTGAAGACCTCTCCCTGTGTCAGTATCGAGGAAAATACCAAATTATGGAGACCTTTTAGTGTATTTAGCATTTCTAATCTAAAGTTCATTGGAATATATGGGTGCAAGCACGCACTGAGTTTTGAGTAGCAGGATATCATCAATTATATATGAAAATGAAAATAAAGAAATTTTTAAGATCTTTATTTGTCTCTGAAAAGTTTTTCATGATTTCGTGTTCATATGAGTACAAAAACAAGTCTGCAAATAGGGATGCACAATGAGTTCCTAATGGAATAACGACTTAAAACGTTTGAAAAGTATTCAAAAGTATCTTTTGTTTTATTGAAAGATACGTTTTTTTTTAAAGAACGCTTCAATAGACCAATTATTAGCAAACCGTAAAAGTTATGAAATTAACAGGATGCGGCTAGATGAACATAACAATCAGAAGTCGGTTATGAAAAGGTTGAAAGCATCTCTCTGTTGATTGAAGTGCTATGAAATTCCAAATTTAACATTATGTTTCATTGTTTATCAGAGTTTGACGAAATTGTGATGCGAGGTATACTAGAGCGAAACAGCAAGCCATCAACACAAAAAGAAGAAGAAGAAAACATGTAGTTCGGAGTACATTTACGCCGGGATTAAAGATCTGCCTCATATATATATAATAAAACAACATTAAAGGAGAGGCGAAATATACCAAAGAGACATTCAAAACTCATAAGTCGAAAGTAAACTGACAACGCCATGGCTCAAAAGAAAAGAAGAAAAAGACCAATGCAAAAGACAAACAACAGTATACAAAACACAACATAGAAAACTAAAAACTGAGCAACATGAACCTCGGGTGCTGCGAAAGAGTAAGTAGATGCTGTCCACATGTGGCACCCGTGGTCATGCTCATGTAAGTACAAACCCGGTGTTAAGTCTAATTCGGTCGGTCACATTCGGGAAAAGGAGGACGGGACTATGGTCACGACGATTGTGGTTATGTAATATAACAACTACTGCCAATATTCCGTGTTGGGAGTAGCACAGAAATATGGTGAAGGGTTAAACAAGATTTAATCAGACCTAGCTCCTCTGTTTACCTCGATCCCCCAAATTATAAAAGGTACATAACAGAATATGCAATCAAAAACAATACAGGAAATAATTTTATTTCCGCAACAACAATCTAATTGGTATAAAAAACTTGAAACAACATATTAAACAATAACATATAAAAAAAAAATGCTAGCAGTAACTGATATCTAGATTAAAGTACATAAATAAAGGCAACAGTAGTATACCGCTGTTCGAAAGTCATAAACTTGATATATAAAATCATGCCGTTCTACTCTTCACTGTTAGTGACATTATTCCACAGAACATTGTATGCAACAACGGCATAAACTGTAGAGGAATGCGCGATATTATCTAATATGAACAAAAAACCTTTAAATGATTTCAATGTAGAAAAACAAAATTAAAAATTAAAACCAAACATAATAATATAAACTTCTTTCAAACATATTACATGAATGAACCTTTAGTCAGACAATTGCAATTAATATCTGGAAGGGATGCTGATACGAAAGTGTATTGAAAACATGTCTCTTACAAAATAACATGTGTCATCTTAATAGTCATTTTTGCTACAAACTATATTTGGCATTTCATTTATGGCAAACAACTTTACAAATACGTTAGGAAAATGTAATAGTACTCCCTAGGGTACATTTAGCACTCCACAGTTAGGCGTGTAGTTTCGCATTTTGGCCCCAGTGGATTTTTCAAATATGAAAGCTAGTGTGCTATGAAATACATTTTTTGGATGGCTGCGGACTACAATAGCCTTCATAGTGGGTTTATATGAACATCAATATTGTATAATGTATGCATTATGGGCTGTTTTCTCTATGACAGTCCGTATTTCCATATCCATATTAGACACTATGACAGAAATTATTGTGATTTTTCCCAATTTTTGTCGAACGAATATGTGATTCGATTTTACGAAAAAATGAGGCGAAAGATTCACAATTTCTATTTGATCGTTTGGTAGATTTGTGTCAATAGTTTCAGAAAAGGTATCACTCAAAGGGTTTCAAATTCTAGTTTCAAGCAAATTTTTGGGGAATATGTGACATTTTAATGCCCCTTTTTTGCAATATTTTATGGTAAATAAACGAAGAATGCTGCCATGGACACACAAAAAAAAGAATTATATTTCACCATTTTAACTTTTGAAAATCAAATCTATGGAAGATACTAATTACATACATATGCACATGTATGACACAAACATTGGGCTAAATGTATTAGAAAGCCAGGAATAGAAGATGATTAAACTTTTTTGTGGTTCAATCTTCATTTTATTTCCTAACTGTGGGTGCTACCTAAATGAAATCCCAGACTTGTTTTATAACTTGTTAGGCACAATTTTAATGTATCCATATTTAAAAGCTTTATATCATGTACAACTGTTCCTAGAGGTGTCGAAGTCACTAGGAAATACGCCCAATGATGGACGACGAAATGACATTTCCGGTTCTGTAGTGTGAGGAATAGCTGGTAATGTACACCAATGCGTAAAGTGCATAAACAAAATGTCAGTTTTACGCAATTACCACAAACAACATGGCTGCATGGAATCAATACATGTGTGAAATGGTTTTGTCTGCAAATAAAACAGTTTAACTTGGACTTCAGCTCCATATTTTCTCTTTGCAGTGCCAAAACCCCTACAATTACATTTATTTATTACTACACATATATGTAATTAGAATTGTTAAAATACATAGTGCAAAATATTCAAATGGCAGTGAAATAACAAAGCCACTGTCCTATTGTGTTATTCGCCACTTATATTGTGAATGATGCAGGCATAGCAGGATAAGCTCACCCTGTCGACGCACTCTATTTCACAACTCGGGAATATGAAATATTTATCTGTCTGCAAAGGCAAGGAAACGACATAGATTAAAGCATATATGAGACATGTTCCGTTTTTTGAAAGATACATCATTTGCTTATACACACATTATGTTGACCGTGAATATGCTTTGCTTTTATTCTGTTTAAGGATTGTTGTCTGACACGTATTAAACATTCATAATGTTCTTTAACTCACATGGAGTAGAATTAACATAACACTTATTGAATGTTGTTGTTTGGAATTGCATTGAATGAATACCCTAGGCATCAGTAGGATCTATAATGACAAATATAACGATTTTTGTTTAACAATTATTTACATCCAAATCGTGAGAAATCAGCAAAAAATTCTTTCCAAAGTTTAGGATTCACCCCGATCAATTAGATATGATATTAATTTCAGTCCATATGACAGGTGTTCTTACAATAACCATATTACGAACTATTCAAACAAAACGATATGGCAAATGCATATGTTTGCAAGTATCAAAAAGACAAACAATCGGAAGCATCCCGAAATGGGACTTAATTTCTCATTATATCAAATTTCAGGGTGATCTTGGGTCCTCCTGAAGGGTAAGTCGATCTTGCTCCACAAATGCCACCCGTCGTGTGAACTAATCAGGTTAATTGTGATATATGCAGCACATTTAACTCAACACGATAAAGAAAAGGTGCACAGTTGTTAATTACATAATGGATTTCATACATCTACCACAAATTTGAGCAGGCGCCTGTACAGTTTTGAAGACCGTATGTTCAGCGCGAAAAGACTTTCACATTGTATTGTAAATTGCTGTTTCATTTAACTTTAAAGCTATATTTATAAAAATAAAAGGGGAGACGCGGAATGATGTCTAATGATAACGCTACCCGTGTGCACAATATATAAAAAGACAAGGATGGAAACAAATTCAAGTTAGCCGTTTGTCCTATTATGACATGATTTATTTAAAGATTCATTATTGCTGGCATGATGCCATTTCATAGTTATTATGATATGTCAATGTAAGCCAAATACAATTTACAAAACATAAAACCACGGCATTACACTTTATTAGTAATTTTGGTTAACACGTAAAAAACAACATCACTGATGCAACTTCAAACTGTCATTATTTGGAAAAAACGCAAGAAGCACATAACTATGATTCACAAATTTTCAAATTTACTAATGCGATTACAATCCGTTAAATACTCACGTGAATGTGTAGTTTCGTTGGGAGAATCTTTCCCAACACTTTTACACTGACTGGACAGTTCACCGGCTAATCCTGATTTACTGGCGATGTTATTATGTGTAAATGTGGTCTGTGAGTCTAGTTCATCAGTTCCTGTCATTGATTTTTCTATGTCCTGAACTGTATCATCAGTCCACGGTATACATGTAGCCATTCCTGTAAATAAATAATTACAAATACATCATCGATCATCATGGCCTGCCCCTTTTTTGTTTAGACATATGTTTTCTTACCAAAGGCAAACGCATGTAGTTAATGATCTAAGAATAGATAGTATGACCACACGGTTTTGTAAGATTATATATGGCATACATGTTGCATGTTGGGTAAAGGGCAAACGTCATGCACATTAAGAAGTATCGAAATTTTATAATCTGACCAAGTACTATTATTGAATTGCTTGGTCTTCTTTTTTTTTATCCCCATGCATAGATAAACTAAGTGGTATATGGCACAACGTTTCGAAATTTTCGGTTTTTAATGCCCTTAAACTTCATTATTGACATGACCTCAACTGTTTTGATTCAGGAGCTATTGTTGAATCTTATGTAAACAACATGCCCGTCTGACGTCCAAATTAAAAGCATGGTATCTATGATATTTTTTTCGAATGCCATGTCGTATTTGGGTTTTACGAAGTAGAAGAACCAGAATGTATATCTACCATATATAAGTATAAACCAACCTTTAAAGGGATAATGTCTTTCTTTCTCCGAATTGAGTTAATGCTAAAGCCATTTCAAAAAGTCCCCTTTTCTTTATCAATATAACGTTTTTGCCCAGCAGCGGATCAATGTTATAGAAAATGATGAATAATTTCATATATAATGATATATAAGGACTGAAAATTGTTATTGATGTAATAACCACAGTCCCTTCCACTTTAAAAAAAGTAGCTTAAGACATTTAGAATTAATTTTAAAAACCAAATCTTATAAATAAAAAACTTACTCCGTAAAAACGAGTTAATAAGAGTTCCTGAATATACGATCCCAAACACCGTTCACTTCGATAGGTATCCAGGTATAGAACAGTTTCCACTAAGAACTTTTATATCCGTTATAGTTTTTGTGATGTCCATTTTGCGTGACTCTGTGCGTATGTATTCTGTCATACTTTGAACGACAAAATTGTTTTATTCATTGATATCACTTTTGCTGTTGAGTCTGTTTTTGTGATATACGTTTGACGTGACTCGGACTTATGTGTCCCGTCATGATTTTAACCACACTATTATTTTATTTGTTAATGTTGCTTTTGCTGCTGGGTCTGTTTTTGTGATGTCCATTTTGCGTGACTCTGTGTTTATGTATCTCTTTATACCTTGAACGACAAAATTATTTTATGTCTACCTGTACGAATTTCAAACGCGCGATTTTACGCCAGTACTTAAAACCTTCCATCCTTATAGGTGGATTTTACATAGATAAATAAAATCGTATGATATAAGCATAATGAGGATGTTAAATTTGATGTATGCCCCCTTTTGTGCTTCTTCGTAACATTTGTTTGTTTTATAGTGATTAAGATGATAACACAATGTTGACTGCTGTAATCCTATTTTTGACATTTTACCAATTGTGTCTGTTTGTTTTGTTCACGCATCGTTGTCAATATAATGGAATTTGATACGACTGTCATACAAGTGAGAGGTTTGGCTAGCCATAAAACCAGGTTCAATCCACCATTTTCTACATAAGAAAATGCCTGTACCAAGTCAGGAATATGACAGTTGTTATCCATTCGTTTGATGTGTTTGAACTTTTGATTTTGCCATTTGATTGAGGACTTTCCTTTTGAATTTTCCTCGGAGTTCAGTATTTTTGTGATTTTACTTTTATCATTGTTGGTTAACGCAAAAAGAACACTCATCAAAGTGACATCAAATTGAAATTTTAAAAAGAGTTGGTTAACGCAACGGATGTGTGTTCTCTGAGTGGCCAATTTGATAAACGCAGGACAAAACAAGAAAAAAAAAAAAAAAACAGGCGAGAGAAACACGACAAAGAAAGAGAGAAAGAGGGGATATAAAGATCCACGTTCAACAAACACGTTATTATGATATTAGCAATGCATTAACGTATGCGAATACTTAACAATTCAAGTGGGAACAATGAATGCTAGTTGAGTCGCCCTCTTTGAATAAAGTCCTTATTATTATTATTATTATCATTATTATTATTACTAATGATCGTACGGTTAATATACAAGGATTGATGAATGCAGACGAAGCATGTTTTTTAAATATTTTGTTCACCTATTAATAAATCATATTTGTTAGTTAATCAAACGAGGAAGATGTAAACGTCTTTTTTGGATAAGAATCATATAGTTACAAAATAAAGGATGTCTAAAAATAACACAACCGTAATCAGTTCCGAAAATAATATCAAGGTATTGACACAAAATGTAAACAAATATATAATCACACGGTTGAACATATTCTAATCTTGGTATTTGCATTTACAAATCGATATATATATGTACAGTTAGCATGGTTAGTTATTTAAATAAAAACATACACACATGAACATATATGAGATTATGGTTTACGCCTATGAAACAATAATAAAATCACATGATTGTTATATATATAGGTATTTTTTCCCCACAATTATACTATTTATAGTTATTTGTTTTCCAAAAATCAAAATCATACGCACGTGACATATATTTTAAACGTAATGACACAGGACCGATGAGAATAAAAGGTTCTTGAACCTTTAAGATACATGTGTCCTATGATCTTGTATAAGAATAAGCAAATGATGGAAACGATATTTAAAAATATGAGTACATGTTTAAGTAATAAGATGTTTAACACTTTCTGTGATAATCGTTACACTGTAACAGGACATTTTTTTTGTTTTTGTTTTTTGTTTTATTTTAGGAGGGGGCTTATTTTGGTCATCGTATATAATCTTGGAGGACGGGATGTTTCCTTTTCCATTCAAATGATTGCCAACTATATCATAGTACCAAGGACATATTTATTTCTAATCTACCCACCAAATATACACCTCATTCATATATCATTTGAAAAAGGGAACCTTAGATATAAGAAGATGTGGTATGAGTGCCAATGAGACAACTCTCCATCCAAGTCAAAATTTATAAAAGTAAACCTTGTTCTTTTACAATAAGTCGTAAGGTACAGTGATGGTCACATTTTGTTTTAAACTAAGATCCAAGGTCAAATTCAGAAATATTTGATCATTAAATATTTTATTTGATTACAATTTGGAAAATTTGTTTCTTTTCTTTATTCTGTCCTATAGGCCTAACACAATTTAGTTGTAGATTTTCTTGTAACAACTAAATTTTAAACATTGGTAGCTTATTTGCAATTTGTTTTACCAATTACAGACATTGCAATGGAGTAGGTTCACGAAAGGTCCATATTGGCCCTAACATTCATTGAAATTTAACCTTTGTAATAGAAATAAAAATTTGATGATAAATCATTTAAAAATATCTGTTAAATACAAATTCAACAAGCTCTGACGCATTATAATAATTATGATGTCATTATGAAGTCATTATTGTGCACTCATATGAAGAAAATCATAATTTTGACTAACGTTGTGCCTAAATTTCAATAGTTTTTGCTTCAAACAACATTGGCCACATATAAGGACCACCATAATATTTTTTTAGGATGTGTATCTGACCCATATACATCTTTTTATTTGATTTTGGTCGACGGATGTGGCCAATTTTTTTTTTTTTTTTTTTCAGTATGAAATAAACCTTACAAATGCATACAACCAACCATTTTGGTTAAAAACTAGTAAAATATCATACTTATGAAGCTGCCAACATTGTTAAAACAAACATTAGACCACGAAAGTGTTTTGTTTATTGCAATTTGCATATTCAAAATCGTTAATATAGATATTAAAATATGGTAATACAAAGTAAGATTTTTAGTGTCAATATGAGCCCTTCTTGGCCATACTCATTTGATTAAAATATGGATCCCATATCTACTCTTTGTTTAAAAGAAGTTTAACTTTTCGATCATTTAACAAAGCGACGAGCTTTTTTTTTAAAAAAGATCAACCGATATCACATATGAACAAGTTTATAGCGTCTTGCGCACGTGGTGCAGGTAACAGTTCCTATTTGAAATCAAAGATCATAGGTATTTTACAGGGATAAAAATGTAGACCAAAAGAATTAAAGCGTTGGTGAAACGAGATTTTAAAACGAAAATAAGGAGACGTGGTGTGAATGTCAATGAATCAACTACCCAATTCTGACAGTAATGGGTATAAAGCTCAAAGATATAAAAGAAACATTCAAACTCATTAGATGAAGACAAACTGACCACGCCATGGCAACAAACGAAAAAATGACCAAAAGATAAACAACAGTCTTTAAAACACATCATAGAAAACTGGGCAACACGAACCATGTCAAAACCCAAGGATGATCTCAGAAGCTCCGCAAGGGTGAGCCGATCTAGATACACTCCATCGGGCAAACGCATTTACTCAGAGGTCTTTTTTTAATGAACATGGAATATATGCGTCATTTCGGTTTACAAGATAAGATTGAGCATTATTATCAAACTTGCACTTTTTCATCACGTGAATATTGAGGCAATGTTAAAAAATAACTAGCCTAGGATGCTATCAACACGGCAAACTGTAGAAATGTTTTTTTTTTTTTTTCGATGATATGTGGCTTATTTCAGTTCACAATATATGCATTCAAATAACATTTACTATAGTTTGGCATATATACATTAAAACAAAATGACAATAATTTGATTATATAAATATATTTGATATTTGTTATAAATTTAAATTTAGGTCAGAATAAGGCAGAAGATATCAAGGGAACGTTCAACACTCCTAAGGCGAAGACAAACTGACGACGCCTCGATAAAAAATATAAGACAACAGATATCAGATTTCAAACTGAATGGAAAGCTTTTTAATTTACTTTGAAACAGCTTCAAATTAAACAAATTTAATTCAACTCTACTGTTTACGTTTTTATCATGTCAATTCATGACAGTATGTTTAGTACTGTTTATTAACAAGCAGTTCATCTAGAACTCGTCAGTCACTTCACACAAATCTGATTTTTTTTTTGCACAGGTATACAGTATCTTCTGCACAACCAGACAAAAACAACTGATGAAATCTTATTTAACTCGAAATAACGTACTAATTTGTTCTTAGGTTGTTTTTTTTCAATCTGTCAAATGGACATCTTCAACATGAATGTACTAGTGTTACTCTGCCTCGGTCACCATAACACATATTTTGATATAATGTGCCAAAACTCACTACCGACATGTTATTTCTAGATACCAGAATATTCGTTTGATCGGTAAATTCATCGATTTCGTCCTATTTACGATTGTGACATTTTAACGGATTTGATTGGCGGTTGATGCACCTTGTCCTTTTGGTGTTCGTGTAATTGCCTTAGTTTAACATACATTTACTATATTCTAAATCAGTGTATTTTTTTTGAGAATCTATTTTTGCTAACATCATTGCTAAGTACCAAAGGTTTTTTTAAAACATATATTATAGATCTTACATACGGAATATAAATTATTTATCTCATATGATATTTAATTTCTGTGTCATCAGATGATGCAGAAATATCGATTTATAATCGTGTTTTCGGGTAATAGATATAGATAATTGATTTCACAGGGCAGTTTTTCATTTTTAATTCCAGCACTAAACAGCACTTTATCACGTGCTATAATAATATCACAGAAGGTAAAAGTGCAACAGAGCGAGCCAATTTAACCCTCATTGATAGCGAAACATTGTTCTGTTAAGTGCCAATCTGCCTAAGAATCAGGCAGTGGTGAAAACATGACAAACAAAACCCACTCAAGTTGACATTAATCTATGTTCAAAATGTATAATGGTGTACGAATATATAACATTCGTTTTCTTTTCCTGTTCTGGTAATTTACGATATAATTTAGCTGAAGTGCACTAGAAATTAACAATTAAGGGGAGCTAACTCCGTAATTTGCTATCATTCTAACCAAAAGTTATCTAGAGATTTCTCGATTTACCAGAAACTCAGAAACGAAAGACCTACCATTTCTAACTCAGGATGAGGGTGACTTCAAAATAGGATGGTTAGGTCAGTGGGTTATTTTTGGCCATGTTTTGATTTTGTTCAAAATTGCCTGATTCTTACAATGACTGGCACTTAATGTCTAAATTTGCTAAGATGGTTGTCAGCATATATATTGCCTATGTTTACTCGAAGAGACTTATATACCATTCTCCTATTATATTTGTCACACAATACATGAAGGCATTATTGGTATTATAACGACTAATGATTATTATTGATATTAGTGATAGTCCATGTAAAAGAAGAAGAAGAAGTAGTAGTAGTAGTAGTAATAGCATCATCATCATCACTGTTCAAAGTTTTCATTCTTGTATTTCACTTTTAAATGTAAACTTCAGTGTATAAAAACATTTAATGTAGGAAAAACAGTTTAAACTAATGTTAATATATATTATACCAATAGGTTTAATATACTGTGATCATTTATTATATAGTCCTTGTAACATGAACAGTTAGGGACTAAGCAGACGAATACGTAAAAGGAAGGAAACAATCACAAAAATTGCATATATAATGATTAAATATGTTTCACAGTTATATTACCTTTTAGAATACAAATCACTATTAACAGCGTTACAGCCAGTCGTATTAAGTTCTATACACAACTAATACAATTCAGTATTTAAATATCCTTATCCATACACCACGTCTACGTCAACCACATCACCATGCATGTTTCACAAATATTAACATACTGGATAAATATTGTTTGAGAAATAAAAAAATACCAAATGAACTGTTTACGACTCTTTTTTCAATAAAAAAATTCAAAATCTAACTAAATCGTTCTTTTGAACCGCGCACCAAAGTTAGTTTTTTTACTATAACAATTCTTTTTCAATTCGCTTGATTTTTGAAAAATCAGAGCGACACATAAAACTGTATGAATGTCGATAAGAAGAGGGTATGAAAAAGCTTCTCTATTTTGGTCCTTGTTTTTGGAATTAAACAGCACTGTAAACCACCAAACTAACATACTTCAGATGTTTATAAGATATTTGTCTGTTAACTATCATTTTTAAAATATTTTCATTTTGTCTGGCCAACTTTAAACTTTTTATATTTAGTGCAAAACATCAAAAACCGACAAAACAGCCTCATGCTCCAATCCCGTTATTAATATTCAATTATGAGCAAGAGTTTCCCAAAAAAGTATTTATCATGCTACGAAATGTATTTTACAAAAATGTCAATTGCTGAAAGTATATTTATTTGGTTAAAGTCCTTGTTCGTATGTATTTGTACCAAAAAACAATGCGTAACATTTCAGTTCAAATATATGTTTGTGACGTCAAAATGACTTCACAAGTGACCTTTCTGCATTAAAGTTTCCAGATTAAAGCAACTGGTCCAATTATAAAATAAAATAGCAAAATGTTGAAGGATTGAAAAGATTACCTATTTGTCAGAGCATAGTTCTTGCCTTAATTTAAACGAAGAGACTGATAGACAATCTTTCAAGTTGTTGATATGAATTAGAAAAAAGCCATGCATACTTAGCACGATGCGCAAGTTCCGTGTATCTACATATGATGAATTTGACTACCTTATTCTATTCTAAAAAGGGGTATACAGTTCCTGCTCCTCATCATATGGCACCCGTCGTGTTGCTTATGCAAGTAATATTTGTTCAAAATATTTATTTGATATTGAATGTTGACTTATCCTAAGGATTTTACTGAAGAAACTATTATCCAAATACCAATTGTTTTTAAACCGTTGAAAAAACTTTGTATTTGTCTATTTTATTTAGCAACTGTTGTATGCCACATGGTACTGAGCATCTATTGAGAATATTATTAGGTGTGGATTTGTATGAAGGAGAAGATAAAGAGAGATGAAAGATACAAAAAGGACATAACATAAACTCATGAGTCGAAAACAAACTGACAATGCCATGGCAAAACAAACTGACAATGCCATGGCAAAACAAACTGACAATGCCATGGCAAAACAAAAAACTAAAAACGACGGAAAGACAAACAACATTACAGAAATAATTAGTAGAACTACGAATATTTCAATTCTCAAGTGGTTTATGTTCTCTCTGTGTGCCTTTTTGTTAGAGTATCTGATACTTTCTGGCTGCATGCATGCATGATATGTTTTGATAATTCAGTTTGCGGATTCATTTTAAAGAATACTTGTAACTCACTCGCGTCATCAACACGAAAAATGAGGAATGACGACAACAGATCCTTCATAATGCATACCATCAAAAATACATAGCAAAACAAACCCAACATTGAACAACTGATACATGGATAACAAGGAATTTGTTTTCTTTATCTTATTTTACATGTATGCACTGTAGGCTGGTTTCATTTATATGCGTTTGTTTTTTCTTTATGTTATAAAATACTACTTTATCTGTAACACATCTCTCAATGGTATCGTAACCTATAGGTCCCCCATGCAGATATTGCCTAAAAAAATATTTGGAATTTTTGGTCTTAAATGATTTTCGAATTCTTTATTGATTATGCTCTCAAACAGTTTTGATTCAACCGCAACTAACGTTTTGTATGAAGAAGACACGCGCGTCCAGCGTACAAAATTATAAGCCTGGTAACTTTGATGTGATCGTTTTGTAGATAACGGATATACTGATTCCTTGAATCTCTGTAAATTAAAAAAAACATCCCTATTCATTTGTAACTGGACAACTGCACTACATTTATTAACCATATTATGACCAACATTTACTGTAGTATGGTTTGCAATTCTAAAACAAAAAGACAACACTTTGATTATACAAGTATGTTCGCTATTTATGGACAATTCAGGTCAAACGGAGGCAAAAGATAAAAAAGGGACGTTCAACACCCATCAGTCGAAGATAAACTGATCAGCCATGGTAATAAAAATAAAGAATAACAAAAACAAACAGGTTCACAAAGCACTACATAGAAAACTAAAGACCGAACCTCAACACTGTAATAAGATCATTGAATATTGTTTTTATTGGTATAAATATTGATTTTGTTATCAGTAAATTAAAAGCAAACTAAATATTACTAGTATGTTATATACATATACACATTCATGGATCTACAATCTGTCGATACCTGTATCTTGGCATTGCACAAGGTCATGTTTTTCTCTGACTGTTTATGACGTCTTTATACTAAATCCATTGGATGTTGGATGTGTACGGATTGATAATTTAGTCTTAGATGCATGATTTTTTTATTAGTTGTTAGTGGCTTTGAACTAGCTGTCAGATAACTGCGAGTACTCTCAGATTTGTTCCTAGTGTCTTTTTGTTGTTGGGATGTACAAGTACCCTGCCACGTCCACTTGTATTTTTGTCCATCTGATGAGTTAAGCCTTTTTCAACTGATTTTTATAGTTCGTTCTTATGTTGTACTGTTATATCACTGTCCCAGGTTAGGGGAAGGGTTGGGATCCCGCTAACATGTTTAACCCCGCCACATTATGTATGTATGTGCCTGTCCCAAGTCAGGAGCCTGTAATTCAGTGGTTGTCGTTTGTTTATGTGTTACATATTTGTTTTTCGTTCATTTTTGTACATAAATAAGGCCGTTAGTTTTCTCGTTTGAATTGTTTTACATTGTCATTTCGGGGCCTTTTATAGCTGACTATGCGGTATGGGCTTTGCTCATTGTTGAAGGCCGTACGGTGACCTATAGTTGTTAATTTCTGTGTCATTTTGGTCTCTTGTGGACAGTTGTCTCATTGGCAATCATACCACATCTTCTTTTTTATACTCACAAAGAACTGGGTGTGATTTTAAGGTGCTCCAAAAGGGTAAGCAGACCCTGTTACACTAAATTATTTTCATGTGTATAATTTCGAAAACATACAAAGTTAAAAAGAATCGAACAGTTACAAAGGTGAGTAATTATTTACTTCTATGAATTAATGAATTGAACTTCACTTCATAGAAAATGCATTTTAATACATGCCATTTAAATTTATACAGACACACTATATATAAAGTCTAATCAAATATATGTAGTTAAACTTTAAAACAAGACACACTTTATACGGGTACACACTGGTTTTAGAGTCCCATATTACGTAGCTCTCTGTTTTCCTGACAGGCTGCACAAGCTGCACAAAAGGCAACAATCATACAATCATTACACATATCACCCTAAAATATAAAATATGGCAGTCATGGCTGAAAAAAAACCAACTTACAACAAGAGCTCCTTGTAGGTTGACACAACTCGTAATTTTAAACGTTTACTAGAACACACCCGCGACATCGCAGGTCCATGACTGAATTAAAGTACCTACGCCTTATTTTTAGCCTGGATTTTTAGTATTCTTATTGCAATTTGATAAAATCATGCTGATTATAAGGTTCACAGTTTTCTCTGCTTTCAAAATCTTTCTAGTTGAACTCGTCCTGGTTTTCTCACTACAATATAGTAGTGGTGCTCCAGATATGAACTACAATCGGAAACTACATGTGACATATACTATCGGATTCGACCCGGAACTTGTTAATTATTGGTAATATTAATTATGTTGAAAACAAAAGGGCCTGGCATGGTATAATTTTTAATCAACACCATTGTCCTATATTAGTTATATATAAAGTTTAATTCTTTGATTCGTCATTTTTATGTCATGCCGGCTAACAAATTGGACCTCGTTATTTTAGTAGTATAGATAGTTCCACTTGTATTGTACAATTTCTTCGTTCATAGTGTGTTAATTTACGTTTTTTGATTGAGTTAAGCCTTCCAATTGATATTTTATCGTGTGTTTTTCTATGTTGTGATGTTGTACTATTGTTTCAGAAAAAGGGAGAAGGTTTGGTACCATTTAAACGTTTAATCCCGCTGCAAATGTTTGCACCTGTCCTAAGTCAGGAATCTGATGTACAGTAGTTGTCGTTTGTTTATGTAATTTATACGTGTTTCTCGTTTCTCGTTTTTTATATAGACTAGACCGTTGGTTTTACCGTTTGAATGGTTTTACACTAGTAATTTTGGGGCCCTTTATAGCTTGTTGTTCGGTGTGAGCCAAGGCTCCGTGTTGAAGGCCGTACATTGACCTATAATGGTTTACTTTTATAAATTGTTATTTGGATGGAGAGTTGTCTCATTGGCACTCACACCACATCTTCCTATATCTACTTATATATTTAGGAGATTTATAATACTCAAACAACCAATATACATGTATAATGATTGTCTTTGCTGTCGTTTGGTTATGTTTACTTTGTCATCATATTTAACGAGAACGTTTTTACTTTGGTGTCAGCTGAACCGTAGCTACTTATATATTTTTTTGTATCGGAACTATCAATTTGAAAGTTGGACTCATTCGTAACGCAATTCGTTATTCAACATTATTGACATGAAAGTTGTCTAATATTAATTCAAATGTTTTGCATAAAGCCTAAAATAATCCATCTTTTCATTATTATTTAAACAGTTGCTCTTCTTTTGAGTGTTCTGTTCAATATCTTTTGAATACTAGTATTGTGTCACGCTATACAAGATTTGATAGCATTCCTGAGTACGCTAATCAAAACGAAATTTATAAGGGTAATTTTCATTTACTAGTACTAGGTCGATGACACTGTTTGTGGACTGCTAGTCTCTGAGCATTATCAGCTCAGTAGTAGGCGCGGTACTGAAATCATCTATGACATTTTTTTGGGGTCTGAAAATGCTGTTGATAAAATAATAATTATGTAGTAACTAAGGTTCCATCACCCTTAGGCATGTTTGACCTTCAACGTTTTTCTATTCTTTTAGCATTGCATTTGGTCAAATATCTAATAGCTTTCTGACGTATCCATTCCTCACTGGCTTTCATACGTTTAGGTTCGAGCGTTTCTGATGAGATTTAATCCAGAAACCGCTTCTGACGAAACAAAAAATATTGAGTGTTTCTAACAGTGAAGATTTTTTTGTTTATTTTGGGAGGAAAATATAAATTCATTCTATGGGTATCTCGATTTCTGCTATCAAAGAGAAATGAAATGAATTATAGAAATAAACGATATCATCTGTTCCGTTTATTCAGAAAGCACAAGTTTAATCTATGTATGACGTTATTATGTATTTTTTTACCTGTATTCCACCAATAGTCCTTATTCTGGTTCTTATGTTTATATCTACGGCTGGAACACAACACATTGTGCAGGAAGATTCTCCCAAGCGTATAGCAATATTATACATTGCACAACTGTAACAAAAGCCGGTATACAAACCTATAAATATAATAATGTTATTTCTGATTAGTCATTACATACATTAGACAGGTACTAGGCGGAAATCATTAACATATATTCCCCAAGCAGTGTGTATTCGCGTAGAACTATATATGTAACATGAAACGGTTGGGAATAGTTCTAGTAAAGCATACATAACGTTCATTGACATCAAGCACGTCATTCAAGACTTAATTGAGTTACAGTAGTAATGAATTCACGTGACAACATTTTATTTGGTAAATTTTTGAGAATGAGTCTACGTGTTATATGTGCAGGTGTACATTTGTAAAAACTTTTTTTCTAAAGAGAAGCGACTTTTACCACACTGACAATCTCAAACAGAAGATTAGCCGACAATACGTACCATTGCACAAAAGACAAATGACAAACAACTGTCTACAAAACACAACATAGAAAACTAAAATAAAGCAAAACACGTCACAAATTGCAGGGGATGATCACATGTGTCTGGAAATCAATTGGTGTTTCACTGGTTTGATGACGTCTATCCCGTTACATTGATTTTACATTTATCAAATCATCTGCTCCAATTGGACACAGTTAGGAAAAACTTTACGACAAAAAAGATGATTTCAGCTTCATAATTGTGAACTTCCCATTTCTGTGAAGCAACATTCAAGCAGCGCCTGATTCTTTCAAAATCAAAGGCAGATTATTATATAAAATTTGATAGGACAAATTGTGTTTTTTTAGATTTTAAGAAAAATAATGCCCGTGACCACCTATTTTTATCTAATAAATCGGATGTATTTATAAAAAGTAATTCTCTTATTGAACTTTAACTAATTCTATCCCATATGTTTCATCAATGAGGAAAACTTTAGTTTCCCCTATATAACCCATGTAAAATAACTGATTTCATTAATTTCAATGTATTTTAGCGGAAAATGTTCCATAACCTCCTGTTTTTACATTAAAATTTGAAAGTACATTGACCCAGAAGTCTTTTACAGAAGTTTAAGAAAAAATGATTGTTGAAAATTTTTAATAACTTTATACCGCCTTATCAAGATAACATATAAGCACCTTTAATTTCTTAAACGTGTACGAGACCCAGTTACAGTTTGATTTTAACTATACGTCTTTTACATCAAACGTCAGTGAAGATAATATTGCACCTTCAATATGAGACTGTTAAACATCGATATGAAATTATAATCCATATGGTCATGTAATAGCAGGGGACCGGAACATCGTTCAGGACCGACAGGTTATACAATTTTTGAAAATGGACCCAAGATATCGTCCTCTATCAACATGATCAAAAATGTGATAGAAGAAAAAGTCGTCAGGTAATTTAAGATGCTATTTCATCCTATAACAATTCGTGTAAACAAAAGAAATCAGACATAACGTCCAGTGATTCCTATTTGAACAAATGCATGAATATTGTGGGTATACGCATATCACATTCCAAAAATTAGAAATTAAAAAAGGGTTATTAATACGCCAATAAAAGTATTAAAACAAACTTCAAGAACTCCAAAAGCGTGTTGTAACCGTTCATGGCAGACGAAACACGTGTCTGGCGTAAGTATTTATGACTGGTATCTTTGATAATATTTTACGATATGAACAAAGGACTTGAAATAAAATGTCACTATTATTGCTTTTCGAAAATGGATTGCGAACGTGAATCGACTTTTTTACGTGAAGTGTACTTTTTATGTTAGTTTATTATCCCGTGTGATTTCAATGAATGTAATGTGTTCACTATCAAATAACCTGATACATTAATTGCTATTACATAATGGTATTTAAAATTTAACAAGATTTTATCTCATTCCTTTCTAGATTTAGACCTTTTTGTAGCTTGACACATTGTAAAGATCGTATCTTAACCTCTATTTGTCTTTTTATTCATTTGTTTCAACGTCTTCAATCACATCAACGTTTACTTCAGGGATAAAAATATATCGAATGGCTGAACTATATAGGGTACTTGTTACAGTGGGTGGCTAAACTGATGAGACGGTAGAAATAGAAAAGTCACTCCTCTTATTAAAAAGTCGAGAAAATTAATTATAGTAAAACAATGCCGGTGACGATTCTGCTTAAACATTATTTCTAAACAACATTCAAACATTTTACAGAAATTATTTGTTGAACTGTGTTATAAGCAACATGATAAAAATAGACATGCAATGATGTTTTATTTTAATTATTTACTACGATAATTGCATTTGAACCTTGTCTTAAATTTATAAACTGTTAATCGTTGCCGCATATTGATAAAAAGAAAAAGAATAGAAAAAAGCATGTACATACAAAATCTAAATATCTTTCAGGTCATAAATTTTTGGAGTGTTCCGCTTAGTCCTTAGCATGTTACAATATCCCAAAATATACATATTTTTCACACCTATGTTTTCGGGTACACCGGTCACTTCTTGGCACGTGGACTTTCAATATAGAAATATTGTCTTTTCGTTAATATAACAATTTCAAAAGTTGTGTTTTTGTAGGTTCGAAAATTAAAGAAAAATTATTCAATAACTATGTTGTCCCTTAAACGATTTTAACAATTTATTTGTACAATTCAAAGAAAAGGTCGTCCCGATTTCTGTACATGTACTTGCGGTCTTCTCGAGATATTCACATTCAATGATGACATCGGGATAAGGTCCGTTTGATTTTGCTTAGTAACTTTATTTCAAAAGTGTTGATCTTAGCTGCATATCAATCGATTCGTTTCGAATTTTCTCCCTGAACTTCTCTGGACTAGCAGCAAACATAGACGGATAATTGGCATGTTCCAGAGAAGTGTACAGCCAGTAGAAAAAATAAATTGGAGTTGGAATTTTTCGCATAGCAACATTGTAAACAAATTTTACACACAGCTCCTATGGCCTGCTGTACTCGTCGTTTTCTATTTGAGGAGGGAGATGAAAACATTATTTGGAAACTTTTTTCTATTATTTCAATTCATATTTTATAGTTACCATTTACCCGAACGTTTTCTTTTGAATGTATTATTAAAAGCGTCCTTGCTAAAGCGGACCAAACATTTAAAAGATCAAGTATTCAGTGTTTACAAGGGAGGTAATATCTTGACACTAGATATCCCACTGGTTAAAAATTTGATAGTTCAATGCAACAGTGGAACCCATTAAGTTCATTGAGTTTAATTGTTACCATAATGATGTATTCACTAAATACATTCCCTCAAAATGTAACGAGGCATTAGAGCTCACGTCTTTATTCAGTATTATGCATGTCTAGTAAATGTGGTAAACATGTGTATGTTGAGACGAAGAACAGCAATAAAAGCGCTGTTTCTTTGCTTTTTGTGTGTTTTTGCTCTGCATATACTGCTTTTGTGTCATGGATAGATACCCCGTATCCTGGTTTTTCTATTATTGTTTTTTTTTTATTTATTTTTGCGTAGTTTCTTACTTTTCTATTCTTGTCGCATGAATTTTGTTTGATGTGCTTATTCGTGTTTGGTTCGGCTAGCTTCCTTATACTTTAATTGCTTTGTTGTTTGTTTTTTTGTTTTGTTCAGGTTTTGTGGTGTGTCTCATTTAACTTAGTTTTAATCATTATTATCATTATTACTTTTATTATTATTCGGCTGCAGCGTGAATGTAACACTTTTATTTTTCTTTACATTTCGTTCGTAATTAGATTATTCATACGACCTAATATTAATAATTTCTTATTTCAAATATTATAAAAAGAGAGGCGAAAGATACCAAAGGGACTATAAACCCGTGAGTTGAAATTAAACTGACAACGCCATCGGGAAAAGAAATAAATCTGTACGTTGTACATACAATTATTGACATCTCCAAAACAGTCAAAAAGTTCTGTTGACCATCCTCTTGTTCCATGTATTGTTCCTATCATTAATGGATTGGTCTGTATACCAGGCTGGTTTATAACAACCGTTGTATTCTGCTGTTGGTGCTGAGGATGAACTTGTGAATCTCGTCCCATATGTTGTGGAGGGGGTTGATTGTTATGGGACTGCTTTGGATCCATTGTGTTTTACTAAAATAAAGTGAAAGACATCTTAAATATCTTGAATGAATAACTTTGATTTTTAGTGGAAAAACCATATATCATAATGTACAAAAAACTTAGTTTTAATCGTTCATTTTTCACAATTATAATGGAAATTTAAGCTTGGGTATATCTATAACATTTCATCTTCAATTTTAGCAACAATTCTTTAGGCTAATACTTTTGATTTTTACAACATGCTCCTTTCATTTTTAATGACATGATATTATTTTTTTCTTTGAATAGATACTTTTTATCATCTTTTATTGCCGGTTTATCAAAAACATATCCCTCTCAGAGTCGATTTACTATCAAGTAAACAATTATTTTTTATCATATTATAGCTTTACCTACTATCCTTTTTGTATGAAAGCGCTGCTAATGCGCATATATAACTTATTAAGTGTTATTTTCATTTTATAACAGTAAAGTATCTGGATTGCATAGCTGGACAGCAAATTGTCAATGAAAACACTTATCAATGATTGCTGTACCGCGCCACCCTCGCTTTGGCATTAGATAAATGTCCTCATTCTGCTAAATTTCCGCATGCGATATATAAATTGTTTAAATGTTTAAATGTAATATAAAAGTGGAAAAAGCCAGCAAATACATAATACGTAAGAAGATCTGTGTAAGGAGAAGAAGGTGAATAACTGTTTGATATCATATTAATTGAAGCTATTATAAATTCTTAACTGTTCGATTAACGAGTATCTTCAGTGGTTATCACATTGAATTTGGCAGTATTTGCATTATGAAGGTGTTTTCTTATATAATGATGTGTTTGAGTTAAAAAACTGTACTCATATACGGATGGTCGAAATAGGGACTTTCAATCCAATGCCTCGTGGAGGGATAGTGTAAAACTCTCTACTCGTTAATGACCCATTGGAACAAATCTTTAAGGGCCGTAGGTGGCCTGTTGCAAGGCCACATTCCTGCCCCTTTCCAATATATATCATGGTAAGTCATGTAAATATCACACCCTTCATTCATGTCGTCCATCCAACCTTGCATAAACTACATATTGTATTGATTGTTAATAGTTTCTCGTCCTGTATATAAATGACATAACTGACGTAAAGCAAAAAAAAAAAACAACAAAAAAACAAACAATCAATCGATCTTGGTCAAGTTACAAATTTTTGAACTTGTTTTGGGCCTAAATGTAAAGTAACATTTGCCTCTAGACGTTAATCAATCAACCAATCCATGTATTCATGTATACGATTGTGTTTTTAACAGACCCAGTTCTGCAACATAGAGTTTAACGTGTATAGTGTCTGCTTCGTGTAAATGTGGATTTTTTCCGTCAATTTTGTTGCAATCTATGTTCGTTCCGATAGCACTTTGCTCTCTCGACTGTACACATTTTCTCAATTTCTTATTTAGAAAACTTTGGTATCATCCATTGAGTAGTGGACTTCTTTTAGTACTTACTGTCATTAAATGATGATTTGCACCTAATTTTGCGTTTGTGTAAAATAAAAGTGAATAAAATGAAATCATTAAAAACAGCAGAGTAAGACCTACACACAAGTTAAATGTTCAAAATCAACAGAGTAAGACCTACACACAAGTAAAATGTTCAAAATCAGCAGAGTAAGACCTACACACAAGTTAAACGTCCAAAATCAGCAGAGTAAGACCTACACACAAGTTAAACGTCCAAAATCAGCAGAGTTAGACCTACACACAAGTTAAATGTTCAAAATAAACATAGTAAGACCTACACACAAGTTAAATGTTCAAAATCAGCAGAGTAAGACCTACACACAAGTAAAATGTTCAAAATCAACAGAGTAAGACCTACACACAAGTTAAATGTTCAAAATCAACGGTTGAATCCTAAGAGGAGTTATTTGCCTTTCAGTTGAAATTTTATACATCATAGTTTTTGTGACTGTTGCAAAAACTCTAGTATTATGAGAGAGACGCTGTTAAGAGCAAAGATGATCAGCAAGCTAAAATCTATACAAATAAGTCAATATGACTGAGATGGTTTTTGACCTTCCCGAACGAAATTACCAAGTTTGCGTTTTCGTTTATTAACATAAAAACTGTTAAAGACAGAAAGAAAGCAAAAAAGGTCAGCAATATCTCTAAATAAGTCACGCAACTGAAAATGTCAGTCGCCTGCAATGACTATATTTAACATTGTTTCGTTTTGGCTCAGACGATTTTAGATAGACAAATTTTTAAGCAGCGAAATTGTTCAGCAAGACAAAATCTACAAATAAGAAGTAAAACATTACAGATCGTCAGTTGATCACTTATAGAAATTATTGCCCTTAAAGAAAAGACAATGTTGTCCATTTTTGCCTTTATGAAAACTATGATAGATAACTATACACTTGAAATAGCAAATATAAGTATATAATCACCTAGACAATTACGGATGGCTTCAATATATTCCTGGATAGATTACACTGTAACCCCTATTGTAGACGTTATCTAAATCAATTACAAATGTAACAAAAAAAAAAAAAAAAAAAAACAAAAATGAATAAGAAAAAGTTACGTTTAACAAGCAGAAAGAAATGCAAAATTGAACGTCATTGAAGATCGTATTGTTACAGGAGAAAACAATACACAAAATATTATAAATACTCATTAAACATGCAATTCATTCCACGAATATTGATTTCAAACACCTGAAATGATAAATAATATCATTTTATGTCGCTGGACGCTCTTCCACATTTCATTATAGCATTTGTATAATAATAGAAAATCTGAAACAAATCCACCCTGTTATTGAGTTGTATGAAATATTCATTCGGAATCTTTAATTTCAGATTAAACCAGTGTTATTGAGTTGTATGAAATATTCATTCGGAATCTTTAATTTCAGATTAAACCAGTGTTATTGAGTAGTATGAAATATTCATTCGGAATCTTTAATTTCAGATTAAACCAGTGTTATTGAGTTGTATGAAATATTCATTCGGAATCTTTAATTTCAGATTAAACCAAAGCGATCGTTTTAATTTTAATTTACAATTATTGTTCTTTGTATTATTCCATATTTCATGTATTTGGAACCCCTACTATAGAAGTTACTAATAACTATATAAGTCCCTAAATAAAGCTGATTGATTGATTGCTGCCTTAAAGTCCAGGGGCTCTTTTCACAAAAAAATCTTACTATAAGTAAGATATACTAAAATGTTCATGACTTACGAGTATTTTTTTCTCTTAAGACTTTTTGTAAAATTGATCGCAGTGCCATATGTATCTTGCATATTCACCACGTTATACAAATTGAGGCGTTAAATGTTTTAGAAGTGACTCTTGAATAGGATTGAACGTTAACACGAGGCAAAAAGTTTGTCCCACAAGCTTAAGAATAAAGTTTAACCTCGACCCATAACGTAAGGGAATCTATTAAAAGGAACCCCCTTTTGTCTACGGTAAACGAATGCCAAAAAAACAAAAACGAAAATGAATTAAAACGCAATAAGAGTCACATATAAGTAAATAAGATATGTACTTATTTTGTAAACAAATTCCAATTGCAGACAAAATTTTCCGGATTTGGACAGGTTTAAATTTCCACCATTATATACCGTCTGTTTATCAACTCGAGATGATCAAAATCAATGAAACTTTAATTCGCAGAAATTTGAAGGATGGTATTTTGCATGCCATTTTTTTTTTCGATCCTCTTTTAAACCTCTGATTCTAAGGGGCGTGTCAAATGAGTCATGTCGGATTAACTATTTAGTAATTGGAACCTCAACTTAAAGACCTTACCGGGTTATTACATTTGGTTTACATAAAGTAAACCAAAGAGATCCATTATGTGCAAGATACAAAACAAAAATGACGACAAAATGGGCTGGTAACAACCACTGCCGTATAGTTTTTTTCTGCACGTGTAGTTAGGGCAAGGTCCAAGGCCAAGAACAAAATATTTAAATAAAAAAATCCTTTTTTTCTTTGGCTACGACATGCAAAAACAATAATGGACTACAATTAAAATTCATTGGTCCACATATATTAGATATCTCAGAATATTTAAGTGCTCGTTATAGTAATGTGATATTCGGGTAGACCCACGGATTGATCAAGTAACACAATAGGATTTTATTAACCATCCCAATGCTGATTGTCCAAAATGGGTGATTATACCTTATTTTTAGTGGAGACTTTGAAACATTTTATGGTTACAACTAATTTTGCAGTCAATAAATTCGTAGTCACATTATTTAAATTCAGCGTTTTGGGACATAATTAGCTCTTTTATGATAATAATGTTTATGAAAATGTTCATGTACATTATATTTATAAAAACAAGGTATGCGATTGAGCGCATATGTCTCCACTAAATGCACGAGTGATTCTGTTCATAAAAGTTGTCCGTGTAATTTTCTATAGCTCTACCTACACTGGGCAAAGCCGTAGAAGAAATAAGATCGTCTCATGTATCTTAGTTAATTATCTGGCATTAATTAACAATGAAATATTACTGTGAAAGGTTTGTAAAATTCAAATTTAGTTTGTTGCATGAATGATTTAGCTATCTGGTCATCTTAATACAATATGGAGTAATTTCTAACAAAACTTTAATCTTGTTTGATACAGTTATGGTTTGGAGCTTTAGACCACAATAGGATACATCTATTGACTGGTTATGAGGGTAATAGCAAGTTTGTTGTCCCTGAGATACCAACTATTGATCGAGGCGAAGCCGAGGGCAATAGTTAGTATCAAAGGGACAACAAACTTGCTATTACCCTCATAACCAGTTATTAAGTGTTTTATTATACCGAACAAAAACATCTTTCTGAAAAGGTCTACATACACCACCTGAAAAAAAAGTCACATAAACATGCACAAGATGAACTATCAGGTTTTTTTTTAGCCCGTGTGGTATTTGTAAATATTTTATTTAGTACTGTAATCAAGACCATGAATCCTTGATTAAAAGTTCCTGTGCACATAACAAACGCTATCTAGATCATATTACCGTACACCAAAGCAATCACAGATTATGAAGACCACGACAGACCCATACCATACATTTGTTATGTTTTAGTTCTTAAAAAATGTCGCGTAGATTTTTTTTTTTTTTTTTTTTTTAATTGCTTCTATTAAGTAATATATTAATTTGAAATTAAAAACGACAGACACATACAGATTATACCGTTTTCGATATTTCAGAGTTTAACGTTACCAAGCGCACAAATCCAAGCAGAATAGCCAATGACGTCATTGTTGTCCAATGAAAAATTAGTATGAAAAAGTCCGGGAAATATGTTCATAAAACTATTGACCGGGGTAATAGTCTTTGAAACTATTGACTGGCAAATAGTCTGTGGAATGAAATAGCACAAATATTTCATTCTTTTTTATATAGAAATAACATACTGAAGTATAATAATACTGGCTATTATCCTATTCAATACTTATTTGTTTTATAAATAATAAGTTTTCTCTCTAACCATTAAAAAAAGTTACTGGTAAACATGTGCCTATTCACCAACGGTATTTTATGTCAACTATGTTTATGGCACTAAAATTCGTTTTAGGCCAAAGAAACACGTTTAAAATACATATGATTCAATTGATGCACGAGTCAGATGTTTTGCTAAAAAGAATCTTTTCTATGATATTAATGGAGATTGTCTCTCGCGCTGTGTGGAGGCCGTAGAAAGTTTCTCTGTGCTTGAGGTTTAAGCTCTTATGTTGTTTTTTTTAAGTTATGGCGTATTTATTCTTGAGGTAACCTTTTTTATGTGTGATACACCATTTTCTCACTTTTAGACCAGTTTGTGTACTAATATTTTAATAAGACGCACACCACCTATTCTTGGCCACCATTAAGTTATAGTGTTCTTTCTATTTGTCTTTGTATATTTTCCACCTTTACTGTTTAGTCCATTTTTGGTAATATACTTTTGGCTTTGCTCGGTATTTATCCATCCCGCTGTTATTGTGCTGCTATGTACATTTTTGTATTCTAGTCTTTCATTTTTGCTTATGTACTTTAACTATAGAGTGTCTATATGCCATTTTGTTTTTCCTTGTTGAAATAGTTATTTGTTTTACAGTGATTAAGATTATAACACAATGTTGACAGCTGTTCTCCAATTTTTGACATTTTTAACTATTATGTCTATTTGTTTTGCTCACACATTGTCGTCAATATAATGGAATTCTATGCGACTTTCATACAAGTGAGAGGTTTAGCTAGCTATAAAACCAGGTTTAATCTACTATTTTCTACATAAGGAAATGCCTGTACCAAAGTCAGGAATATGACAGTTGTTTTCCATTCGTGTCATGTGCTTGAGCTTTTGATTTTGCCATTTGATAAAGAACTTTCCGTTTGGAATTTTCGTACTGGTTACCGGAACTTTTGATATACTAAAACAGGGACTTCATATCTGAGTAACAGGCAATACATGCCTTCCTTCTTAGGCTTCATTCCTATATTTTTTTGTTATTCAAAATTATCAGCCAAAAAGTGTTCTACAAGGATCACCTGTCCTTCACCTTATATTTTGTACCTAAATTACCAATATATATTCTTCAAAGTTTGATATTTACATCTATGCGTGGGAAGTATATAGTTTTGAATATGTAGTACCTTCCGGTATGTTCTTTTTGATCGGTCCTGAGTTGGTGGTGTAACATCTTTCAAAGTCTACCCGAATTAATTGCACTTTACATTCGTTATTTCCTACCAAGTTGTCTAACATATATCTCGATGTTCCCCGTGGATGTCTAAATGTTTGTACTGTTTCGCACGCTTCATTGTGATTGTCGAGCTATTACAGTAAAGGTTTGATGTCTTTGCCAGATTTATTTTATTGATATTACTCCATAATTCACAGTTGTAGCGTGATCGACAGTTTGCAAATAATTTCGCTCAAACCGGTGCTAGAGGCCGTTTTAAACTGACAGACAAATGAGAGTTTTTGCTCCTTGTTGAAGGCCTCATTGTAATTTGTAGATGAAGAACTGCAATAAAAGCGATGTTCCTGGCTGCAGAATTAATATTCTGGTATCTTAACAATGACAGCATGTCTTTCTTTTGTTAATACATAGACGTTGCGCACGGTATTGGTGTCTCTTTGGAAAAATGCGATATTAAGCGGGTTATTCCAACTTAAGCTCTTTTCCTTTACAATAAAGATCCATGTTCTGCATATCATTCGAAAGGAAATAAACCAAAGAAATCAATAAAATAGATGATTTTGTGCTTTGTATATTATTTAAAGAAAAACTTTGCTCATTTCGATGCCTATAACGTCATTTTAAGGGTGTCCCGCTGTTACAATTTTGTTTTGTGCACTTCATTGAAATCCCAGTGCGGATTAGTTAGTAGGTTAAATGTGATAACATTTTACAACTGTATTGTATACCTTTAACGAAAAAAGGGGTCATAGACGTTTTTAACTGTGAGTGAAAGAGGATCGTCAGAAGCGTTTAGATTAGGAAGAGAAAACATGTCCCACTGTGCTGCTCAACCCTTATAAAATCTTTCTGCTTTTTTTATTATAAGATATAACAGATGTAAGTGGCTTTCAATAATATCAGAAAAAATATACATGTCCTAAAGAAGCTATCTGAAGTCATCATTATGTAACTGCGGTCTTACTTTCATAACATCGTCAGTTTTCCCGTGTCCAATAAAATGTCCCGATGGACAAAATAACACAAAGAATAATTCGGAGGCTGTTTATTAAACGAAATTCCACTTGATCTTCAATTCTTAACACCTTTTAACTGATATGAATGGAAAATACATTTAATTTCCTCTAAAATGATATGATATGTACTTTTGTTTGAGCTGCAGGTAGAAAATACGAAACGATCTAAGATGTCCAATGACATGTCCCCATAACTGTAATTTGACGTTCACGTTATGATAATGCTAAACTGTACATGACTTTTCTTGCATATTTGGCATAAAATAATTTCATGAAATGGTCTGATCTATATAAAATAAAGTTCTCGTTTAATATGCATTAAAATATAGATCTGCATTGTATCAATGATTTAAGATGTCTAAATATATAACTCGGATACTTCATAAAGACAAGGCTCCAGGCCATAAACGTGAGACAAGATTACATATGATCACAGTCTCACTTTTAGAAAAGCAACATACAGTGAAAATGAAAATGCGATCAAAAGTGAGCTCATCTTATTTATCCCCCTTAGCCATATTATAAACGATTCAAAATCAAGCTATACACCCTATTCTTAATTCCTAGCGTTGTTATCAAAATAATTTCACAAATTTAAAGTACTCGTTAGTCATAAACATTTCGGTATAACGTGCAATCATGTTTTGTCGCAGCGACTCATTTAACAAAAAAAATTACGAGAGAAATACTCGTGTATGTCATGAACATTTCAGTATAGCTTACGATCATGTTTTTGTGTACTGTGGGTAGAACAATGTCTAGTCATCTACCTAGCAACATGTGTATGAAACAGAAGATTAATACTTCTAGAAGTTATGTGAGGCAGAATGGAGTTTATTGACTCGAATCTCCAACAGAATTGCCTGCTACATAGGCATGCGATGCGACGATCGACTATTAAAATTGTAAATGGAACTTTTCTATTACGTTAATTTGAGAGAGAAAGAGATAGAGAAAAAATCAAATGCACTCAGTGTTAGGGTTAAAGTTGTCCGACAAATATGATGGATTGCACACAAACATGTAGCAGGTTCCACTGTATATATTTACAGACACTCCAAACCCTTTCGAAAAAAAAAGTCCCCATGCACTGGACCCCGCATCTTCCAAAATTTCTTTCTTTCCATATTTTTTGAAAGGTATTTTTTGCGGGAAGTTTAATATTCTTTGCATGAATAACCAATTTATAAAAAAAGGTAGAGAGAATTTCAAATACTAATAAATATACTACACTGAATACGCTGTATATATGAAGGACTCTAAAGTGCGATGGTCACGCTAAAGTCCGACGCTCTACGCTAAAGTGCGATGGTGTCCGACGCTAAAGTGCGATCAGATAGCACGCTAAAATGCGATGGTATGACACGCTAAAGTCCGATGGTGTAACGGGAATGTGTTTGAGGCAATGGTTTTTGTTTGTTGCTGAGTTCCTATTACTTTTTCGTGAATTGTTTTATTTATACATCAAGCCATAGTCTTTCTGATTATTAGTTGTATACATGAACGACATTTTGGGTTGAATGGATAGTTCATACTACATCTTCTTATTTTTATTTAAAGTACGATAGTTGTCCAAAAAGTGTAATGGTTACATTGCAGTAGTTAGTTTATCCGGAATTTAGTGGTAGTCGTTTGTTTGTATATTTCATATTGATGTTCGTTTATTGTTTTGTATTTAAATCATGTTGCTATTTTTCTCGTTTGAATTGTTTTACACTGGTTGTTTTGAGGCCCGTTGGTCTTAATAGAATACTATGCGGTGTAAGCCAAATTGAATGGTCCGCGTTAAAGGTCATACTATAACCTAAAGTTGCATACATTAATGACATTAGGTCTTCGATAGAGAGTTGTCTTATTGGCAATCATATGTTGATATTACATATCTGTCCGTTAGGTTGCTGTCTAGTTGACGTATATTCATTATTTAACAGAAATAACAAACCATATTGTAATTTTTTAATAGAAATATTCAATAAGAAAGTAAAAAAAGATGACTCTTGGTTCTCTCAAAGTACTCCGGCTTCCTCAACCACAAAAACTGACCGCATCGAAATAGCCAATAGTGTCGAATGTGGTGTTAAACACCAAAAAATCAATCGACCAATTTGCTGTGTGCAAATGTTCAAGTTTTGTGTATAGTAGATCTACCTTTTTTTTTATCTTGGCAGAACGCCACAAAACATGGCCTGAATATTGCTTATTATACTTTTAAAAACAAAATAAAAAACATTGAAACCGAAAACCCGAAAATGACCCGTTTGGAAACGGTCTAAAAATGTCAAAGGAAATTTAGTGTAAACCGATACTCAGTTACATGTTGAAATTGGAAGCGCTAAATCAAAAACAATTTATAGTATGAAAAGTACATAGTACTTCGTTTCAGAAAACATTGATACATGTATATGTACTAAAGTAGTAACTAAAAAATACATATCTTGTCACATAAAAATAATCATATGTTAAAAAATCGGATTTCGGCTTGCTGTTAATCAAATAGTTGTTAAGATAACATAGAAGTTAACAACTATTATAGGTCACCGTACGGCATTCAACAATGAGCAAAACGCATACCTCATAGTGAGTTATGAAAGATCCCGAAATGACAAATGTAAAACAATTCAAAGGAGAAAACTTACGGTCGGATTTATGCACGAAACTGTGTAAATTTCTTCATAAAATGGTTTTTTTTTTATTATTTGCCTGATAAAACAATCCTGATTTAAAAATTATAATCAATGAAAACATTTTATTTTTAAAAAAATAATTAATCCCCGACCAACCTTAAAATATTGAAAGTTGACAATGGCAGCTTAAGAACATGTATTTCTTTCTCAAACTTGTAGCATATTTTATCAAGTATTTCGTTAGTGATTTATAAAAAGAAATTGTAATTGATGTCAAGATTGTGAACTAATACAAGCATTACCTGATAGAATATGTAATATGAATTATAATGCTAGTAGAAGTCATTTTTTATGAAAAAATAAATAAAACGGACCTCTTATGAATAAAGTGTTGATAAAATGAGATTATGAAAAGAAAAATATCTGGCGATAGCCAATCAACATCTTTCACATAATCCAATTAAGAAGCATTTGAATATTAACATAAATTGAAAAAAATAAGGGCGAGAAATTACCAAATTACAGCAAACAAATAGAAATGAATACTAGTAATAGAAGAATAGTGATAGAAACAAGAAACGAAATATTAACAATTTCACTAGCAAAGATTGGAGACGTCTTCTGGCAAAGAGAACATTTCTAAATTTTAAGAAATAGAAGAAACAAATAATACACAAAACGTAAAAGAAAATTAAGAAAATAAGACATCGAAGGTTATTAGCATCGACAGTCAATGTGATATGTTGGAAGCACGCTCGTCCTAAGAGTAAAGAGGTAGCCTCAGATTTTTCCAGCATTTGTTTCACTCATAGTATCAAACTCAGTTTTAAAGTTTCAAAACATTTTAAATTTTGAAAATGAAAAACGCTAAATAATAAACAAAACAGATTTCAAATCATGTTACAAGACATAAAATTGTTATTCCGATCTAAACATTACTGTTTGAGACAATTTTTACACAAAATTAAAAATGTTGCATGTGTTTCAAATATTGTTTTAATTCTTTGAAAATTTGAATATCAAAGTTTGCATTTATTAATGCCAACCCCGGCTTGAAAAAATGAAAATATATAGTGAAGCAACTTCGAAAATCTCTGCAAAATGAATACTTTTTAGAAGAATGTAAATTCTACGGTCACTTTAAACAGCATTTTCACATATGTAAGTGAAAAGCTAATACGCTTGAAACGTTCTTTAGAACAACGTCAAAATTGTCGTTTTATTGGGAACGTCGTGTAACGCTGAGTGGTACCAATACCGTGCGCAACGTCATAGCAAACGTATTACGGAGCCCCTTAAGTGCCATGTAAATATAATTATTTTCGTTTGCTGGAGATTTAATCTGGTGCACACCAGTTTGTAAAATCGTGCGCACGACTTTGAAACTCATGCGCTCGACTTTCAAACTCGAATGCACGACTTTCAAACGGATGCGCACGACTTTAAAATAAAGGTTGACGAAATCTATACGAACGTTCTCCCGAGTTTGAAAGACGTGAGCACGACTTTAAAAAATAGTGCTCAACTCGTGCGCACGCTTTTCAAACTCGTGCGTACGTTCGTGTAGATTTCGTCAAAATCTGTCTTTAGTCGTGCGCACCACTTTGAAAGTCACGCAAGAATTTAAAAGTCGTGCGCACCAGTTTTAAAAACGTGCGCACCAGTTTTTGAAAGTCGTTCTCAACAGTTTTTGAAAGCAGTGCGCACCAGTGTTTGAAACTCGTGCAAACCAGTTTTAAAATGTCGTGTAAACGAGTTAAATAGTCCTGGCACGAGTTTAAAGGCGTGCAGACGAAATTAAAAGTCGTGCTCACCCTTTTTGAATGTCGTGCGCATGAGTTTAATGTTAAGTATTTTTCGGATAATCACATGATTAACTTTCCGTTATTTTTTTTATAAGTTTTATCATTTATTTTTGTAAATATTATAATATTTTGTTTTCACAAAGGTTCTTTTACAGCTGTTTCAAATTAAAAATTAATATAATCCTTGCGTTTGTATTCAAAATGCCACATTGAATTGAATAAATAAGGTAATAACGCTACTGTTACTGAGCTTAATTGACTTCATTGATATTTATCTGTGAAAATAATGCAATATGATTCAACAAGGATAAAAAACCGTGTAATTAAGAGAAAAAAATACTAATTGAACATTTCTTCACAAACTATTTTACATCTGTGCAATTACCTTACAGAACTTTTGAAAAGCTTTCTCCCTATTGAAGCCACAATACGCTATGACCAGGAGTTATACAAATTATTATTTAAATATCTTTTACGTTTTAACATTACCATGTAACTCAATATAACCATTCATGTCACAGCCATGTTCACATCAGGGATTTATAGTGATTTTGTGAAAGATTAACCAATTAACACATTTGGAAAATTATTTATGTAAAGACATGTTGAAAATGCCAATCTTGACTCCCAGATGTTATCTTTAACCATTGATATGTATGCTCAATCATGAGATTTACGGTTGAAATGGTGAGCAATACACGATCTACAGCAATGCCCAAATAATTAACCCTAGGCTAGCTTTTTCATATTCATTTTGGTTAAAGACTCGAGTATCTTATTATGAATTTTAACACATTTATACATGTTTTGTTGATATTTGTCCCTCCAAGCATACCATAATTGTGAACCCTTGAAATATTTTTTTTTTCTCGATAAAGGTACAGTTCAGGGAGATTCAGTTTGCGGCGGAGGCTTTGAATTTTTTGAGTTTATCTTGAAAACTACAATAGATTTAAGAAAAAAAAATGGGTGAAATGAAAACAGTCTGAATATATATGCTCTATAGTAAAGGTCCCATTTGGGCAATTTGGGCTCTGATGGGTTTTGTTGTTTTATTGCCTATTATCTTGATAACTTATTTATAGAGAAACCTTTGCTTGCAAAATGGCAGACAAGAACAGATTTACAAATAGATAATTAGACATGACTGAAATTATAAAATCAACCACTCAAGGACTGACCATTTTCTTTCATTGTGGGGACCTTGGAGGAAACATTGGAATTTCTCGTATTATTTGAAGTCCCCACCTTGAAGAAGGAAAATAAATTTCAAATCCCCCCACCGTTTCCCAGACAACTAATTTTAAACCCCCATTATTTTGATATGTCGATTATGGTCTCATTGATATTTACCACACTTTCATTCAATTTTAGCTTCAGGTAAAAAATACTCTCCTGAAAGAACATGTTGAAACTTACGATTTGAATCTTAACAGTTGAGGCGAGCGGAGCGAGGCAATTAAAAATTGACGTATTTCGAGCCAAAACTTTATATTTTTTTACTGTAGGGGGAAGTGTTGGGTGTGAGTCCCCTGATTACGCATCTCCAGGTCACAAAGGAAATTCATTTATGTAAAGACATGTTAAAATATCAAACTTGACTCCCAGATATTATCTTAAACTATTGATATGTATGCTCAATCATGAGATTTACGATTAATCATGTATGGAAACAGCTATTAGTATTATAAGTGTTTTTTTTTTACTATATGGAAAGGAGTATAGTTAGGAAAGCTTAAAAAAGCCCTGCAAAAACTAATAGAACAAACCATTAATCTCTGATATTGTCGTTCTTCATGTCCAATAAACAAACAGACGATGGTCATGACTTACATGAAACACATAATGAAATGAAGATTGAAGCCAAAATGATGACATAAGAGATACAGATATGATATCTGAAGTTATATATATAGCACGCCTTTTACGAATTAACGTATTTAATTCACGAAAAGCGTAACTTTGAGTGCATTAAATATGTTAATGAGTAAGGCGTGGCTATATATGATTTGTAACATTAATGGGCTATGACAGACGTCAAAGGTTAAATGTTGACCAATTAAACTTTACTGTACTTTTCAATATGTCGATCAAATAGTGGCGTGATACTATATATGATTTCCAGAAATTTAACACATGCAGCAGATGTCAGATGGATTTGTGTGTCAGATACAGGTACATTAATGATTTAAATGAATTGTTGCCGTGGGATTCAGGCTCGATAGCCATTTACGTGTTATAGAATATGTTTTCTCCCCAAAAACTCTTGAAAAAGGGGGATGCAAAATTTTATACGATGTTTATCTGCCCTTCAACTCGAAAATGACGTGTAGTTTCAAAGGAGTTTTATCGTTGTGATAAGAAGGAAACTTTTATAATACCAACTATGAAGGTAATTAATACTATTCTTCCATTCCCAGATCGGTTAATTGATTGCAATGGTTGCATGTTGAATGCGTGTAAGATCCAGGGACAAAAATTTGAAGCATGATCAATTCACGGAGATAGGCCTTTATAGAATGAAGAAAATAACTAAACATCCAGTGACATATATTTTTTCATTAGTTTCGACACGATAAAAACAGGTATCCAACCAAAATAACAGTAGGAAAATTTATAGTCATTTCTATTACATTCCGTTTTATTCTTTCATTAAGTGGAGGAAATTAAACGACTAAAATTCCAGTGACAATTTTTTTTGGAATATTTATATTGGCACGATAAAAACAAGTATCCACCAATTTATCAATATCGCCTCTTCGTTTATAGACCACGTTTTTCCTTTTTGTAGCTCTCCTCGAGCATTCATTTGTTTCAAGTACAATGTATAGGGAACCATTTTTAATTTAGGGTTAGGTTTACAAGTTTGGCTAGTGTATGGGTAAGCCCCCTCCCCCCCCTTTTTTCTCGATTTGTTTTTGATATATTGTTGTGTATGCATTTAGTTTACATTTATCAGGACATTTTATGGTCATTGATTTCATAGTTTACTAGGCCAAGGAGGCGGAGCTAGACAGTGAAATAACAACTTTTGAGATGGAAGTTAGAGCACTGGTCTTAGCTCCTCCCATTTTTTGCTTTTCCTATGACAAGCGACACACGGCGGGACTGGAGAGTGCAATAACTAAAAAATCATTCAGTTAACGCACTCCTCTAAAAATAACCGAAGTTAACTCACTCGAAGATCAAAGGAAAAATTACCATTCATGTTACAATCAACTGTCAGACACTCCTACTAAATAATCAGTTACTGATTTAGTGTATTCATCAAATTGGCTATAATATTTGCATGTTTGGAATACAGAATTGCTTAAATTTTATAAACAAATGTTGATGCCCCCACATTTGAAGTATTAAAAAATTGCTACGCAGGGCGCAGCTTGATACGACCGCAGAGGTCGAACCCTTAACAGTTGAAGCAATTATGGACACAACATTCAAGCTTGATACAGCTCTGAATTTAGATTGTGATCAAATAGTTGACACAGCATCTTTTAAGGCTTTTGACTGCCTGCCCACAATATCTTGCTAGATAAATTATCAGCATATGGTGTATCCCCCCATTCAGTTACTCTTTTAAAGTCCTATTATATCAAATCGTAAACAACAAATAAAATTCAACAATGTTTTGAATGGTGCCTGACATCCATTAAGGCGTACCACAGGGTTCTATACTAGGATCGTTGTTGTTCAACGTATTTATAAATGATATTTTTCTTTTTGTTAAAAATGGTAGTTTATATAACTATGCAGATGACAATACTGTCTTTCTGCACTCCAGATTTTGATTTATTAATTTCAACTTTGGAGTGGTGGTTCCGGGTGAATAAAATGCAAGCAAATCTGAGAAAGTTTTGGCTGTTGGCGAACAGACCTTTGAAAAAAATAGAAAATTCGAATCTTACATGTGAAAAAACAGTTAAATTATAAGGCATTGAAATTGATCATCGGTTAAATTTTGATGCTCATATCAGCTCGATCTGTAGAAAGGCCTCACAGCAACTAAATGTTTTAAAACGTTTGGGCTTTATTTTTATTTGTTATGTTTACAGAGCTCCCTCTTATTTGTTATGTTTACAAAAAATCTACCCGGAAATATGTGTTTAATTCAGCGAAGTATGTAAAGATGTTAATATCAGCGACAATACACCTACGTCATGAAATTGCAGTAATCCCTAATACATTTATGGCCCCAGTTCCCATGTTATAACAGGAGACCTTAACATTGTCCATGACAGAGAGTTGACATCATTCCTCAGTAAAGGACCTAAATATCGCCCGCGTCAGTTATTAATTGGAATGAGTGTCGTAACATCATCCAAGACTCACTCCGTACTTACTGCACGAAATGGATAAAACGAGAAAAATCCTTCGGATGAACTATGAAATTCCGAAAATAACGCCAGATGATATAAATACTTTATTATAATATAATAGCATTATTTATCTATTGATGTTATATTAATATTTTGTAAACGACTAACAATATGCAGTTTATCTACCTGAAGAATCCCTGAACTTCTGGTACTAATGAAACAGGGACCTTCACTGAGATAGCTGTGTCAGTGGAGTAATTGTTAACAGCGTATGCAATACTGTTGTTGAATAAAAAAAAAAAAGAAGAAAAATCCTTAGATTCTTTTTTCAATTCAGTAATGAACATAGTTGATATTCGTATTAAACATGTTAAAGAACATTTTACTCCTAACAACAACCGTAATAGCTCTATTCCTCGTATCAAACATAAGCTAAAAGAACTCGCCAAGTAATTTGTTTTTGTCCCGACTGATAAGGCTGCCAATATTATCATTATTTGTTGACGTAAATTTTACATTGAGGCTCTGAAAAATCAAAGCACGATTTCACCAACATTCCAACTGACTTCATTTTCGGAAAATGACATCTGTAACAAACATAAACTTTTAGCTACCTCTTTACAGACAGCACCGAATAACATGAAAGTTCCAACTATGTAATGGCTTCCGAAACTGCACAAAACACCTTACAAATATAGATTTATTTCGTCTTCAAGCTCTTTTTCCACTAAAAAACTGTCTATTCTACTTACTAGTACACTTGGTACAATAAAAAATCTGGTAATAAACGTTCAAATGAGGCCTTTGAAAATAGTGGAATTAATTATTTTTGGAGTGTCAAAAATTCGTTGGAAGTACTTGATAAATTGCATGCTCATATTGGTGATTTCGAATCTGTTCAAAGTTTTGATTTTTGCTACCCTATATACCACTTTGCCTCATAATCTCATTAAGAAAACAATCACAAATCTAATTAAATGGACATTTAAAAAGTCAGCATGCGAATATATATGTTCAAACTCTTTTAGGTAATTTTTTAGTAACAGCAAACAAAAGAACTATGTCAAATGGACCTACTTTGATACGATATCTGCACTTCAAATTTTACTAGATAACATTTTTGTTCGCTATGGAGATTCCGTATATCGTCAAGTCATCAGAATTTCAATGGGGGCTAACTGTGCACAACTTATTGCGGACCTTTTTCTGTATTGTTACGAGTTACTGTAACAATTTATGACTAAAATCAGCAAAGACCCATCGAAACAACATCTGATACAAAAAATTAATAACACTTTTAGATATTTGGATGATATATTGGCTCTAAATAATGACGACTTCAGTATGCACACTAAAGAGATTTATTCTGCTGAACTGACTTTGAATAAAGCTAATACTAACAATGAACACTACCCTTTCCTGGATCTTGATATCTATATCTTTAACGGGAAGCTTAATACCAAATTTTACGATAAAAGAGATGATATTCATTTCCTATTGTTAATTATCAATTTTTTGATGGTGACGTTCCCTTGTCACCATCTTATGTTGTTTATATATCTCAACTTGTTCGATTCGCTCGTGTATATAACGATATATTTTATTTTAACGAAAGAAACCGCTGTATTACTAAAAAAAAAAAAAAAATATTACACCAGGGTTTCCGATATCACAAACTTGTCAAAACATTTACTAAATTTTATCATCGGTACAAGGACATCATTCGTAAATATAAATCAACATGCAGACATCTTATACGTTCAGATATTTCACGTCCAATCTTTTATGGTATATTCTATACAAAGCACAAAAATGTCTTCATTCACCTCAAAAGATAACCAAACCTTTAAACAGACTTATTCAGAAGGGATATAATTACAATACTGTTGTCAGGTCATTAAAGATGGCATTTTCTGGAATTAATAATGATTCGCTCATAGGGTCTTTGCATCGGAAATAAACACATTTATTCTAAAACCAGTTGTTGGCGTCCTTCTCGTATATTTTATGATGGTATGATACTAAACCCCTAACGGGCGTGATTGTGCTTGATTTTCATATGATGAAGACATAATCTTTTAATCAGTTTAATTGAGGTCTGGAGCTGGCATGTCAGTAACTGCTAGTAGTCCTTTGTTAATTTATGTTGATCATTGTCATTTTCCTTAGTTTCTTCTGTTACCTATTCTAACATAGGACTCTTTTAAAATGAGTTTTACTGTGCGTATTGCTGTGTGTTTATTTATTCTACATCGGCTAGAGGTATAGGGGGAGGGTTGAGATCTCACAAAACATGTTTAACCCGCCGCATTTTTGCGCCTGTCCCAAGTCAGGAAACTCTGGCCTTTGTTAGTCTTGTATCTTTTTTTTGAATTTTGGTTCATTTATATGTTTTGGAGTTTAGTGTGACGTCAATTTTCTCTGAACTAGTACCTAGTACACATTTTTGTTTAGGGGCCAGCTGAAGCCCGCCTGCGGGTGCGGGATTTTTTCGCTGTGTTGTAGACCCATTGGTAGCCTTGGGCTGTTGTCTGCTCTTTGATCGGGTTGTTGTCTCTTTGACACATTCCCCGTTTCCATTTTCAATTTTATTAGTAAACTTACTTTTTTAATACTAGTATTCTTAGTAATTTTATTTTTGGCACTTTTGCACTAAGAAAAATTCAAAAAGTAAAAAACAAAAGGTGCAGGAATAAGTACTCCATTTTGTATACGAGAATTATAGCAGCTCGTACGAGGACCATCTTACATAAAGCTAAAGTGCCGTCTCTCAGATCAGACGGATAAGATCAATGGCTCTAGATACTTTCAAGATTATGAACAATATAGCTCCCGTGTGCTTACACAATTTAATCAGTGTTAACAAATCTAAATATTCTTTCAGGTATGTAAATGTTCTGGATGTGCCACAGGTAAAGTCAACCCGTTACGGTAAACAATCTTTCAAATTTTGCTGCCGCAACTTTATGGAACGGCCTTCAAAACCGTTTTAGGACTGAAAATAATTTTTAAACACTGGACACTTTTAATTTGCAAAACACTCATTTGCAAATCCGCCGCCGCCTCAAATAAGAGGTACAATGTCATGTATATAACCAAAATGTGCGGAATTACATGGGATTCAATAATTTCATTTGTTTTCTACTGTTACTATTATATTTATTTTGCTATTTGATTTATAAAAACATGGGATTTTCAATATCCCATGGGACAGGGCAAAATCCCATGGGATCGACCATTATCCCATGGGATTTTGGTTAAATCCCATGGGATTTTTTTTGGTCCCATGGGATATTTGTTGTCCCATGGGACAAAAAAAATCCCATGGGACTATAATTATCCCATGGGATTTTTAATATCCCATGGGACACATTAAAATCCTATGGGATTCAAATTATAATTATATTGATATAAATATATATTAATGTGTATGTTACAATATGTATTCTATTTGGTAGTAAATCGTTATAAGATGAATCTTTTAATTGAATATCTTTTTTCTTTGGAAATGTTAATTCAACATATTGTTCTATAACTGTTCAAAACTAAACTTTTAAACAACAAAGCAGATAATGTAAGTATCAATATATGTTTATTTATGAATTATAGAATACTTTCTTGAAACACAATTATTTACCATTTGAAATCAATGAAAAACTCTATCATTAGGCTTAACATACTAGTAGCTATTTAAGTAAATCTATTTTTTTTCACAATATCCCTCCACACAAAACATAAATAGTTTCTTATCATCCAGCATTGTGTGATTGTATAGTCCACTTTTTGGTCATTCAACACAGAACATTGACATTATTGTGGTTTCAATATCTTTTGGTTTTTAATAGAACTTCGATTCATTGACTGAGTGATGAAAATAATAACTGATCCAACTTTTGTCTTTGAATTTATTCTGGTTTTGTTTCTATGTTTTCTCCATTTATTTTAGGTGATGAATTTCAATCCTTCTGAAAAGAACCAATAAAATCTGAAGTTATGTATTATACAAAATTGTTTGCATACATGTAGCAATAATATGATTTTCAATAAAAATAGCTATGCGGTATGGATTTTACTGATTTTTTAAAAGTTGTCCAGTGTCATCAGTTGCTAACCTCCTTAACATCCTTTGGTCTCTGATGGAGATTTGTCAAATTAGCAATATACCGCATCTTCCTATTCTAATACTATATAACAATCAATTAATTGCAATACTCATAGAAGAAGACCCTATATCAATACTGAACGAATAACAATAAGACGAAGAACAACGATCAAGAGTTTTTGACGTATTTTCTAAACTATGTAGAAGTCCTTCCTTTAATCACAAAGTGATTAAAAATTAATCTAGAGTTGTCTCTCTTGGTCTGTTGTTAATTGTAATTCACAAATACCAAAATTAAAATACTACAGACTTTCTGTATATTATACTCATTTGTGTAGAGGTTCCATCCTCTGTTTTTTCATTTATAACTTTTACAACTTATACAAAAACAACCCTTTGAATTAAACATACATTTTATTACACCAACTTGTATTTACATTTTCATGACTAGAATATACATTTTTACTTTGTGGCATTACTTTGGCTACAGAGTATTCTATAATATTTTGTTGAGGCGCCAGGGTGACTACCGATTACCTATACACAATGGCTATCAGATGACCTATGTTGACATAGTGTCATAAAACCCCTGGTAGTTGTATACGGTTACACCACCACTTACCATGGGGAGTGACCGGGGAAAACACTCGTATTACCAATGCTCCAGTTATTAGTGCCCCACCTGTTGGCAGGTGTAGGCCTCCCCTCTATAAGATGAGGTGGAGGAGGTCCCAGAGTTACCCATCTGTAGACCCCACCGTTACCACTAACCACATTTTCCAAACCTGCAAATTGTAGAACTTGTCAGGCCCAGAGCAAGGGCCGAGTGAAATAATCCCCCAATCACTACCAGTCTCCCTGGACCTCCCCATTCAAAATTGACTCTGCGCCTCAGGATAGTAGAAGATAATTAATTTCTTTAAAATGTCTTGTTTTCTTTCCAATTAATAAAATTGTTAATTACTAAAAACTAAAATTAATTCTGGATGCTTAAGTCACAATAGTCCATATGTTAATAAAGTGCTTAATAACGGAAATGTCCAAATCACAGAAACGCAAGTTTATTTCAAATTATCCTGTATTGGTCCAATACTATGAAGGTCCTGCTTGGATACTGGTAACCATAATATTGCAATCAAATACAGCAAACAAGTGCCTGAAATATATAACAAAAACAGCAGCAACTATTCTCATAGGGAGGGTAGGCGGGTTTTAAATAGTTTAACTAATTGTGTAACACCTGCTTTCTGGTCGACAGCAAATTAACAAGTGCCCGATACGGGAATTCCAAATTCTGATTCAAGCTGATACGGGAATTCCAAAATTCTGATTCAAGCTGCGAGCGCCATCTATGGCCATGCCAAATATGGCAATGAGCTACAGGCTGCAACACCCACGCACCCACCCAAATATTTGATTGAATTAAACCAGATTATTGAAAATATAAAATTTTTATAATCTCAATTAATTGCAATACTCATAGAAGAAGACCCTATATCAATACTGAACGAATAACAATAAGATGAAGAACAACGATCAAGAGTTTTTGACGTATTTTCTAAACTATGTAGAAGTCCTTCCTTTAATCACAAAGTGATTAAAAATTAATCTAGAGTTGTCTCTCTTGGTCTGTTGTTAATTGTAATTCACAAATACCAAAATTAAAATACTACAGACTTTCTGTATATTATACTCATTTGTGTAGAGGTTCCATCCTCTGTTTTTCATTTATAACTTTTACAACTTATACAAAACAACCCTTTGAATTAAACATACATTTTATTACACCAACTTGTATTTACATTTTCATGACTAGAATATACATTTTACTTTGTGGCATTACTTTGGCTACAGAGTATTCTATAATATTTTGTTGAGGCGCCAGGGTGACTACCGATTACCTATACACAATGGCTATCAGATGACCTATGTTGACATAGTGTCATAAAACCCCTGGTAGTTGTATACGGTTACACCACCACCTACCATGGGGAGTGACCGGGGAAAACACTCGTATTACCAATGCTCCAGTTATTAGTGCCCCACCTGTTGGCAGGTGTAGGCCTCCCCTCTATAAGATGAGGTGGAGGAGGTCCCAGAGTTACCCATCTGTAGACCCCACCGTTACCACTAACCACATTTTCCAAACCTGCAAATTGTAGAACTTGTCAGGCCCAGAGCAAGGGCCGAGTGAAATAATCCCCCAATCACTACCAGTCTCCCTGGACCGCCACATGAGAGCCCAAGTCAGCTACTAAATCTGACTTGGGTTCTCACCTCCACAAAATTTTCATTATTGAATCATTGGAAAAGTTGATTTTGTTGTGCGTAAGAAAACCTGATTTCCAGTTTGTGACAAATGAGTTCCATCTGTTCTGTATAAAGACACTTCACTTGCCCTAATGTTCTCATGTAATATAGCTTTCCCCCCATTTTCTATTACAAAGTTTTTGACCACTGAATTCACTGTTTTTCTCTTCTGTTCGATTATTGCACCCGCATTCAAGGGTGCAAAATGCCAGTATCTGCGCTGTAGCATTGAAGACCATATTATAATAACATTTTTAAATAAAGCCTGGTAACGTAGGATAGAACATTTTACATTTTCAATTAAACCCTTCCTGTCAATTCTAAATCTGTCAAATCATTAGCTCCACAGTGAATAATAATAAAATGAGGAGAAGGTAAAACATTTCTTTTTGCATCCAGTAGGGAGTCCAAATCTTTAATCTGTAAACCAGGTTGCCCAATCCAGTATGTTGTAACACCTTTTGACCCCAGTCCCAGGTTGTTCCTACCATATTTCTTCGCCTCTACATTGGCCCAATGAACAAGGGAACTTCCAACAATCCATAAAATCGTGGGACCTGTGAAAACCTGTAGCTTGTTAGCCTTTTGAAACTAGAAAAATTGCAACCTAATATAGCGAGAATAGGCATGCGATTTCCATCTGCCTAATCTCATAATTACCTCCTCTGAGACCCCCTGTCTGGCTAGTTCCGTGGCGCCCCCAATTCTAAAACTATGTGACCTAAAATGACCTTTACTAATATGAAGAAAATGTAAAGCTTTTTCCAGTATACTACTGAATTGGTATCTAGTTAAAGGCATACCAGTATAATGAATAAACAAATCTGTATTGTTACAGGTAGGTCGTACCTTTAAGTATTCATTAATGAGTCGTATCGGACAGTAGTTTTTCTCCGTTCTCAGGTATCAATAAAGTAACAGACTTTCCCTTTTGGTCAGTTTTTGACCACCTTACTCTTAGCTCCAGGACTTTTTTCATAACTAAAATATCAGAAATTGTTAAGTTGGAGCCATTTATAACAGACTTAGTTTTTGAAGTAGTGATTTCCCCTACCCTTAGCAAACCAAAGAAGGCAACGGAAAAAACTGCTGAAAATAAAGCAGCTTCATATTTATTCTTACATACTTTATCTAAACAACTTATCATATCTGATAACAATTGCACTGTAATTGGTGCTCTAATGTCATTACGTTTTCCTCCTTGAATTCTTTTTATTCCTTCTAATGCCTTTCCAATTATAAAGAATTTTGTAGTATCCTGTATGCCTTGTATTTTATGATGGTATGAAACTCCTGATATATAAGATGATATGGTACCCCCCGAAAGACCCTCTACTGACAAAAAAGCTATAAAATTTAGCAAATCATTGACAGGCACCGGCCAATCCTGTTTCAATTTGTAAGATGATCTAAAATTACAAAATTTTGACAGAGCCAAATTGTATGATTTTTGTGTATTTTTGGACACACCTTGATTGACAATATAATCCGCCACCTGACTTAAATGTTCCAGATCTGTGTTGGAATTTTGGTTGGCCACTGGTCTGCTTCTGGAGCTAGGCTTCTGAACTTCCCCCACTGAGAACGAGAAAGACAATCAGCAATTTGGTTTTGTTTTGAAGGGATATAAATTGCCTTAACTAACGTATTATTTTTTAAGTTCATTAAAACCATCTGTCTTACTAAAGTCATAACTCTACTTGATTTGCTAGTTTTCATATTAATGATTTGAACAACCGCCTGATTATCAACATGAAAACTAACTTTTTTGTTAACAAAATAGGATTCCCAGGACATAAGTGCTGCTACAACTGGAAACAACTCTAACAATGTCATATCTCTGGTGATTCCAGTTTCAACCCAATGTTTTGGCCATATGCCTTGGGCCCACTGACCTGCAAAATAGATCCCATACCCACCTTTGGACCCCCCTGCACTATCCGTGAACAACTCTAATTTTTATTTGAAACCCATACATTGTCTGTTATTACAGTGACACCATTGTATTGTTTTAAAAGTCTAACCAAACTTCTAAATCTGCTTTCATCTGCTTGTTTACTCGAATTTTGTAATATGATTTTCTTACCCGATTGTTGAATTTATGAGTCTGCGACAGAAGGTGCGGCCTGGAGCAACCACCTTACAAGCGAAATTCAGGAGCCCAAGAAGGATTGCATATCTTTAAGAGTTATTTTAGAACTGTCTAAGGTATCTCTGATTTTTGTGAGAGTTTGACAAGTTTTTCATTTGGAAGCCGCATGATTAAATTCTGTGTATCAAATTCTATACCCAAAACATGAGTAATGTAGTAGGCAAAGTAGTCTTGTCACTAGCAAGAGGAATACCTATTTTGTTGCATACCTCTTGGAATAACTTCAAAGTATTGCCAACTTTTGATGTTTGGCTCGACTCGACAAAAGAAAATCATCTAAATAATGGAGGATATCATCATTTCCGCTTTTTGCTGTATTATCCAATGCAAAGCTTTTGCAAATTTCTCCCACAGGGCACAACTTATTGAGGCCCCATTGGGAGCATTTTATTAAGATAATATTCACCCTGAAATTTTATCCCCAACAAGTCAAAATCGTGCGGGGCAATTGGCAACAAACGAAAAGCCGCTTTACATCACACTGACTTAAACGGGCAAATGTTTTGTGTCTATTAATCAAACATGCTGCTTCGTCCACCGAACTGTACTGCACTGAACAATGATCTTTATCAATAAAATCGTTTATTGAATTATTCTCAGGATAGGATAAATGTTGGATAAGTCTGAAATCCCCATCCTTTTTTGGCACTAGCCCCATTGGTGATACCTGAAGTGTGGGAAAAGGTGGGTATCTGAAAGGACCAGCAATGCGACCAAGTTTAACTTCCTTCATTAATTTTTCTTTAAAAATTTTGGGTAGCTGTAATGCACTTTTAAATTGGAACTCTCCTTGGTTCCCTAGAGCCAAAATATTTTAATGAAAACCATATTTGAAACCAGATATAATTTCATGTGCTACATTGTTAGGTGGGTAGAATTCTAAATAATTTTCCAAGACTGATACTTTAATAGGAGTATTTCCCAATGAATAAAGATTAATACTTTTGTTACTTCTTCCCTGGGCCCGGTTATTACATTGGGCCTTTCTGTGTTTGCCACTGCATATTTCACATACGTGTTTAAACCTACAACGAGGGAAGTAGGGACAGTCATTACCATTATTATAGTATTTACATGACATATTTACACTTCCACTAGTTACCTGTGATTGTTGATGTGTTCTAGTGTTTGAAAGTGTAGCTGCATTTGAGTTATAATTACCACGATTTTGTGTATTTGTTCTATAACCCTGTGATTGCACTGACACACTGTTTTGTACTGTGGGAGATGTGATGTGTAATAGCCAATATTCACCGTGTATATTTCCCCAAGATAAATATGGATTCTTTTCTATTTTAGCCTAAATTGCTCGTCATAGGTGGCCCAGTTTTCTGACCTCGTTGCCGCTAATCTTATATCGCGCATATATTTTAACAATTCCTGTGCCCGTGTGCTGTATTTCTCAATGTAGACACTCATAAAAACCATGAATGCTGAAGTCCATTCATTTATGGACAAATAAACACCCGACGATCTTTTTTCAATGCAAATTTTCCCCTGTTTAATTTCAAATCGCCTCGTCAACCTCTTCCATTTCTTTTGCGTTCTCAAAAGAGAATAAAGCTCTATAAACTTTCCCTCCCAAATCTTTTCCTTAATTTTAAAAGGCACGTGTTCCCCCACTGTGTCATGAATGCTAGATTCTTGTGACGGAGTGAAATCAATGGAATTATTTGCAATTTCTAAGTTTTTGTGTAACGGTCGTGCCCAAAAGAGGAAATGCCCTTGCATCCTCCTCCGACTCATTACCTGATGAGATATCAGCAGTTTCCTCCGGTCCTTCTGCCACCACGTGTCCGACCTCTTGTGTTTTCTTGGCAGTTCTTTTCCGCCAGCTCCGTCCTTCTTCTGGGGATTTCTTCGTTCTGCACTCTCTGTCCTCCTGTCCTGCTGGTCGTTCTTCTCTTCTTTCCCATGGCCCTTGATGGCGATCCTATAGCATTTCTCTTGTTTGGCATCTTTTCTTTTAAATAGTTTAACTAATTGTGTAACACCTGCTTTCTGGTCGACAGCAAATTAACAAGTGCCCGATACGGAATTCCAAATTCTGATTCAAGCTGATACGGGAATTCCAAAATTCTGATTCAAGCTGCGAGCGCCATCTATGGCCATGCCAAACATGGCAATGAGCTACAGGCTGCAACACCCACGCACCCACCCAAATATTTGATTGAATTAAACCAGATTATTGAAAATATAAAATTTTTATAATCTCAATTAATTTATTCTTCTTTATAACATTTGGGTATTTTCCCAGGTTATATATATAATATATATATAAAGATCAATGTTAAAACTTTAGGCAATTATAATAACATTCCATTATTCACAAGAATTTGCAATATATTATACAAAACGCAGACAACAGAAACAATATTTCCTTAAGCTTTTGAAGTTCTGACAGAGTTCAATTTGTGTTTTATTTCAATGAAAAATACCTTGACCTCTTTGGACATATTGGAAATTATAACATTGGTACAAAAAATTATATTGTTTTATCCTTATTTTTGTGTTGTTGGCTTGCTGTCTCATTTTATATACAGTTATACATACATCAATAATCTTCTTCTTTATTAAAAGTAACTAGAGGCTCCAAGGAACCTGTGTCGCTCACCTGATATTTTTATTTACAATTGATGCATAAATCAATGCAACCGTTATACTTTTGCTTTATATTCAGAGATATAAGCCAAAACTGCATTTACCCTATGTTCTATTTTTAGCCATGTCTGCCATGTTGGTTGGCAGGCAGGGTCATCGGACACATTTTTAAACTAAATACCCTAATGACGATTGTGACCAAGTTTGGTTAAATGGTTAAGTGTCTCCGTTGTTTCAGAGGAGAAGATTTTGTAAAGATTACAAAATTTACCAAAATTGTTAAAAATTGACTTTAAAGGGCAATAACTCCTTAAGGGGTCAACTGACCATTTTGGTGATGTTGACTTATTTGTAGATCTTACTTTGCTGAACATTATTGCTGTTTACAGTTTATCTCTATCTATAATAATATTCAAGATAATAACCAAAAACTGCAAAATTTCCTTAAAATTGCCAATTCAGGGGCCGCAACCCAACAACAGGTTGTCTGATTCGTCTGAAAATTTCAGGACAGATAGATCTTAACCTGATGAACATTTTAACAAATGTCAAATTTGCTCTTAATGCTTTAGTTTCAGAGATATAAGCCAAAAACTGCATTTTACCCCTATGTTCTATTTTTAGCCATGTTGGTTGGCAGGCGGGGTCATCGGACACATTTTTTAAACTAGATACCCTAATGATGATTGTGATCAAGTTTGGTTTAATTTGTCTTACTAGTTTCAGAGGAGAAGATTTTTGTAAAAGATAACAAAAATTTACAAAAAATTGTTAAAAATTGACTTTAAAGGGCAATAACTCCTTAAGGGGTCAATTGACCATTTTGGTCATGCCAACTTTTTTGTAGATCTTACTCTGCTGAACATTATTGCTGTTTACCGTCTATCTCTATCTATAATAATATTCAAGATAATAACCAAAAACGGCAAAGTTTCCTTAAAATTACCAATGCAGGAGAAGCAACCCAGCAACGGGTTGTCCGATTCATCTGAAAATTTCAGGGTAGATTGATCTTGACCTGATAAACAATTCTACCCCATGTCAGATTTGCTCTAAATGCTTTGGTTTAAGAGATATAAGCCAAAATCTACATTTTACCCCTATGTTCTATTTTTAGCCATGGCGGCCATCTTGGTTGGTTGGCTTGATCACCGGACACAATTTTTAAACTAGATACCCCAATGATGATTGTGGCCAAGTTTGGTTAATTTGGCCCAGTAGTTTCAGAGGAGAAGATTTTTGTAAAAGTTAACGACGACGGACGGACGCCGGACGCCAAGTGATGAGAAAAGCTCACTTGGTCCTTTGGGCCAGGTGAGCTAAAATGGGATATTTTTATTTTGATATCCCAAAACATTATAGTTCTATCGAATAACTTATTACCAAGTTCACAAACACCAATGTGTTTTATATTAATTTTAAGACATGTATAAATGTTCCAGACCATATCAGTATTTGGACCGTACGTTAACATATAAGTATACTCTTATAGTCCAACCATATGCATGTAGTCAGACCATTTGAGTATACTTGTACTGTCTAGTACCAGCTCGACCAAACATGTGTTTTTATTTCAACTGCAATTAAACTTTTTGTATTAATCTATTAAAGATTTCAGTTATGTTGATCTGTAATGTACATTTGTTTCTAATAAACTTGACCAACTTCTTAAAATTGGGCAGACTGTACGTGTACAGACCAGATACTCATATGTTCTGGAACACAAACATGATTAAAAAGCATTTGACAGGATGTCTTGCTAAAATCCCATTAATATTAGTACTAAATTTTGAGTATATACATGTAAATCCACAAAATACTTACTGAAATTCATGGCGAACACTCACCATGCTCACCAAAAACTTAAAGAGGATACAATTTAGAGGAAGGACTGGACAGATGAATGCACAAACACTATTAAAACAGAGCATAAAACTTACCGAAAACAAGATGTTTTACATTTATCCTTCAGATGCAGGAAAATTGAAAAGTTTTTTTTTCTTTCTCTGCCGTCCATGATATAAACTTTAAATTTATTCATGCAAAATATGGAAATCTGCAAAGGTAGGACCTTGAACCTCAGCTTATCCACATTTTGATTTTTGAACTGCATATTTGTTCTTTTCATCTTGCTGACAACCTAAACATAAAAAAATGATAAAAACATAATTCTAGATTAACTTTGTGTTTTTATTTTTGTTGGTACAAACAATTTTCCCAACTTAAAACGAAAACATCATCACAAAAAAAGGAGGTCATACTAACCTCCAAATTTTTAAACAAACCAAAATTATAACTTGATTAAGATCTTGTCATAAATTAATAGCATCGATACTCTTAATTTTTGAAGACCATATATATTCCTTTGTACAAGAGTATGCATATTAAGATTGATTCCGAGGACTTTAATGTTAAATTAGCATGATTAATTTTACAGTTTCTCAGCTCCATGTGTACATTTTGAGAGAATCTTGCAATACTGTATATTCTGATATTCAGAACTTATTGTGAGGTTTTTATTAATGCAACTGAGAGCTGTATCTCATTCTCATTTCTGATACATATTTATGAGCTGAAGACCAGTGCCGTAATTTTCTCACTGCATTGAAGACCCATAGGTGACCTTCAGCTGTTGTCTCCTCTTTGGTTGGGTTGCTGTCTCTTTGACAAATTCCCATTTCATAACATGTATGCAGATTTTTCTTAAATTACAATAATCAATCACGCAATTTCATCCATTATTGAAAATAAGCAAAATAAATGCACACAAAATTTAACATTGTTATTAAAGGTTTTTTAAATTCAAAACAGTTGCCTACACCGTTAATTTCCTTGTTTGATTTATTTCATATTTTAAAGCCTTTATAGCTAGCTAGATGGTATGCGGGCGGATCCAGCCATTTTAAAAGGGGTTCCAAACCCAAGACAAAGGGTGTTCCAACTATATGTTCCCATTCAAATGCATTTGAAAAAAGGGGTTCAAGTTGAACTTCCAACCCTGGAATCCTCCCCTGGATCTGCCACTGGTAAGGCTTTTGCTCATAGTTGCATTCATATCGTTACCTATACCTTACTTGTGCATCATTTGGTCTCTGATGGGGATAGGCCTACTGAAGAAGGTTCAACTTGCAATTTGCGGATTATGGGTCTATTTATCCAAAATGTAGAAGACATGCATAATAAAACCAAAATTATGTTCAAACAAGAAGTAATTGTAACAGGATGCTGTTACGAAGTCTCCCAAACAAAGCTCACATAACTTGCCATTCCTATTGTCCCATATTCATTTGATTTGTTTTATTGTCTCATACAAGAATATATATGGTTTAGGGGTGGGGATCAGGGATCCGGAAATTTTTTCACCTAACCACTGGGGATCTCAACCATTTAAAAGTTTTTCAAACATGTGGGGTTGGGGGTGACCCCTATGGACTCTCCTATATTTCATTTGATGTGTTTTATTGTTCCATACAAGAATATATATGGTTTAGTAGTGGGATTTTGATTGTTTACAAGTTTTCAAACAAGAGGGGTGGGTGACCCCTAGGGACTTCTCTTTATTTCATTTCATTTATTTTATTGTCCCTACAAGAATATATATGGTTTAGGGTGGGGATCTGGATCGTTCACAAGATAATAGCACATTCTCAAATTGAACAGGGTGGGTTGACCCCCAGGGACTTCCCTTTAATTTCATTTGATTAGTTTTATTGTCCCATACAAGAATATATATGGTATAGGGGTGGAGATCTGGACTGTTAACATGATAATAGCACATTCTCAAATTGAACGGGTGGGGTAACCCCAGGGACTTCCTTTAATTTTAATTGATTTGTTTTATCGCCCATTCAAGAATATGTATGGTTTAGGGTGGGGATCTGGACTGTTTACAAGATAATAGCATATTCTCAAATTGAAGGGGGTGGGTATTACCCCCAGGGACTCACCCTATATTTTATGTGATTTGTTTTATTGTCCTATCATCATTTCTGAAGACTGCATGTGTCTATCACTTACAGTTTACAAGTTATATTCATTTGAAAATTGTAGAAAATAAAATCCCATATGGTTCTATAGTAAACCCTTCCCTTCTTTCTTCCCCAAAATACCCTTAATAGACCCCAATGCACAGCTAATTTACATTATTTTCCTTGATTTACACTTTAGAATACAGGTATAAAGTTTTCAAGATAATACAACTGAAGCCCACAGTGGTGGATCCAGAAATTTTCATAAGTGGGGCCTACTGACTGCCTAAGAGGGGCCTGCTCCTGTCATGCTTCAGTAATTCCCTATATAATCAATCAATTTTTCCAAAAAGGGGCCCTGAACTCCTGATCAGCCCCCCTTTTCCTCATTTCAATCACCCTGATATAAATTTAATTCCATCACTTACAATAGGAATGGTTTAAATTCCCCAATAATTCTAGTCGGTCAAATATATGAATAAACTGATTTAACCTTTATACCATTCATTAATATCAACATATTTCATTTTTGATAAAAGAAGGGCAAAAGTTTTCTATGGGTAGAAATGGATAGTTACTAATTTGGGAAGCTTTCAAATTCACAACATGCTGTGTTCAAAGTGCTGGGTTTTCATCACCTCGTTGTTTGCGGACTAACGATTTAGGCCTGTGGTGGATAATAGTGTGCGTGCATTAATTTTCTGTACCTTCTTAATCAATATTTTCAAATACTGACGACAAGTGTTGTAATGTATCAATGATCATCAATGTCTTATTTGAGGCCAACGTGCTATTTACATGTGCGATCGATAATGCAGGGAAGGAAACTTGTCAATTATGTTTATTTTAAGCCAAAATAAGATGATCCGCCGTAAAATTAACCTTGGGTAATCCTCAAATTGATGCAAGAGTGCTACCGGCCGACTACTAATACATGTCTTTGTCTCAAAATAACTCGGCAGCGTCAAATAACAGTTGAAGTAAGGATCGTCTCGGGGGTGGGTCTTCTTTTTTTTAGCTATAATTTTAATAACTTACACTTTTTTCCATTATTCTCTTTCTTTCACTATTCTTTATTCCTTTTTTTCTTTGCCCGTTATTCTCTATTCTGTTAATTCACATCCCTACCCTCTTGAATGGACTTTCGGAGGGTTTTTTTTAGTTCTGGTATTACAGTGGCGGATTTACCGGGGGGCACAGGAGGGCACGTTCCCCCCCCCAGTCGAGGTCACCAAAAAATTTTCTAACATAGTTTTATTGCTACTGTATCTGCTTATTTAAATATCTAGATCGAAAATCAAGACACAGCTTGATTTGACTTCTTAAACTGGTCGTTAATTAACCCCAGCTTCAACATGTGTGATTTATGACAACTTATCGATGGGTGTTAATTTGACAACTTTGTGTATATATAATGTCTATATCCAAAAGCATTTATGTAAACTACATGTACATGTACATGCTGATTGGAATTAATACGAACATATTTATTGGTTTCTAATACAATATTACAGGATCAAGATCGATTAACAAGTGAAATCTTCTGATCAGGAAAGAAATTACCAACTATAAAATCGGTCTTAAAAGAATATGTAAAAATAGATGTTTAGTGTCAGGAATGTTAGTATCGATATGAGATATGTCTTTTTTACCAAACACTCACATTGTATACGGTTTCTGGGGAATGTGCCTGTCTCAGAACAGTCTTTTCGGATTTTATTAAACAACAAACGATTGTTTTCAATGCATACAGCATTTTTTTATACGACCGCAAAATTAAAAATTTTTGGTCGTATATTGGTATCACGTCGTCGTCGTCGTCAGCGTCGTCCGAAGACAGATGGTTTCGGATAGAAACTTTAGTATAAGTAAATAGAAATCAATAAAATTTAAACACAAGGTTTATAACTACAAAAGGAAAGTTGGGATTGATTTTGGGGTTATGGTCCCAAAGGTTTAAGAATTAGGGGCCAAAAGGGGCCCAAATAAGCATTTTGCAGTTTCAGACAATAACTTGTGTTTAAGTGAATGAATCTCTCTGAAATTATACCACAAGTTTCCATACATATAAAAGTTTTTTTTTCCTCTTATTTTTTTATGGAAACAAACCTTTCCCCCTCTGCAAAACATGAATGGTCTGTGCCTTATATATAACCATTAATAAAATTATATTGTATCATAGAAAACCTACTTATATTTGAGATGAAGAACAACAGCTATACTTATGGATCTTTCAAAAGCTTTTGACTGTCTACCACATGATATTCTTTTAAGTAAATTATATGCCTACGGTCTTTCTTCTAAATCAGTGAAATTACTTCAAAATTATCTTACAGATCGTAGGCAACAAATCAAACTTCAGGGAGTACTCAGCAGTTGGGCTGACATCCAGAAAGGGGTACCCCAAGGCTCAATCCTGGGACCCCTATTATTTAATATTTTATAAATGACATATTCTATTTTATTGAACATGGTACCCTGTATAATTATGCTGATGATAATACACTGTCATATGCTGACAACAACTTTGAAAATTTATTGTGTACACTTGAAAGAGAAAGTGCTGTTTTAATTGACTGGTTTAGATTTAATTGTATGCAGGCAAATCCTGATAAATTCCAAGCCATTGCAGTTGGAAATAAAACATTTGCAAAAAAGCCTGTTTTTAATATACAGTCAGCAAAAATATGCTGTGATGAGATTGTCAAACTTTTAGGTATTGACATTGACTATCAACTTAATTTTAATCACCACATTAAAAATATTTGTCGTAAAGCATCTCAACAACTGAATGTTTTAAAGCGCATTGGCTGCTACCTTACTAAATTAAATAAATTGACCATTTTTCACACATTTATTTTATCTAATTTTAATTTTTGTCCTTTGGCATGGCATTTTGCAACAAAATAACACCACTAAATTAGAAAAATTCAGGAAAGGGCTTTACGATTCATATACGAAGACTATGCTAGTTCATATGATGAATTACTTTTACGAGCAAAGGTTCCATCACTGAAAATAAGACGTATGCGTAACATGGCTATTGAATGTTTTAAAATTTTATATAAATTGTCACCACCATGTTTACATGATTTAGTTGTATTGAAAGATTGTAAATATAATTTTAGATATTCTAATATTGTAGATATACCTAGGGTCCGAACATCAACCTATGGTAAGAACTCTTTTAAATACACAGCTGCTGTTTTATGGAATGATCTACCTGATGATTTTAGAAAAATTGCTAATTTTAGTCAGTTCAAAAATATTTTAAAGTCATGGAATGGAAATGACTGTAAGTGCACAGTTTGTGCAGATTTTTAGTGAATATATTATGCTAAAATTATTTACCATTTAGATCATACCCCCTTTTTTTCTTTAAAACATTTTATGTTTTGCATTTTACCAGCTTTTATGCCTAGTTTACACTTATGTACTTTTAGCTTTTATACCTAGCTTATGCTTATATTCTGCTTATTACCATCATGCTTTTTAGTGCTTCATTTTGTGCTGTGTAATTTATTGCATGTGTATTATGTGTTGTATTGTTATATGTTGTATTGTTATAAATGTCTTGTATGTCGGTTAAAAGCTCATTAGAGCTTATGTTGTCTCTGTTTGTATACCTTGCCGACTCTAAATAAAACTTATTTATTATTATTATTATTAACAATAAAAGCTTATTGTGTGTTTTTTTTTGCTGTGCATGTGCTGATTTTGTGTCATGGATGGATACCCCATATCCTTTGTTTTTCTATTATAGTACAGTAATATGTGTAGGCCTATATTTTTTCTTGTTTTAATTACCATGTATGAGGGTATGAATAGGTTACCGTGAACTAGGGTATGAATGGTTTACCCTGAATGAGGGTATGAACGGGTTTTACAGATTAGAGAATAATGGTCAAAAAGGTAAGGCTAGAAAAAATGGGCCCAAAAAATATAGAAAACAGATTAAAGCTGTGATGAACTGTAAAGAATAGAGGACAATTGGCAACAAATAAAAGAGTAGAAAGAAACGGACCCCAAAATAATGAAAAGGTATAAAAATGAAGACCCGACCTCCTACCCCTCCCTCATACGACCACCATCATCCCCAATACATGACACCACCACCACCCACACTCGCATATATGCATATATAAAAAAATAAACAATTCCTTGATATCAGCCAAGATTGTGCGTGAAATTTTAATAAACAATTCAACACTACACGTTATGTGAATTTGATCAAAATCGATGAACATGAATTTGACAGCTAGTGCCCCTTTAACAGGTAAAATTCAATTAACAAATTCTGATCTACTGGTATTCAACACCAAATTACTTACTTGCTGTATATTGATAAACGTGATTGTATTTTGTCAATACCACAACATCGTGAATACGCCATGTGAGGTGTTGGCTATGTTATGGGGTCACCGGTGGCGGCTTCGAAACAGAGAAAAAAATCAAGGTAAAAAAGTGTAGAATTTTGTTGTTGAAAATTTAAGTTGTAAATTCCTAAAAAAAGTACTTAATTCCGTTCAACTGCTAACATGTTAGCTCGATACGAAAATAGGATAAAAAGCATCCGAAAAATTTGTGATCAGTATTTATTATTCGAATATAATATGAAGAGCAATGGGTATAAAAAAAAAACTGAACAAGAAAAGTATTAGTAAACAGACAGAAAGTCGTTGAATTAATTATTTTACAATTGTTTAAATATATGAGAGAATGTTTTAGGCGAATTGTCTTTATTTACAGATAAATGTATTTTAGTTCGGGAAATGATTTATTCTTCTGGCGGCTTCAAATATTTTTTATCAATAACTTATTACACAAGGAGACATTTTTACTTTTGACAGCATGAACCCCAGTTAATTAGCAAACACAAATTAAGAAACAAAATCGTTTACAGTTAAATTTTATAAAAGGAAAAGGGGAGGGGGGGTAAATAAACAAATTTTACTATACGCTCACATACTTCTAAAAGATTTGCATATGTAAGCTGTCTATAGATAATGTTAAATTATTTCAGGAGTTTTGAAAAAGAATATATACAGTTTAATTTTCGACGTCTACTGCTACAAAAAAAATAGTGATTATTTTTATAGATTTGGTACTTCGATCAGTTTCGACTCAAAATTTCTTTTGGAATTGTTAGATGGCAAACTATTTAGGAGAAGATTGTGTCTGTACTTTATGTAATTATGGTGATATTGGCGACGAGATTCATTATATGATAGCAAGGGCTTGTACAAATCCTTGATTATAGAATGTTCGGCAATATAAATAGACGAAAGTAGACAAACCCTAATTAAACGGGGTTTTGATCTCCAAGCAGGCCACATCGAATAAGATCTATATTTCTAAACGTTTTTAAATGAAATAACTTGAATTGACAAAATTTCCAGCTATGTGAAGGTTTTTATACTTCTAAACGTCTTCAATTATTACATACGAAAGAAAAATTATTTAGCATATTCATATATTTTATAATTTTTCCAAGGAAACTTTTTTTGGAAAAGTTTACTTCTATGTGTTTATAACCATCACCAGAGACATATTCTCTGCCATCACCAATCAGTCCTAATCATTAAAGATCAATTAACCAAATTCAAATGATGATTGGTATTGAATATGATCATCGGCCATCCGTGACGTATCCCAAATACCGGCGCATGCCGATAGATAGATAGAATGATAGATAAAGATGGTTTGTATGGCAAGCCGTTGTGGAATTTATTCCTATTCAGTAATATTAAAATGATTTTTAATATTACAAAATCATTTTAATATTAATAAATCGAATTTTTAATATTAAAAATACTGTCATTTTAATATTAATAAATGAATATTTAATATTAAAAATCATGTATTAATATTAAAAATCATGTATTAATATCAAAAATCATTTTTAACATTAAATTTTATTTTTTAATATTAATAAATGAATTTGTAATATTAAATAATACGCTGATTTTTAATATTAAAAATCAACATCAATGTTACCTTAGCGTTTAATATAAGGCACACCAATCATTTGATTTTATCAGAGACATATAATACATGTATTATATGTCTCAATACATGTATTATATGTCTCTGATTTTATCAAAACAAAAATTACAAAATTATAAAAAAAATTATCAATCGAATGTATACCCTCAACGCTCACTAAAACTTATATATACATGTCCTAAGTGACTTTTTATGTCCTGCGTGCACCCAGGAGATCCTGAACGGTTTTTAGACGTACCATTATTTTATATGCATATATTTGAAGCTGTTCTTAATTTTGTACATAATAGGTATATATATATGTGTGTATCAGACCAAATGACTTCCCAGAGGCGGATTTAGGTTTTTTCCCAAGGGTTGGTTCATGCAATTTTGAAATTATGTTTACTCAATGCGCAATTCTTCTTTATTTCATATAAATGATTTTTTTTTTTTTTTTTTTTTAAATTTGTGGTGTTGAAATAGGGAATGGACACAGATACCTAAGCACAATTAACAAAAGAAATTTTGTGTAATGTCATCAATCTGTATTACGCGTAGACAGGATGTTCTCTAGAAAACTATACGTTATACACACCCGAGGGTACACGCACTGTCGTAATGGAAAATTACTGTATGTTATAATTACCTGTAATCAGCTTTGCAACAAATCAGTTGACTGACCATGTCATTACAGTTCAAAAAGATTTTCCTCAAATCAAAATGGAATATTCATTTTATCTTTAAATTTAAAACTTTAGAAATAGAAAAAGAAAGAATTGAACAATTTAAAATCGTATTTTAACAAAGATCAAGGATTTGTATAGTGAGAAGGATTAAGATATAATTTTACAACGATCCTAAGAAAATATGCAAACAAACGTTGAATCAAACCTACGCAGTTTTATATTATAAGACTGACACACACATCAGTTTGCTAACTCAGTGTGCTGGGTGAGGTGCTGGAACTTGATATACATGTATCATTAAGTTATAGTTCTGTTAGGATTTGACTGCCTTTTTACAGGGACTTTCTATTCTTACTGTTAACAGTTAGTAATAGACTGTTTCTGACTTAGAATGATTCTCTGCTTAGCAACCGGTGCGTAATTAGCATTTGATTCAAATATCTTGTAGCAGTAAAAAACACAAATTAATGTATTTAACAGCTTTATTCAGGAGCACAGTCTGTTAATCGTAAAAAAACATGGAGGGAAATAAAATAGTCCTTTTTTTCTGAATTTTTTTCTGGACTCAAATTTTTCTGTTTGATTAAAAGTTTATGCTGAATTGAAACATATATATAGATTTAAAAAAAATCTTGCATCTTTTTGGGGATATCGATCCAGGAAAGTGGAAGGATACCATGTTTACTGGAAGTGGTGCGGCTTAGTAAAAACAGCAAACAGAAAGTAGAAAAAAATAGTTTTGACTTCAGGGTTACATAACTTTTTATTCTTCGTGGCATGACCCACTTTTTTTTCGATTAAATCACAATTTCACATTAGTACATACATGATATGAACATGAAAAAAAATTTCTATGTAGCATTTTTTATTTTTTTATTTTCAAAGATCAGCTGTTTAACATGTAAGCCTATGGACCAGTCAATTACAAGACTGCAACCTGCATAGGGTAATTTTTCATATGTTCACTGCAAGGAAGTAGCTCATGTGGACTTTTGTGTGCCCAGAATGACAAAACATCATGATTTAAGGACTTTTTAAGAAATAAAAATCATGGGGTATCAAGTTACACTGAAAAAACTGAAATTATGTAATAATTTTGATTTTTTATACAAGACACCATTCAAAAGTATACAAAGATATAAAGCACAACAGTTTGAGGTAAATTGAGATTCTGGTAGTATTACATACATGATTTTTAATATAAAAGAACATGGAAAGATTTTTCCTCCATGAAATCTTCTTCTTGTGATGAAAATTCTAGTTGCGCAGTTTCATTGAAAATCAGTGTAAAGTTGAAGAGACAGCTACATACAGAAGTAATTTTTACTTCAGGGTATTATTTTATGGCTCAATTGTTGACATTTAGGTAGAATATATATAAAATGAACTTTTGGTGAAAAGATTTTCACAAAATTTTCACTTTACAAGAGTCTATGACTTATTTTCCTGTCTCGCACTGCATGGTCAATTGTAAATCCCATATTTGGGTTAAAATTTGTTTAAAAGTAGAATTTTCTAAAACTATCCATCATGACAAGGATTTTTGTGCTTAGGTGTGACAAGTAATCAATATTCTTACCAAAACACCAACTTGAGTATTCATTTTGTTTTTTCTTGAATTTTATTGCAAATTTTATATGCTTGGGGGTGTGAAGTACAGTCTAGAAATCATCATATAGTAGGCATGTATAAAGACATGTGTAGTCAAAAAAGAGAAAGGTATGGCCATTCTTGTCTTTAGATAGTTGTATTGCAACAAATTCTTCAATATGAAAAAGTTTTGGGGTAGTTTTTCAATTTTGACTTAAACAAGAGGCCCACTTGGATACATTTCATGGAAAAAAGGGGGAGGGGTAAACTATTGAATTTGGTTCAATCAAAGAGAAGGAAAAAAATAAAAATAAAAGATAAGAACTCTCTTCTAGCTTCACAGTATCCAAATAATTAGTTAACATTCATAAAGGTAGACTAGAATGAGATTTACAGATCATTTGAGAGGCATGACTTATTTCCAAATTTTGCCTTGTTTCAGAAAAGGGTACTCCTTTAATATTGGGATTATATTTAATAATACAACCAAACAATTCTTTTAATGGCATTTTTTATGTTCAAATATGGCTACTTAATGAAACAAAATAAATGATTTATTTTTTAAAGACATGTCATTACAGTTATAGGTACCAGTCTTGTATTACAACTCCAGTTTCCGGTGCATGTCAAAACATGGAGGGAAATAAAATAGTCCTTTTTTTCTGAATTTTTTTCTGGACTCAAATTTTTCTGTTTGATTAAAAGTTTATGCTGAATTGAAACATATATATAGATTTAAAAAAAATCTTGCATCTTTTTGGGGATATCGATCCAGGAAAGTGGAAGGATACCATGTTTACTGGAAGTGGTGCGGCTTAGTAAAAACAGCAAACAGAAAGTAGAAAAAAATAGTTTTGACTTCAGGGTTACATAACTTTTTATTCTTCGTGGCATGACCCACTTTTTTCGATTAAATCACAATTTCACATTAGTACATACATGATATGAACATGAAAAAAATTTCTATGTAGCATTTTTATTTTTATTTTCAAAGATCAGCTGTTTAACATGTAAGCCTATGGACCAGTCAATTACAAGACTGCAACCTGCATAGGGTAATTTTTCATATGTTCACTGCAAGGAAGTAGCTCATGTGGACTTTTGTGTGCCCAGAATGACAAAACATCATGATTTAAGGACTTTTTAAGAAATAAAAATCATGGGGTATCAAGTTACACTGAAAAAACTGAAATTATGTAATAATTTTGATTTTTTATACAAGACACCATTCAAAAGTATACAAAGATATAAAGCACAACAGTTTGAGGTAAATTGAGATTCTGGTAGTATTACATACATGATTTTTAATATAAAAGAACATGGAAAGATTTTTCCTCCATGAAATCTTCTTCTTGTGATGAAAATTCTAGTTGCGCAGTTTCATTGAAAATCAGTGTAAAGTTGAAGAGACAGCTACATACAGAAGTAATTTTTTACTTCAGGGGTATTATTTTTATGGCTCAATTGTTGACATTTAGGTAGAATATATATAAAATGAACTTTTGGTGAAAAGATTTTCACAAAATTTTCACTTTACAAGAGTCTATGACTTATTTTCCTGTCTGCGGCACTGCATGGTCAATTGTAAATCCCATATTTGGGTTAAAATTTGTTTAAAAGTAGAATTTTTCTAAAACTATCCATCATGACAAGGATTTTTGTGCTTAGGTGTGACAAGTAATCAATATTCTTACCAAAAACACCAACTTGAGTATTCATTTTGTTTTTTCTTGAATTTTATTGCAAATTTTATATGCTTGGGGGTGTGAAGTACAGTCTAGAAATCATCATATAGTAGGCATGTATAAAGACATGTGTAGTCAAAAAAGAGAAAGGTATGGCCATTCTTGTCTTTAGATAGTTGTATTGCAACAAATTCTTCAATATGAAAAAGTTTTGGGGTAGTTTTTCAATTTTGACTTAAACAAGAGGCCCACTTGGATACATTTCATGGAAAAAAGGGGGAGGGGTAAACTATTGAATTTGGTTCAATCAAAGAGAAGGAAAAAAATAAAAATAAAAGATAAGAACTCTCTTCTAGCTTCACAGTATCCAAATAATTAGTTAACATTCATAAAGGTAGACTAGAATGAGATTTACAGATCATTTGAGAGGCATGACTTATTTCCAAATTTTGCCTTGTTTCAGAAAAGGGTACTCCTTTAATATTGGGATTATATTTAATAATACAACCAAACAATTCTTTTAATGGCATTTTTTATGTTCAAATATGGCTACTTAATGAAACAAAATAAATGATTTATTTTTTAAAGACATGTCATTACAGTTATAGGTGCCAGTCTTGTATTACAACTCCAGTTTCCGTGCATGTCAAAACATGGAGGAAATAAAATAGTCCTTTTTTTTCTGAATTTTTTTCTGGACTCAAATTTTTCTGTTTGATTAAAAGTTTATGCTGAATTGAAACATATATATAGATTTAAAAAAAATCTTGCATCTTTTTGGGGATATCGATCCAGGAAAGTGGAAGGATACCATGTTTACTGGAAGTGGTGCGGCTTAGTAAAAACAGCAAACAGAAAGTAGAAAAAAATAGTTTTGACTTCAGGGTTACATAACTTTTTATTCTTCGTGGCATGACCCACTTTTTTTTCGATTAAATCACAATTTCACATTAGTACATACATGATATGAACATGAAAAAAAATTTCTATGTAGCATTTTTTATTTTTTTATTTTCAAAGATCAGCTGTTTAACATGTAAGCCTATGGACCAGTCAATTACAAGACTGCAACCTGCATAGGGTAATTTTTCATATGTTCACTGCAAGGAAGTAGCTCATGTGGACTTTTGTGTGCCCAGAATGACAAAACATCATGATTTAAGGACTTTTTAAGAAATAAAAATCATGGGGTATCAAGTTACACTGAAAAAACTGAAATTATGTAATAATTTTGATTTTTTATACAAGACACCATTCAAAAGTATACAAAGATATAAAGCACAACAGTTTGAGGTAAATTGAGATTCTGGTAGTATTACATACATGATTTTTAATATAAAAGAACATGGAAAGATTTTTTCCTCCATGAAATCTTCTTCTTGTGATGAAAATTCTAGTTGCGCAGTTTCATTGAAAATCAGTGTAAAGTTGAAGAGACAGCTACATACAGAAGTAATTTTTTACTTCAGGGGTATTATTTTTATGGCTCAATTGTTGACATTTAGGTAGAATATATATAAAATGAACTTTTGGTGAAAAGATTTTCACAAAATTTTCACTTTACAAGAGTCTATGACTTATTTTCCTGTCTGCAGCACTGCATGGTCAATTGTAAATCCCATATTTGGGTTAAAAATTTGTTTAAAAAGTAGAATTTTTCTAAAACTATCCATCATGACAAGGATTTTTGTGCTTAGGTGTGACAAGTAATCAATATTCTTACCAAAAACACCAACTTGAGTATTCATTTTGTTTTTTCTTGAATTTTATTGCAAATTTTATATGCTTGGGGGTGTGAAGTACAGTCTAGAAATCATCATATAGTAGGCATGTATAAAGACATGTGTAGTCAAAAAAGAGAAAGGTATGGCCATTCTTGTCTTTAGATAGTTGTATTGCAACAAATTCTTCAATATGAAAAGTTTTGGGGTAGTTTTCAATTTTGACTTAAACAAGAGGCCCACTTGGATACATTTCATGGAAAAAGGGGAGGGTAAACTATTGAATTTGGTTCAATCAAAGAGAAGGAAAAAAATAAAAATAAAAGATAAGAACTCTCTTCTAGCTTCACAGTATCCAAATAATTAGTTAACATTCATAAAGGTAGACTAGAATGAGATTTACAGATCATTTGAGAGGCATGACTTATTTCCAAATTTTGCCTTGTTTCAGAAAAGGGTACTCCTTTAATATTGGGATTATATTTAATAATACAACCAAACAATTCTTTTAATGGCATTTTTTATGTTCAAATATGGCTACTTAATGAAACAAAATAAATGATTTATTTTTTAAAGACATGTCATTACAGTTATAGGGTAATTTTTTCATATGTTCACTGCAAGGAAGTAGCTCATGTGGACTTTTGTGTGCCCAGAATGACAAAACATCATGATTTAAGGACTTTTTAAGAAATAAAAATCATGGGGTATCAAGTTACACTGAAAAAACTGAAATTATGTAATAATTTTGATTTTTTATACAAGACACCATTCAAAAGTATACAAAGATATAAAGCACAACAGTTTGAGGTAAATTGAGATTCTGGTAGTATTACATACATGATTTTTAATATAAAAGAACATGGAAAGATTTTTCCTCCATGAAATCTTCTTCTTGTGATGAAAATTCTAGTTGCGCAGTTTCATTGAAAATCAGTGTAAAGTTGAAGAGACAGCTACATACAGAAATATTTTTACTTCAGGGTATTATTTTATGGCTCAATTGTTGACATTTAGGTAGAATATATATAAAATGAACTTTTGGTGAAAAGATTTTCACAAAATTTTCACTTTACAAGAGTCTATGACTTATTTTCCTGTCTGCGCACTGCATGGTCAATTGTAAATCCCATATTTGGGTTAAAATTTGTTTAAAAGTAGAATTTTTCTAAAACTATCCATCATGACAAGGATTTTGTGCTTAGGTGTGACAAGTAATCAATATTCTTACCAAAACACCAACTTGAGTATTCATTTTGTTTTTCTTGAATTTTATTGCAAATTTTATATGCTTGGGGGTGTGAAGTACAGTCTAGAAATCATCATATAGTAGGCATGTATAAAGACATGTGTAGTCAAAAAAGAGAAAGGTATGGCCATTCTTGTCTTTAGATAGTTGTATTGCAACAAATTCTTCAATATGAAAAAGTTTTGGGGTAGTTTTTCAATTTGACTTAAACAAGAGGCCCACTTGGATACATTTCATGGAAAAAAGGGGAAGGGGTAAACTATTGAATTTGGTTCAATCAAAGAGAAGGAAAAAAATAAAAATAAAAGATAAGAACTCTCTTCTAGCTTCACAGTATCCAAATAATTAGTTAACATTCATAAAGGTAGACTAGAATGAGATTTACAGATCATTTGAGAGGCATGACTTATTTCCAAATTTTGCCTTGTTTCAGAAAAGGGTACTCCTTTAATATTGGGATTATATTTAATAATACAACCAAACAATTCTTTTAATGGCATTTTTTATGTTCAAATATGGCTACTTAATGAAACAAAATAAATGATTTATTTTTTAAAGACATGTCATTACAGTTATAGGTACCAGTCTTGTATTACAACTCCAGTTTCCGGTGCATGTCAAAACATGGAGGGAAATAAAATAGTCCTTTTATCTGAATTTTTTCTGGACTCAATTTTTCTGTTTGATTAAAAGTTTATGCTGAATTGAAATATATATATAGATTTAAAAAATCTTGCATCTTTTGGGGATATCGATCCAGGAAAGTGGAAGGATGCCGTGTTTACTGGAAGTGGTGCGGCTTAGTAAAACAGCAAACAGAAAGTAGAAAAAATAGTTTTGACTTCAGGGTTACATAACTTTTTATTCTTCGTGGCATGACCCACTTTTTTCGATTAAATCACAATTTCACATTAGTACATACATGATATGAACATGAAAAAAATTTCTATGTAGCATTTTTATTTTTTATTTTCAAAGATCAGCTGTTTAACATGTAAGCCTATGGACCAGTCAATTACAAGACTGCAACCTGCATAGGGTAATTTTTCATATGTTCACTGCAAGGAAGTAGCTCATGTGGACTTTTGTGTGCCCAGAATGACAAAACATCATGATTTAAGGACTTTTTAAGAAATAAAAATCATGGGGTATCAAGTTACACTGAAAAAACTGAAATTATGTAATAATTTTGATTTTTTATACAAGACACCATTCAAAAGTATACAAAGATATAAAGCACAACAGTTTGAGGTAAATTGAGATTCTGGTAGTATTACATACATGATTTTTAATATAAAAGAACATGGAAAGATTTTTCCTCCATGAAATCTTCTTCTTGTGATGAAAATTCTAGTTGCGCAGTTTCATTGAAAATCAGTGTAAAGTTGAAGAGACAGCTACATACAGAAGTAATTTTTACTTCAGGGTATTATTTTATGGCTCAATTGTTGACATTTAGGTAGAATATATATAAATGAACTTTTGGTGAAAAGATTTTCACAAAATTTTCACTTTACAAGAGTCTATGACTTATTTTCCTGTCTGCGGCACTGCATGGTCAATTGTAAATCCCATATTTGGGTTAAAATTTGTTTAAAAGTAGAATTTTTCTAAAACTATCCATCATGACAAGGATTTTTGTGCTTAGGTGTGACAAGTAATCAATATTCTTACCAAAAACACCAACTTGAGTATTCATTTTGTTTTTTCTTGAATTTTATTGCAAATTTTATATGCTTGGGGGTGTGAAGTACAGTCTAGAAATCATCATATAGTAGGCATGTATAAAGACATGTGTAGTCAAAAAAGAGAAAGGTATGGCCATTCTTGTCTTTAGATAGTTGTATTGCAACAAATTCTTCAATATGAAAAAGTTTTGGGGTAGTTTTCAATTTGACTTAAACAAGAGGCCCACTTGGATACATTTCATGGAAAAAGGGGAGGGTAAACTATTGAATTTGGTTCAATCAAAGAGAAGGAAAAAAATAAAAATAAAAGATAAGAACTCTCTTCTAGCTTCACAGTATCCAAATAATTAGTTAACATTCATAAAGGTAGACTAGAATGAGATTTACAGATCATTTGAGAGGCATGACTTATTTCCAAATTTTGCCTTGTTTCAGAAAAGGGTACTCCTTTAATATTGGGATTATATTTAATAATACAACCAAACAATTCTTTTAATGGCATTTTTTATGTTCAAATATGGCTACTTAATGAAACAAAATAAATGATTTATTTTTTAAAGACATGTCATTACAGTTATAGGGTAATTTTTTCATATGTTCACTGCAAGGAAGTAGCTCATGTGGACTTTTGTGTGCCCAGAATGACAAAAATCATGATTTAAGGACTTTTAAGAAATAAAATCATGGGGTATCAAGTTACACTGAAAAAACTGAAATTATGTAATAATTTTGATTTTTATACAAGACACCATTCAAAAGTATACAAAGATATAAAGCACAACAGTTTGAGGTAAATTGAGATTCTGGTAGTATTACATACATGATTTTTAATATAAAAGAACATGGAAAGATTTTTCCTCCATGAAATCTTCTTCTTGTGATGAAAATTCTAGTTGCGCAGTTTCATTGAAAATCAGTGTAAAGTTGAAGAGACAGCTACATACAGAAGTAATTTTTACTTCAGGGTATTATTTTATGGCTCAATTGTTGACATTTAGGTAGAATATATATAAAATGAACTTTTGGTGAAAAGATTTTCACAAAATTTTCACTTTACAAGAGTCTATGACTTATTTTCCTGTCTGCGGCACTGCATGGTCAATTGTAAATCCCATATTTGGGTTACAAATTTGTTTAAAAGTAGAATTTTTCTAAAACTATCCATCATGACAAGGATTTTTGTGCTTAGGTGTGACAAGTAATCAATATTCTTACCAAAACACCAACTTGAGTATTCATTTTGTTTTTCTTGAATTTTATTGCAAATTTTATATGCTTGGGGTGTGAAGTACAGTCTAGAAATCATCATATAGTAGGCATGTATAAAGACATGTGTAGTCAAAAAGAGAAAGGTATGGCCATTCTTGTCTTTAGATAGTTGTATTGCAACAAATTCTTCAATATGAAAAGTTTTGGGGTAGTTTTCAATTTTGACTTAAACAAGAGGCCCACTTGGATACATTTCATGGAAAAAGGGGAGGGTAAACTATTGAATTTGGTTCAATCAAAGAGAAGGAAAAAAATAAAAATAAAAGATAAGAACTCTCTTCTAGCTTCACAGTATCCAAATAATTAGTTAACATTCATAAAGGTAGACTAGAATGAGATTTACAGATCATTTGAGAGGCATGACTTATTTCCAAATTTTGCCTTGTTTCAGAAAAGGGTACTCCTTTAATATTGGGATTATATTTAATAATACAACCAAACAATTCTTTTAATGGCATTTTTTATGTTCAAATATGGCTACTTAATGAAACAAAATAAATGATTTATTTTTTAAAGACATGTCATTACAGTTATAGGGTAATTTTTTCATATGTTCACTGCAAGGAAGTAGCTCATGTGGACTTTTGTGTGCCCAGAATGACAAAACATCATGATTTAAGGACTTTTTAAGAAATAAAAATCATGGGGTATCAAGTTACACTGAAAAAAACTGAAATTATGTAATAATTTTGATTTTTTATACAAGACACCATTCAAAAGTATACAAAGATATAAAGCACAACAGTTTGAGGTAAATTGAGATTCTGGTAGTATTACATACATGATTTTTAATATAAAAGAACATGGAAAGATTTTTCCTCCATGAAATCTTCTTCTTGTGATGAAAATTCTAGTTGCGCAGTTTCATTGAAAATCAGTGTAAAGTTGAAGAGACAGCTACATACAGAAGTAATTTTTACTTCAGGGTATTATTTTATGGCTCAATTGTTGACATTTAGGTAGAATATATATAAAATGAACTTTTGGTGAAAAGATTTTCACAAAATTTTCACTTTACAAGAGTCTATGACTTATTTTCCTGTCTCGACACTGCATGGTCAATTGTAAATCCCATATTTGGGTTAAAATTTGTTTAAAAGTAGAATTTTTCTAAAACTATCCATCATGACAAGGATTTTTGTGCTTAGGTGTGACAAGTAATCAATATTCTTACCAAAAACACCAACTTGAGTATTCATTTTGTTTTTTCTTGAATTTTATTGCAAATTTTATATGCTTGGGGGTGTGAAGTACAGTCTAGAAATCATCATATAGTAGGCATGTATAAAGACATGTGTAGTCAAAAAAGAGAAAGGTATGGCCATTCTTGTCTTTAGATAGTTGTATTGCAACAAATTCTTCAATATGAAAAGTTTTGGGGTAGTTTTCAATTTGACTTAAACAAGAGGCCCACTTGGATACATTTCATGGAAAAAGGGGAGGGGTAAACTATTGAATTTGGTTCAATCAAAGAGAAGGAAAAAAATAAAAATAAAAGATAAGGACTCTCTTCTAGCTTCACAGTATCCAAATAATAAGTTATCATTCATAAAGGTAGACTAGAATGAGATTTACAGATCATTTGAGAGGCATGACTTATTTCGAAATTTTGCCTTGTTTCAGAAAAGGGTACTCCTTTAATATTGGGATTATATTTAATAATACAACCAAACAATTCTTTTAATGGCATTTTTTATGTTCAAATATGGCTACTTAATGAAACAAAATAAATGATTTATTTTTTAAAGACATGTCATTACAGTTATAGGGTAATTTTTTCATATGTTCACTGCAAGGAAGTAGCTCATGTGGACTTTTGTGTGCCCAGAATGACAAAACATCATGATTTAAGGACTTTTTAAGAAATAAAAATCATGGGGTATCAAGTTACACTGAAAAAACTGAAATTATGTAATAATTTTGATTTTTTATACAAGACACCATTCAAAAGTATACAAAGATATAAAGCACAACAGTTTGAGGTAAATTGAGATTCTGGTAGTATTACATACATGATTTTTAATATAAAAGAACATGGAAAGATTTTTCCTCCATGAAATCTTCTTCTTGTGATGAAAATTCTAGTTGCGCAGTTTCATTGAAAATCAGTGTAAAGTTGAAGAGACAGCTACATACAGAAGTAATTTTTACTTCAGGGTATTATTTTTATGGCTCAATTGTTGACATTTAGGTAGAATATATATAAAATGAACTTTTGGTGAAAAGATTTTCACAAAATTTTCACTTTACAAGAGTCTATGACTTATTTTCCTGTCTGCGGCACTGCATGGTCAATTGTAAATCCCATATTTGGGTTAAAATTTGTTTAAAACGTAGAATTTTTCTAAAACTATCCATCATGACAAGGATTTTTGTGCTTAGGTGTGACAAGTAATCAATATTCTTACCAAAACACCAACTTGAGTATTCATTTTGTTTTTCTTGAATTTTATTGCAAATTTTATATGCTTGGGGTGTGAAGTACAGTCTAGAAATCATCATATAGTAGGCATGTATAAAGACATGTGTAGTCAAAAAGAGAAAGGTATGGCCATTCTTGTCTTTAGATAGTTGTATTGCAACAAATTCTTCAATATGAAAAGTTTTGGGGTAGTTTTTCAATTTGACTTAAACAAGAGGCCCACTTGGATACATTTCATGGAAAAAAGGGGGAGGGGTAAACTATTGAATTTGGTTCAATCAAAGAGAAGGAACAAAATAAAAATAAAAGATAAGAACTCTCTTCTAGCTTCACAGTATCCAAATAATAAGTTAACATTCATAAAGGTAGACTAGAATGAGATTTACAGATCATTTGAGAGGCATGACTTATTTCCAAATTTTGCCTTGTTTCAGAAAAGGGTACTCCTTTAATATTGGGATTATATTTAATAATACAACCAAACAATTCTTTTAATGGCATTTTTTATGTTCAAATATGGCTACTTAATGAAACAAAATAAATGATTTATTTTTTAAAGACATGTCATTACAGTTATAGGTACCAGTCTTGTATTACAACTCCAGTTTCCAGTGCATGTCAAAACATGGAGGAAATAAAATAGTCCTTTTTTCTGAATTTTTCTGGACTCAATTTTTCTGTTTGATTAAAAGTTTATGCTGAATTGAAACATATATATAGATTTAAAAAATCTTGCATCTTTTGGGGATATCGATCCAGGAAAGTGGAAGGATACCATGTTTACTGGAAGTGGTGCGGCTTAGTAAAAACAGCAAACAGAAAGTAGAAAAAAATAGTTTTGACTTCAGGGTTACATAACTTTTTATTCTTCGTGGCATGACCCACTTTTTTTTCGATTAAATCACAATTTCACATTAGTACATACATTATATGAACATGAAAAAAAATTTCTATGTAGCATTTTTTATTTTTTTATTTTCAAAGATCAGCTGTTTAACATGTAAGCCTATGGACCAGTCAATTACAAGACTGCAACCTGCATAGGGTAATTTTTCATATGTTCACTGCAAGGAAGTAGCTCATGTGGACTTTTGTGTGCCCAGAATGACAAAACATCATGATTTAAGGACTTTTTAAGAAATAAAAATCATGGGGTATCAAGTTACACTGAAAAAAACTGAAATTATGTAATAATTTTGATTTTTTATACAAGACACCATTCAAAAGTATACAAAGATATAAAGCACAACAGTTTGAGGTAAATTGAGATTCTGGTAGTATTACATACATGATTTTTAATATAAAAGAACATGGAAAGATTTTTCCTCCATGAAATCTTCTTCTTGTGATGAAAATTCTAGTTGCGCAGTTTCATTGAAAATCAGTGTAAAGTTGAAGAGACAGCTACATACAGAAGAAATTTTTACTTCAGGGTATTATTTTATGGCTCAATTGTTGACATTTAGGTAGAATATATATAAAATGAACTTTTGGTGAAAAGATTTTCACAAAATTTTCACTTTACAAGAGTCTATGACTTATTTTCCTGTCTCTGCACTGCATGGTCAATTGTAAATCCCATATTTGGGTTAAAAATTTGTTTAAAAGTAGAATTTTTCTAAAACTATCCATCATGACAAGGATTTTTGTGCTTAGGTGTGACAAGTAATCAATATTCTTACCAAAACACCAACTTGAGTATTCATTTTGTTTTTCTTGAATTTTATTGCAAATTTTATATGCTTGGGGTGTGAAGTACAGTCTAGAAATCATCATATAGTAGGCATGTATAAAGACATGTGTAGTCAAAAAGAGAAAGGTATGGCCATTCTTGTCTTTAGATAGTTGTATTGCAACAAATTCTTCAATATGAAAAAGTTTTGGGGTAGTTTTTCAATTTGACTTAAACAAGAGGCCCACTTGGATACATTTCATGGAAAAAAGGGGGAGGGGTAAACTATTGAATTTGGTTCAATCAAAGAGAAGGAAAAAAATAAAAATTAAAATGTCAATTGTTCTTGAACAATTGAGAGGTCTTTCCTTTTCATTATGTAAAATATATGTTTAAATAAGCGTATAATGCATTGAAAATCTCTAAAACACACACAAAACTCTTAAAATATGGTCAAAAACACATAATTTGGAATTTGAGACATGACCTTGACTTTTGACCTTATGACCTTTGTCAAGGTCATTGGTCCACGATGTCATAACAAAAGACCCCATGGGTCTAGGACCTTTGGTTCATGAGTTAAAGCTTATTTTGTCTTTTCTAAAACAGTTAACAGGGGTTATGCCCCTTACGGATAGGTCAAATCTCTTCGGTCAAACGTAAAAAAGTTGCGCCTTCATGTCCCAATTATTTTCACTATCTATCTGGGACATGACCTTTGACCTTATGACCTTTGTCAAGGTCATTAGTCACCAATGTCATTGCTGAAGACCCCATGGGTCTAGGACCTTTGGTTATATAGTAAAAGCTGATTTTGTCTTTTCAGAAACCTAAAACAGGGGTTATCCCCTTACAGAAAGATCAAATCTCTTCGGTCAAATGTAACAAAGTTGCGCCTTAATGACCCAAACATTTTCCACTATTGAAAACTTCTGTAAGTATAATGGTTTCTGAGATTATCCCATAACAAGGTGTTAGGTCAAAGGTCAAGGTCAACATACAAATTTGACCTTGAGGCATTTTTCAAAGTTACATGAATTGATGATCATTGGTGAAAATCCTAGGTGGCTACGACTTTCGGTTTCTGAGTTTTAGTGGCCAACCGACATCGGTTAATTTTCATAGGGGCATAACCCTACCAATGAGTCGTTGAATCTTTTCGATCCAAATGTAACGAAGAACCAGGGTCTGGTCCTGAACAAATTTCACTCTTCGGTTTTTTTCTACCTATTACGGTTACGGTGTTTGAATGATAACAAGGTTTTTAGGTTTCGGAGGGATAACTCCGGACTGACAAATTTTACGACTCACAGGGTGAGTTCCGGATAGGTATTTATGACACCGATACAAAGTGTGAACATGAAAGCGACACGTCTTATGGTTACGGAGGGAAATTTTGTCAAAGTTTGGCAGAACAAAAAGAATAATAATTAAAATGTCAATTGTTCTTGAACAATTGAGAGGTCTTTCCTTTTTGTAATGTAAAATACATGTCCAAATAGATGTAAAATGCATTGAAAAGCTCTTAAACACACTTAAAACCGTTAAAATATGACAAAAAACAACAAATTCGCTATTTAGGACATAACCTTGACTTTTGACCTTGTGACCTTTGTGAAGGTCATTGGTCCACAATGTTATTATAAAAGACCCCATGGGTCTAGGACCTTTAGTTCAAAAGTTAAAGCTAATTTAGTTTTTTCAGAAAGCGTTAACGGGGTTATGCCCTTAATGATATGTCAAATCTCTTGGTCATAATGTAAAAAGTTGTGCCTTAGTCACCTAAACATTTTCACTATTTACTATTTCTGTAAGTATAATCGTTTTTGAGATATCTAATAAAATGTTGAAAGGTCAAAGGTCAAGGTCAACCTTAAAAGCTTTAAAACACACTAAAAATGCTTTAAATAAGGTCAAAACACATAATTCGCTATCTGGGACATGACCTTGACCTTTGAACTTGTGACCTTTGTCAAGGTCATTGATCCCAAATGTCATTGTTGAAGACCCCATGGGTCTAGGACCTTTGGTTTAACATTAAAAGCTGATTTTGTCTTTTAGAAACATAAACTAGGGGTTATGCCCCTTACAGAAAGGTCAAATCTTTTCGGTCAAAATGTAACGGTTGCGACTTAATGACCCAAACATTTCCACTATTCAAAACTTCTGTAAGTATAATGGTTTCTAAGATTATCCCATAACAAGGTGTTAGGTCAAAGGTCAAGGTCAACATACAAATTTGACCTTGAGGTATTTTCAAAGTCACATCAATTGATGATCATTGGTGAAGATCCTAGGTTTCTCGACTTACGGTTTCTGAGTTTTGGTGGCCAACCGACATCAGTTAATTTTCATAGGGCATAACCCTACCAACGAGTCGTTGAATCTTTTCGATCCAAATGTAACGAAGAACCGGGTCTGGTCCTGAACAAATTTCACCCTTCGGTTTTTTCTACCTATTACGGTTACGGTGTTTAAATGATAACAAGGTTTTTGGTTTCGGAGGATTACTCGAACCGACAAAATTTTTGACTCACAGGGTGAGTTCAGATAGGTATTCATGACACCGATACAAAGTGTGAACATGAAAGCGACACGTCTTACGGTTAAGGCTGCTAACTTCGTCAAAGTTTGGCGGAAAAAGAATAATAATAATATAAATCAATTGCTTTTAAAAAGCAATTGTAAACGGTCTTTCCCCCTTCTGAAACATGATTGATTGATATGTGTGTGTGTGTTTGTTTGTTTGTTTGTTTGTTTGTTTGTTTGTTTGTTTGTTTGTTTCTTTCTTTCTTTCTTTAAAGGGTCCATATTAGTGTGTTGGTTAAGTTTCTATATTTAGTTAGTTGAAAAGTTTTTATTCTATTTCAGGTCCCGCGCGCGTATTTGTCTCGCGCCAGATTGTGGCGTCACGTGACGAAGCTTTATAATAGCGAAAACTTAGTATTTTTATTTCTTTTTAGGTGGAGACGTTGGACAGACAACATGTATAGCGACGGAGTACACACAATGTATTTCTTTTGTCACTGTAGGTAATTGACGTTTCGATCACAGTTCACGAGCAGTGCATGCTTTGGATTTAATTGATCTGGTGTAACTTTAAAACAAGTTTATTGATTATTTTCTTACAATGTACATTTCTCAGCAGCAACTTGTAACACAGATTGTATTTCAATCTAGGAGCGGACATTTTATTATAGGATTTCAATGAGATTTACGGACCTAGCAAGCGATTTTAACGGCATTGCAATTTCTTTTCTCTACGGAAATTCTTGAGAGGTAGCTGCACCACGTTGTTTAATGAAGTTTTAGTACATGTATACCCTGCTGACTGCAAATTTTGAGGTCGATTGGACTTGTAGTTTCAGAGTATATCTGATAACAAGCATGTGGATTTTTTTTTTCAGAAGAGATGTAAGAACAATATTAAAATGTCAATTGTTCTTGAACAATTGAGAGGTCTTTCCTTTTCATTATGTAAAATATATGTTTAAATAAACGTATAATGCATTGAAAAGCTCTAAAACACACACAAAACTCTTAGAATATGGTCGAAAACACATGATTCGGAATTTGGGACATGACCTTGACTTTTGACCTTTGTCAAGGTCATTGGTCCACGATGTCATTACAAAAGACCCCATGGGTCTAGGACCTTTGGTTCAAGAGTAAAAGCTAATTTTGTATTTTCAGAAACAGTTAATTGGGGTTATGCCCCTTACAGATAGGTCAAATTTCTTCGGTCAATATGTAAAAAAGTTGCGCCTTTATGTCCCAATTATTTTTCACTATTTACTATATCTGTAAGTATAATCGTTTTTGAGATATGCAATAAATAAATTTTAAGGTCAAAGGTCAAGGTCAACCTCTAAAAGCTTTAAAACACACTAAAAATACTTTAAAAAAGGTCAAAAACACATAATTCGCTATCTGGGACATGACCTTGACCTTTGACCTTTTGACCTTTGTCAAGGTCATTGGTCCACGATGTCATAACAAAAGACCTAATGGGTCTAGGACCTTTGGTTCATGAGTTAAAGGTTATTTTGTCTTTCCTAAAACAGTTAACAGGGGTTATGCCCCTTACGGATAGGTCAAATCTCTTTGGTCAAACTGTAAAAAAGTTGCGCCTTTATGTCCCAATTATTTTTCACTATTTACTATTTCTGTAAGTATAATCGTTTTTGAGATATCCAATAAACAAGTTTTAAGGTCAAAGGTCAAGGTCGACCTCAAAATGCTTTAAAACACACTAAAAATCCTTTAAAAAAGGTCAAAAACACATAATTCGCTATCTGGGACATGACCTTGACCTTTGACCTTTGACCTTTGTCAAGGTCATTAGTCCCCAATGTCATTGCTGAAGACCCCATGGGTCTAGGACCTTTGGTTATATAGTAAAGCTGATTTTGTCTTTTCAGAAACCTAAAACAGGGTTATGCCCCTTACAGAAAGGTCAAATCTCTTGGTCAAAATGTAACAAAGTTGCGCCTTAATGACCCAAACATTTTCCACTATTCAAAACTTCTGTAAGTATAATGGTTTCTGAGATTATCCCATAACAAGGTGTTAGGTCAAGGTCAAGGTCAACATACAAATTTGACCTTGAGGTATTTTCAAAGTCACATCAATTGATGATCATTGGTGAAGATCCTAGGTGTCTATGACTTACGGTTTCTGAGTTTTAGTGGCCAACCGACACCGGTTAATTTTCAAAGGGCATAACCCTCACAACGAGTCGTTGAATCTTTTCGATCCAAATGTAACGAAGAACCGGGTCTGGTCCTAAACAAATTTCACCTTCGGTTTTTTCTACCTATTACGGTTCGGTGTTTAAATGATAACAAGGTTTTTGGTTTCGGAGGATTACTCCGAACCGACAAAATTTTGACTCACAGGGTGAGTTCGGATAGGTATTCATGACACCGATACAATGTGTGAACCTGAAAGCGACATGTCTTACGGTTACGGAGGCAAATCTTGTCAAAGTTTGGCGGAACAAAAGAATAATAATAATAATTAAAATGTCAATTGTTCTTGAACAATTGAGAGGTCTTCCTTTTGTAATGTAAAATACATGTCCAAATAGACGTAAAATGCATTGAAAAGCTCTCAAACACACATAAAACCGTTAAAATATGACAAAAACAACAAATTCGCTATTTACAACATGACCTTGACTTTTGACCTTGTGACCTTTGTGAAGGTCATTGGTCCACAATGTCAATTTAAAAGACCCCATGGGTCTAGGACCTATGGTTGAAGAGTTAAAGCTAATTTAGTCTTTTCAGAAACCGTTAACGGGGTTATGCCCTTAAGAATATGTCAAATCTCTTTGGTCAAAATGTAAAAAGTTGCGCCTCAGTCACCTAAACATTTTCACTATTTACTATTTCTGTAAGATTAACCGTTTTGAGATATCCAATAAAAGTTGTAAGGTCAAAGGTCAAGGTCAACCTTAAAACCTTTAAAACACACTTTAAACCCTTAAAAAAGGTCAAAAACACATAATTTGCTATCTGGGACATGACCTTGACCTTTGACCTTTTGACCTTTGTCAAGGTCATTGGTCCCATATGTCATCGTTGAAGACCCCATGGGTCTAGCACCTTTAGTTTAACAGTAAAAGCTGATTTTGTCTTTTAGAAACATAAACTAGGGTTATGCCCTTATAGAAAGGTCAAATCTTTTCGGTCAAAATATAACGAAGTTGCGACTTAATGATCCAAACATTTTCCACTATTCAAAACTTCTGTAAGTATAATGGTTTCTGAGATTATCCCATAACAAGGTGGTAGGTCAAGGTCAAGGTCAACATACAAATTTGACCTTGAGATATTTTTAGAGTCATATCAATTGATGATGATTGGTGAAGATCCTAGGCATCTACGACTTACGGTTTCTGAGTTTTGGGGCCAACCGACTGCGGTTAATTTTCAAAGGGCATAACCCTACCAATGAGTCGTTGAATCTTTTCAATCCAAATGTAACGAAGAACTGGGGTCTGGTCCTGAACAAATTTCACCCTTCGGTTTTTGTACCTATTACGGTTCGGTGTTTAAATGATAACAAGGTTTTAAGGTTTCGGAGGGATTACTCTGAACCGACAAAATTTTTGACTCACAGGGTGAGTTCGGATAGGTATTTATGACACCGATACAAAGTGTGAACCTGAAAGCGACATAGCTTACGGTTACGGAGGAAATTTTGTCAAAGTTTGGCGGAACAAAAGAATAATAATAATAATAATAATAATAATAATAATAATCAGAAGAAATACAGTAAGGTCTTTCCCTTTTGGAAAAGGAAAGACCTTAATAATAATAATAATAATAATCAGAAGAAATACAGTAAGGTCTTTCCCTTTTGGAAAAGGAAAGACCTTAATAATAATAATCAGAAGAAATACAGTAAGGTCTTTCCCTTTTGGAAAAGGAAAGACCTTAATAAAAGATAAGAACTCTCTTCTAGCTTCACAGTATCCAAATAATTAGTTAACATTCATAAAGGTAGACTAGAATGAGATTTACAGATCATTTGAGAGGCATGACTTATTTCCAAATTTTGCCTTGTTTCAGAAAAGGGTACTCCTTTAATATTGGGATTATATTTAATAATACAACCAAACAATTCTTTTAATGGCATTTTTTATGTTCAAATATGGCTACTTAATGAAACAAAATAAATGATTTATTTTTTAAAGACATGTCATTACAGTTATAGGGTAATTTTTTCATATGTTCACTGCAAGGAAGTAGCTCATGTGGACTTTTGTGTGCCCAGAATGACAAAACATCATGATTTAAGGACTTTTTAAGAAATAAAAATCATGGGGTATCAAGTTACACTGAAAAAACTGAAATTATGTAATAATTTTGATTTTTTATACAAGACACCATTCAAAAGTATACAAAGATATAAAGCACAACAGTTTGAGGTAAATTGAGATTCTGGTAGTATTACATACATGATTTTTAATATAAAAGAACATGGAAAGATTTTTCCTCCATGAAATCTTCTTCTTGTGATGAAAATTCTAGTTGCGCAGTTTCATTGAAAATCAGTGTAAAGTTGAAGAGACAGCTACATACAGAAGTAATTTTTTACTTCAGGGGTATTATTTTTATGGCTCAATTGTTGACATTTAGGTAGAATATATATAAAATGAACTTTTGGTGAAAAGATTTTCACAAAATTTTCACTTTACAAGAGTCTATGACTTATTTTCCTGTCTGCGGCACTGCATGGTCAATTGTAAATCCCATATTTGGGTTAAAAATTTGTTTAAAAAGTAGAATTTTTCTAAAACTATCCATCATGACAAGGATTTTTGTGCTTAGGTGTGACAAGTAATCAATATTCTTACCAAAAACACCAACTTGAGTATTCATTTTGTTTTTTCTTGAATTTTATTGCAAATTTTATATGCTTGGGGGTGTGAAGTACAGTCTAGAAATCATCATATAGTAGGCATGTATAAAGACATGTGTAGTCAAAAAAGAGAAAGGTATGGCCATTCTTGTCTTTAGATAGTTGTATTGCAACAAATTCTTCAATATGAAAAAGTTTTGGGGTAGTTTTTCAATTTGACTTAAACAAGAGGCCCACTTGGATACATTTCATGGAAAAAAGGGGGAGGGGTAAACTATTGAATTTGGTTCAATCAAAGAGAAGGAAAAAAATAAAAATAAAAGATAAGAACTCTCTTCTAGCTTCACAGTATCCAAATAATTAGTTAACATTCATAAAGGTAGACTAGAATGAGATTTACAGATCATTTGAGAGGCATGACTTATTTCCAAATTTTGCCTTGTTTCAGAAAAGGGGATACTTTAATAATACAACTTTAATATTGGGATTATATTTAATAATACAACCAAACAATTCTTTTAATGGCATTTTTATGTTCAAATATGGCTATCGATCCAGGAAAGTGGAATGAAACAAAATAAATGATTTATTTTTTAAAGACATGTCATTACAGTTATAGGGTAATTTTTTCATATGTTCACTGCAAGGAAGTAGCTCATGTGGACTTTTGTGTGCCCAGAATGACAAAACATCATGATTTAAGGACTTTTTAAGAAATAAAAATCATGGGGTATCAAGTTACACTGAAAAAAACTGAAATTATGTAATAATTTTGATTTTTTATACAAGACACCATTCAAAAGTATACAAAGATATAAAGCACAACAGTTTGAGGTAAATTGAGATTCTGGTAGTATTACATACATGATTTTTAATATAAAAGAACATGGAAAGATTTTTCCTCCATGAAATCTTCTTCTTGTGATGAAAATTCTAGTTCGCAGTTTCATTGAAAATCAGTGTAAAGTTGAAGAGACAGCTACATACAGAAGTAATTTTTACTTCAGGGTATTATTTTATGGCTCAATTGTTGACATTTAGGTAGAATATATATAAAATGAACTTTTGGTGAAAAGATTTTCACAAAATTTTCACTTTACAAGAGTCTATGACTTATTTTCCTGTCTGCGGCACTGCATGGTCAATTGCAAATTCCATATTTGGGTTAAAATTTGTTTAAAAAGTAGAATTTTTCTAAAACTATCCATCATGACAAGGATTTTTGTGCTTAGGTGTGACAAGTAATCAATATTCTTACCAAAAACACCAACTTGAGTATTCATTTTGTTTTTTCTTGAATTTTATTGCAAATTTTATATGCTTGGGGGTGTGAAGTACAGTCTAGAAATCATCATATAGTAGGCATGTATAAAGACATGTGTAGTCAAAAAAGAGAAAGGTATGGCCATTCTTGTCTTTAGATAGTTGTATTGCAACAAATTCTTCAATATGAAAAAGTTTTGGGGTAGTTTTCAATTTGACTTAAACAAGAGGCCCACTTGGATACATTTCATGGAAAAAGGAGGAGGGTAAACTATTGAATTTGGTTCAATCAAAGAGAAGGAAAAATAAAAATAAAAGATAAGAACTCTCTTCTAGCTTCACAGTATCCAAATAATTAGTTAACATTCATAAAGGTAGACTAGAATGAGATTTACAGATCATTTGAGAGGCATGACTTATTTCCAAATTTTGCCTTGTTTCAGAAAAGGGTACTCCTTTAATATTGGGATTATATTTAATAATACAACCAAACAATTCTTTTAATGGCATTTTTTATGTTCAAATATGGCTACTTAATGAAACAAAATAAATGATTTATTTTTTAAAGACATGTCATTACAGTTATAGGTACCAGTCTTGTATTACAACTCCAGTTTCCGGTGCATGTCAAAACATGGAGGGAAATAAAATAGTCCTTTTTTTTCTGAATTTTTTTCTGGACTCAATTTTTTCTGTTTGATTAAAAGTTTATGCTGAATTGAAACATATATATAGATTTAAAAAAAATCTTGCATCTTTTTGGGGATATCGATCCAGGAAAGTGGAAGGATGCCGTGTTTACTGGAAGTGGTGCGGCTTAGTAAAAACAGCAAACAGAAAGTAGAAAAAAATAGTTTTGACTTCAGGGTTACATAACTTTTTATTCTTCGTGGCATGACCCACTTTTTTTTCGATTAAATCACAATTTCACATTAGTACATACATGATATGAACATGAAAAAAAATTTCTATGTAGCATTTTTTATTTTTTTATTTTCAAAGATCAGCTGTTTAACATGTAAGCCTATGGACCAGTCAATTACAAGACTGCAACCTGCATAGGGTAATTTTTTCATATGTTCACTGCAAGGAAGTAGCTCATGTGGACTTTTGTGTGCCCAGAATGACAAAACATCATGATTTAAGGACTTTTTAAGAAATAAAAATCATGGGGTATCAAGTTACACTGAAAAAAACTGAAATTATGTAATAATTTTGATTTTTTATACAAGACACCATTCAAAAGTATACAAAGATATAAAGCACAACAGTTTGAGGTAAATTGAGATTCTGGTAGTATTACATACATGATTTTTAATATAAAAGAACATGGAAAGATTTTTCCTCCATGAAATCTTCTTCTTGTGATGAAAATTCTAGTTCGCAGTTTCATTGAAAATCAGTGTAAAGTTGAAGAGACAGCTACATACAGAAGTAATTTTTACTTCAGGGTATTATTTTATGGCTCAATTGTTGACATTTAGGTAGAATATATATAAAATGAACTTTTGGTGAAAAGATTTTCACAAAATTTTCACTTTACAAGAGTCTATGACTTATTTTCCTGTCTCTGACACTGCATGGTCAATTGTAAATCCCATATTTGGGTTAAAATTTGTTTAAAAGTAGAATTTTTCTAAAACTATCCATCATGACAAGGATTTTTGTGCTTAGGTGTGACAAGTAATCAATATTCTTACCAAAAACACCAACTTGAGTATTCATTTTGTTTTTTCTTGAATTTTATTGCAAATTTTATATGCTTGGGGGTGTGAAGTACAGTCTAGAAATCATCATATAGTAGGCATGTATAAAGACATGTGTAGTCAAAAAAGAGAAAGGTATGGCCATTCTTGTCTTTAGATAGTTGTATTGCAACAAATTCTTCAATATGAAAAAGTTTTGGGGTAGTTTTCAATTTGACTTAAACAAGAGGCCCACTTGGATACATTTCATGGAAAAAGGAGGAGGGTAAACTATTGAATTTGGTTCAATCAAAGAGAAGGAAAAAAATAAAAATAAAAGATAAGAACTCTCTTCTAGCTTCACAGTATCCAAATAATTAGTTAACATTCATAAAGGTAGACTAGAATGAGATTTACAGATCATTTGAGAGGCATGACTTATTTCCAAATTTTGCCTTGTTTCAGAAAAGGGTACTCCTTTAATATTGGGATTATATTTAATAATACAACCAAACAATTCTTTTAATGGCATTTTTTATGTTCAAATATGGCTACTTAATGAAACAAAATAAATGATTTATTTTTTAAAGACATGTCATTACAGTTATAGGTACCAGTCTTGTATTACAACTCCAGTTTCGGTGCATGTCAAAACATGGAGGAAATAAAATAGTCCTTTTTTTTCTGAATTTTTTTCTGGACTCAATTTTTTCTGTTTGATTAAAAGTTTATGCTGAATTGAAACATATATATAGATTTAAAAAAAATCTTGCATCTTTTTGGGGATATCGATCCAGGAAAGTGGAAGGATACCATGTTTACTGGAAGTGGTGCGGCTTAGTAAAAACAGCAAACAGAAAGTAGAAAAAAATAGTTTTGACTTCAGGGTTACATAACTTTTTATTCTTCGTGGCATGACCCACTTTTTTTTCGATTAAATCACAATTTCACATTAGTACATACATGATATGAACATGAAAAAAAATTTCTATGTAGCATTTTTTATTTTTTTATTTTCAAAGATCAGCTGTTTAACATGTAAGCCTATGGACCAGTCAATTACAAGACTGCAACCTGCATAGGGTAATTTTTTCATATGTTCACTGCAAGGAAGTAGCTCATGTGGACTTTTGTGTGCCCAGAATGACAAAACATCATGATTTAAGGACTTTTTAAGAAATAAAAATCATGGGGTATCAAGTTACACTGAAAAAACTGAAATTATGTAATAATTTTGATTTTTTATACAAGACACCATTCAAAAGTATACAAAGATATAAAGCACAACAGTTTGAGGTAAATTGAGATTCTGGTAGTATTACATACATGATTTTTAATATAAAAGAACATGGAAAGATTTTTTCCTCCATGAAATCTTCTTCTTGTGATGAAAATTCTAGTTGCGCAGTTTCATTGAAAATCAGTGTAAAGTTGAAGAGACAGCTACATACAGAAGTAATTTTTTACTTCAGGGGTATTATTTTTATGGCTCAATTGTTGACATTTAGGTAGAATATATATAAAATGAACTTTTGGTGAAAAGATTTTCACAAAATTTTCACTTTACAAGAGTCTATGACTTATTTTCCTGTCTGCACACTGCATGGTCAATTGTAAATCCCATATTTGGGTTAAAAATTTGTTTAAAAAGTAGAATTTTTCTAAAACTATCCATCATGACAAGGATTTTTGTGCTTAGGTGTGACAAGTAATCAATATTCTTACCAAAAACACCAACTTGAGTATTCATTTTGTTTTTTCTTGAATTTTATTGCAAATTTTATATGCTTGGGGGTGTGAAGTACAGTCTAGAAATCATCATATAGTAGGCATGTATAAAGACATGTGTAGTCAAAAAAGAGAAAGGTATGGCCATTCTTGTCTTTAGATAGTTGTATTGCAACAAATTCTTCAATATGAAAAAGTTTTGGGGTAGTTTTTCAATTTGACTTAAACAAGAGGCCCACTTGGATACATTTCATGGAAAAAGGGGAGGGTAAACTATTGAATTTGGTTCAATCAAAGAGAAGGAAAAAAATAAAAATAAAAGATAAGAACTCTCTTCTAGCTTCACAGTATCCAAATAATTAGTTAACATTCATAAAGGTAGACTAGAATGAGATTTACAGATCATTTGAGAGGCATGACTTATTTCCAAATTTTGCCTTGTTTCAGAAAAGGGTACTCCTTTAATATTGGGATTATATTTAATAATACAACCAAACAATTCTTTTAATGGCATTTTTTATGTTCAAATATGGCTACTTAATGAAACAAAATAAATGATTTATTTTTTAAAGACATGTCATTACAGTTATAGGTACCAGTCTTGTATTACAACTCCAGTTTCGGTGCATGTCAAAACATGGAGGAAATAAAATAGTCCTTTTTTCTGAATTTTTTTCTGGACTCAATTTTTTCTGTTTGATTAAAAGTTTATGCTGAATTGAAACATATATATAGATTTAAAAAAAATCTTGCATCTTTTTGGGGATATCGATCCAGGAAAGTGGAAGGATACCATGTTTACTGGAAGTGGTGCGGCTTAGTAAAAACAGCAAACAGAAAGTAGAAAAAAATAGTTTTGACTTCAGGGTTACATAACTTTTTATTCTTCGTGGCATGACCCACTTTTTTTTCGATTAAATCACAATTTCACATTAGTACATACATGATATGAACATGAAAAAAAATTTCTATGTAGCATTTTTAATTTTTTTATTTTCAAAGATCAGCTGTTTAACATGTAAGCCTATGGACCAGTCAATTACAAGACTGCAACCTGCATAGGGTAATTTTTTCATATGTTCACTGCAAGGAAGTAGCTCATGTGGACTTTTGTGTGCCCAGAATGACAAAACATCATGATTTAAGGACTTTTTAAGAAATAAAAATCATGGGGTATCAAGTTACACTGAAAAAACTGAAATTATGTAATAATTTTGATTTTTTATACAAGACACCATTCAAAAGTATACAAAGATATAAAGCACAACAGTTTGAGGTAAATTGAGATTCTGGTAGTATTACATACATGATTTTTAATATAAAAGAACATGGAAAGATTTTTTCCTCCATGAAATCTTCTTCTTGTGATGAAAATTCTAGTTGCGCAGTTTCATTGAAAATCAGTGTAAAGTTGAAGAGACAGCTACATACAGAAGTAATTTTTTACTTCAGGGGTATTATTTTTATGGCTCAATTGTTGACATTTAGGTAGAATATATAAAATGAACTTTTGGTGAAAAGATTTTCACAAAATTTTCACTTTACAAGAGTCTATGACTTATTTTCCTGTCTGCGGCACTGCATGGTCAATTGTAAATCCCATATTTGGGTTAAAATTTTGTTTAAAAAGTAGAATTTTTCTAAAACTATCCATCATGACAAGGATTTTTGTGCTTAGGTGTGACAAGTAATCAATATTCTTACCAAAACACCAACTTGAGTATTCATTTTGTTTTTCTTGAATTTTATTGCAAATTTTATATGCTTGGGGGTGTGAAGTACAGTCTAGAAATCATCATATAGTAGGCATGTATAAAGACATGTGTAGTCAAAAAAGAGAAAGGTATGGCCATTCTTGTCTTTAGATAGTTGTATTGCAACAAATTCTTCAATATGAAAAAGTTTTGGGGTAGTTTTCAATTTGACTTAAACAAGAGGCCCACTTGGATACATTTCATGGAAAAAGGGGAGGGTAAACTAATGAATTTGGTTCAATCAAAGAGAAGGAAAAAAATAAAAATAAAAGATAAGAACTCTCTTCTAGCTTCACAGTATCCAAATAATTAGTTAACATTCATAAAGGTAGACTAGAATGAGATTTACAGATCATTTGAGAGGCATGACTTATTTCCAAATTTTGCCTTGTTTCAGAAAAGGGTACTCCTTTAATATTGGGATTATATTTAATAATACAACCAAACAATTCTTTTAATGGCATTTTTTATGTTCAAATATGGCTACTTAATGAAACAAAATAAATGATTTATTTTTTAAAGACATGTCATTACAGTTATAGGTACCAGTCTTGTATTACAACTCCAGTTTCTGGTGCATGTCAAAACATGGAGGAAATAAAATAGTCCTTTTTTCTGAATTTTTCTGGACTCAATTTTTCTGTTTGATTAAAAGTTTATGCTGAATTGAAACATATATATAGATTTAAAAAATCTTGCATCTTTTGGGGATATCGATCCAGGAAAGTGGAAGGATACCGTGTTTACTGGAAGTGGTGCGGCTTAGTAAAAACAGCAAACAGAAAGTAGAAAAAAATAGTTTTGACTTCAGGGTTACATAACTTTTTATTCTTCGTGGCATGACCCACTTTTTTTTCGATTAAATCACAATTTCACATTAGTACATACATGATATGAACATGAAAAAAAATTTCTATGTAGCATTTTTAATTTTTTTATTTTCAAAGATCAGCTGTTTAACATGTAAGCCTATGGACCAGTCAATTACAAGACTGCAACCTGCATGCATAGGGTAATTTTTTCATATGTTCACTGCAAGGAAGTAGCTCATGTGGACTTTTGTGTGCCCAGAATGACAAAACATCATGATTTAAGGACTTTTTAAGAAATAAAAATCATGGGGTATCAAGTTACACTGAAAAAAACTGAAATTATGTAATAATTTTGATTTTTTATACAAGACACCATTCAAAAGTATACAAAGATATAAAGCACAACAGTTTGAGGTAAATTGAGATTCTGGTAGTATTACATACATGATTTTTAATATAAAAGAACATGGAAAGATTTTTCCTCCATGAAATCTTCTTCTTGTGATGAAAATTCTAGTTGCGCAGTTTCATTGAAAATCAGTGTAAAGTTGAAGAGACAGCTACATACAGAAGTAATTTTTTACTTCAGGGTATTATTTTATGGCTCAATTGTTGACATTTAGGTAGAATATATATAAATGAACTTTTGGTGAAAAGATTTTCACAAAATTTTCACTTTACAAGAGTCTATGACTTATTTTCCTGTCTCTGCACTGCATGGTCAATTGTAAATCCCATATTTGGGTTAAAAATTTGTTTAAAAGTAGAATTTTTCTAAAACTATCCATCATGACAAGGATTTTTGTGCTTAGGTGTGACAAGTAATCAATATTCTTACCAAAACACCAACTTGAGTATTCATTTTGTTTTTCTTGAATTTTATTGCAAATTTTATATGCTTGGGGTGTGAAGTACAGTCTAGAAATCATCATATAGTAGGCATGTATAAAGACATGTGTAGTCAAAAAGAGAAAGGTATGGCCATTCTTGTCTTTAGATAGTTGTATTGCAACAAATTCTTCAATATGAAAAAGTTTTGGGGTAGTTTTTCAATTTGACTTAAACAAGAGGCCCACTTGGATACATTTCATGGAAAAAAGGGGGAGGGGTAAACTATTGAATTTGGTTCAATCAAAGAGAAGGAAAAAAATAAAAATAAAAGATAAGAACTCTCTTCTAGCTTCACAGTATCCAAATAATTAGTTAACATTCATAAAGGTAGACTAGAATGAGATTTACAGATCATTTGAGAGGCATGACTTATTTCCAAATTTTGCCTTGTTTCAGAAAAGGGTACTCCTTTAATATTGGGATTATATTTAATAATACAACCAAACAATTCTTTTAATGGCATTTTTTATGTTCAAATATGGCTACTTAATGAAACAAAATAAATGATTTATTTTTTAAAGACATGTCATTACAGTTATAGGGTAATTTTTTCATATGTTCACTGCAAGGAAGTAGCTCATGTGGACTTTTGTGTGCCCAGAATGACAAAACATCATGATTTAAGGACTTTTTAAGAAATAAAAATCATGGGGTATCAAGTTACACTGAAAAAAACTGAAATTATGTAATAATTTTGATTTTTTATACAAGACACCATTCAAAAGTATACAAAGATATAAAGCACAACAGTTTGAGGTAAATTGAGATTCTGGTAGTATTACATACATGATTTTTAATATAAAAGAACATGGAAAGATTTTTTCCTCCATGAAATCTTCTTCTTGTGATGAAAATTCTAGTTGCGCAGTTTCATTGAAAATCAGTGTAAAGTTGAAGAGACAGCTACATACAGAAGTAATTTTTTACTTCAGGGGTATTATTTTTATGGCTCAATTGTTGACATTTAGGTAGAATATATATAAAATGAACTTTTGGTGAAAAGATTTTCACAAAATTTTCACTTTACAAGAGTCTATGACTTATTTTCCTGTCTGCACACTGCATGGTCAATTGTAAATCCCATATTTGGGTTAAAAATTTGTTTAAAAGTAGAATTTTTCTAAAACTATCCATCATGACAAGGATTTTTGTGCTTAGGTGTGACAAGTAATCAATATTCTTACCAAAACACCAACTTGAGTATTCATTTTGTTTTTTCTTGAATTTTATTGCAAATTTTATATGCTTGGGGGTGTGAAGTACAGTCTAGAAATCATCATATAGTAGGCATGTATAAAGACATGTGTAGTCAAAAAAGAGAAAGGTATGGCCATTCTTGTCTTTAGATAGTTGTATTGCAACAAATTCTTCAATATGAAAAGTTTTGGGGTAGTTTTCAATTTGACTTAAACAAGAGGCCCACTTGGATACATTTCATGGAAAAAGGGGAGGGTAAACTATTGAATTTGGTTCAATCAAAGAGAAGGAAAAAATAAAATAAAAGATAAGAACTCTCTTCTAGCTTCACAGTATCCAAATAATTAGTTAACATTCATAAAGGTAGACTAGAATGAGATTTACAGATCATTTGAGAGGCATGACTTATTTCCAAATTTTGCCTTGTTTCAGAAAAGGGTACTCCTTTAATATTGGGATTATATTTAATAATACAACCAAACAATTCTTTTAATGGCATTTTTTATGTTCAAATATGGCTACTTAATGAAACAAAATAAATGATTTATTTTTTAAAGACATGTCATTACAGTTATAGGGTAATTTTTTCATATGTTCACTGCAAGGAAGTAGCTCATGTGGACTTTTGTGTGCCCAGAATGACAAAACATCATGATTTAAGGACTTTTTAAGAAATAAAAATCATGGGGTATCAAGTTACACTGAAAAAAACTGAAATTATGTAATAATTTTGATTTTTTATACAAGACACCATTCAAAAGTATACAAAGATATAAAGCACAACAGTTTGAGGTAAATTGAGATTCTGGTAGTATTACATACATGATTTTAATATAAAAGAACATGGAAAGATTTTTCCTCCATGAAATCTTCTTCTTGTGATGAAAATTCTAGTTCGCAGTTTCATTGAAAATCAGTGTAAAGTTGAAGAGACAGCTACATACAGAAGTAATTTTTACTTCAGGGTATTATTTTATGGCTCAATTGTTGACATTTAGGTAGAATATATATAAATGAACTTTTGGTGAAAAGATTTTCACAAAATTTTCACTTTACAAGAGTCTATGACTTATTTTCCTGTCTCGGCACTGCATGGTCAATTGTAAATCGCATATTTGGGTTAAAATTTGTTTAAAAGTAGAATTTTTCTAAAACTATCCATCATGACAAGGATTTTTGTGCTTAGGTGTGACAAGTAATCAATATTCTTACCAAAAACACCAACTTGAGTATTCATTTTGTTTTTCTTGAATTTTATTGCAAATTTTATATACTTGGGGTGTGAAGTACAGTCTAGAAATCATCATATAGTAGGCATGTATAAAGACATGTGTAGTCAAAAAGAGAAAGGTATGGCCATTCTTGTCTTTAGATAGTTGTATTGCAACAAATTCTTCAATATGAAAAAGTTTTGGGGTAGTTTTCAATTTGACTTAAACAAGAGGCCCACTTGGATACATTTCATGGAAAAAGGGGAGGGTAAACTATTGAATTTGGTTCAATCAAAGAGAAGGAAAAAAATAAAAATAAAAGATAAGAACTCTCTTCTAGCTTCACAGTATCCAAATAATTAGTTAACATTCATAAAGGTAGACTAGAATGAGATTTACAGATCATTTGAGAGGCATGACTTATTTCCAAATTTTGCCTTGTTTCAGAAAAGGGTACTCCTTTAATATTGGGATTATATTTAATAATACAACCAAACAATTCTTTTAATGGCATTTTTTATGTTCAAATATGGCTACTTAATGAAACAAAATAAATGATTTATTTTTTAAAGACATGTCATTACAGTTATAGGTACCAGTCTTGTATTACAACTCCAGTTTCCGTGCATGTCAAAACATGGAGGAAATAAAATAGTCCTTTTTTCTGAATTTTTTCTGGACTCAATTTTTCTGTTTGATTAAAAGTTTATGCTGAATTGAAACATATATATATAGATTTAAAAAATCTTGCATCTTTTGGGGATATCGATCCAGGAAAGTGGAAGGATACCATGTTTACTGGAAGTGGTGCGGCTTAGTAAAAGAGCAAACAGAAAGTAGAAAAAAATAGTTTTGACTTCAGGGTTACATAACCTTTTATTCTTCGTGGCATGACCCACTTTTTTTTCGATTAAATCACAATTTCACATTAGTACATACATGATATGAACATGAAAAAAAATTTCTATGTAGCATTTTTTATTTTTTTATTTTCAAAGATCAGCTGTTTAACATGTAAGCCTATGGACCAGTCAATTACAAGACTGCAACCTGTAAGTGTTGACTCTCAATTTGCATGATTAATAACAGATATCGACTCGCTACCCGGACTACTGCAAAAAACAATTATTCAGTTCACTGATTTAGATGGAAGGTAAAAGGACAGAAAGTCACAGGACAAAAAGTCAAAGGACATAAAGTCACAAATTTGATAGGACAAAACATCCATTTTAAAAAAGGGGGTTCTCAACCCATTGTAAAGGGGGGGGGGTTCCAACTATATGTCCCCATTCAAATGCATTGATCGTCCAAAAAAAGGGGGGGTTCCAACCCCCGGAACCACCCCTCTGGATCCGCCACTGCAAAAAGTCACAGGACAAAAAGTCACAAACAATTTGTTGACAATTGTTTGAATATATATGAAAAAGATCTTGAAATATTTTCTTTTTATTACATATATTCATTTTTAATTGAAGGAAATTGCTCATACATGTCTAAAACCTTGATAAATGAAAATGTATTAGTTTTTAATCATGCAAAGGATATATTTATTGGCAAATTGAAGCCATTTAAGTACCAAGCCACTTTGACATTTTGTTTTCATAACAATTATTTGATCATTATTGATATATATTGAATACATTTCAATTTCAAAGTTGCTTCATGTATAAAACTTCAAGAAAAATACAAAAAAAAAGTGTTTTCTTGTTCAACATGTTCAAAGAAAATAATCTCAAAACTTAATTGTGACTTTTGTCCTGTGACTTTTTGTCTGTGACTTTTGACCGTGACTTTTGTCCTGTGACTTTCTGTCCTACATTCAGATTGAATAGGGTTTGGTTGACCCCGTCTCCCTCTATCTGAGACTACCATCTCAGTGATGAGCTTTATGTTTTATGTATTGTGCTTGTCATATATGTATGTCGGATAAAAGCTCTACAGAGCTTATGTTGTATTGTTATACATGTATGTATAACCGACTTTAAATAAATCTTTTTTGCTAGCCCCTAACAACTAACAAGTAAGAATTAGGTTACTTCTTTTTGTAATACAAACAATTAAGACGTCTTGCAAGGCTTTTTTTCTTACCATGACGGCGTCCCATAAGAAAGTTGAAATAGCCATGCAAGACGTCATTATCATTTGGAATAATATTATGGCACATATTGTTGTACCACAGGGATTTGTGTCAATTTTTCTGGTTTTCTATCCTCACGAACCCCAAAATACTAGTGATAAAATGTTAACTTACTTCTTAATTAAAGCCTAATATTAAGAAGGCAGAAGACCTGGACCATTCATACTTTGTATATACATGCCTTATGTTATGAAGTTTTCGTCTGTCATATGTTCATTGACCTTGAGTGACCTCTTTTAATGGCTGAGTGACTGCATTGAAAAACAGTTAAGGGTGTTTTTAGTATCCTTAATTTCTATTATCATGATTATAATGAGTAATAGGATTCCTATTACTCATTATAAGAGAAATCAAGAATACTAAAAAATTTAAGGATAACTATATTTGATATGTGCATACCTTGCAAAGTCTTCATGTTCGCCAGACAGTTTTCACTTGGTTTGACCTTATTTCATGGATCAGTGAACAAGTTAAGCTACTATATTTACTTTTAATTATTGTATGGAATGATTGTAAGGTATGCATGTCCAACTGGCAAGTTTCATCTGACCTTGACCTCATTTTCATGGTTCAGTGGTTATTGTTAAGTTTTTGTGGTTTTGTCGGGTTTTCTAATATTGTATGCAACATGTCAAGTATATTCGTTGTATGAAAATTTTTAGGGATGTACATGTTGGTCTGACATGTTTTATTCAATCTTGACCTCATTTTTATGGTTCATTGCTTGATGTTACCTTTTTGTTTTTTGGCCAGTTTTCTATTTTCTTATTTTCAAATTAGCAAAGGTCAACTAGGTACATATGTCTGACTGAGAAGCTTCATCTTACTTTATTTTCATAGTACATTGGACAATATAAAAAAAGATGGGATATGATTGGACAACTCTCCACAAGAGACCAAATGAAACAGAAATTAACAACTCAAGGTCACTGTAAAGCCTTCAACAATGAACAAAGCCCATGCTGCATAGTCAGCTATAAAAGGTCCAGAAATGACAATGTAAAACAATTCAAACGAGAAAACTAACGACCTAATTTATGTACAAAAAATGGAAAAACAGATATGTTACACATAAACAAACGACAATCACTGAATTATAGGCTCCTGACTTGGAACAGGCACATACATAAAGAATGTGGCAGGGTATAAGGAACTATGAAAATGTTTAGTTTTTGAGGTTTGGTCTATTTTCCGGATACTGTAAGCAATAAGGCCCCTTTATTTAGCGAATGGAATGATTGTAAGATGCACATATCTGTCAGCCATATTCTATATGACCTTGACCTCATTTTCATGGTTCATTGGTCAATGAAACACTGCATTGTTTTGTCAGTTTATCATATGCTTAAAGTTACAGGTACATTTGTAGGTTATATTTGGTGGATATGTAACAATTGTAAGGTGTGCATGTCTGTCTGGAAGATTCATATAACCATGACCGCATTTTATGGTTCTTTGGTCAATGCTAAGTTTCTTGGTTTTGTCATTTTATCAGATATTATAAGCATAGATCTACTTGTTGTTGTACGGAATGACTGCACGGTGTCATATAAGAATAAAAAGATGTCTGTCTGCCAAGGTTAATTTTACTGTGACCTCATTTTCATAGAATAATGATAATATTAAACAGCAAGAATGATGAGCAAGTCGACATTATATACAAATGAGGCAAAATTTTCAGTTGCCTACTAATTATGTAATAGTAGTTACTTTTGTCATTAAATGATAATGTTTACCCTTTTATGTGTAGGGCAAGAACATTAAAGATAAAGGAAACTATAAACAGAAGAAATTATCAACAAAAATAGATTTACAGAGGTCAATAAAGCCTAAATGGTAAGTCCACTGTTATAAAAGTTTTGCCCTTGAATAATGATTAAATATTTATTAAAATAAGATGTGGTATGATAAATAAGAAAACTATCCATCAGAGTTCAATTAAGTGGATGTAAGCATTGTAATTACTTATTAGAGGCCAATGATGACCTGTAAGTAATGAGAAAACCCATACCCTATACATGATATAGTAATCTATAAAAGACAACACTAACAACATTTGAAACAAAACATCAATTCAAACTTCAAATATACCAGACTAATTTATAAAACAAAAATTATGAAAACAAAAATAACGGATATGAACCAACATCAACCACTGAACTATGTACAAGCTCCTGATATTGGACAGGCATAATATGGCTGGGTTGATATAAAAATAAGAAGCAGTCTGATTTCCAATGAGACTTTTCTCCAATAGAGATCAAATGACATTTAACATGTGTTTAAGGAGGCTTGAGGGTATACAAATTTCAGAAAAATATTAAAAAAAAAAAATTTTTCATAACTAATTTAATTTATAACTTTATTGCTGTTACTTTATCATATGGTACAAAAATCATTCAAAACCATTTATTCCTTTTGGCCCCAGATGACTTTTAAAATGTATATATCATTGAAAAAGCTCCAAATTATCTCCCTTTGGTGCAAAAATGCCATTTTTTGACATTAGAATTGTAATATCTTTTTTAACTCATCGGTGACCTATATTTTTTATTATCATTTTCAAATAAGCTGTACTTAAACTAAACTATTGTAAAATTTAAGCGATTTCTGCAATTTAGTTCTTTTTTATTTCGATATTACCTCTATTTGTCCTATTAGTTCAACAGAAAAAAAGTACCTTTACAAAAATGTATGCTTCTTTCGAAGGCAGATTGTGAGCGTAAATGAACGGTGACCTGTTTTTTTTTATTTTATTTTTCTATTAAGTATAAGATAAAGTTCATTTATAGAAAAATATAGCGAAATCCTATATTAAGAAAAAAATTTGATTTAGACCTGCGAGCCCCCTTAATTTAACAAAAATAGTTCACTGTATAGCCTTTGACAATGAGCAAATCCTATACCCGACAGTGGTTTTAATAACAGCACAACATTTGAACAAATTGTAAACATTTGTTGCAATGGGCTTAACTCAAAAGACTGCAACAAGGAACCAAACAACAACCGGTAATATGTAAATCATAGACACAAAGCACTGAAATAAGAGTACTAACAATGAATATTCAAATGAAAGTTTATCAAAATGTTCATAAACATGATAAAATAGCCATTTTATTGCTGTATTTCTCTTCACTGATAATTTTTGAGTTTTGTGTATTTGTAGGTCAGACATCTCAGTTTTCATGGTCATCATTCAACAGATCAATACTGAACAGAAAACTTAAAGTTGATATTTTTCTCCATAGTGCGACTTTTTTTATTAATTTGAAATGGAACGTGTTTTTTCCTACATTTATTAGAAAGAGGAAATTTCAACATAATGACTTTAAACAAAAAAGAGTCATATCATCACGATCATAGATGCACAAGAACTTGATCATGTAAATGCAACAATGTAATTATCAATTGAAAGAAGGAACGAATGAAAAAAATATTTAGTATGTTGTTGTCCAAATAAACTTGCTTTGTCTTCTCATTTGAATCGCTCCAACCAATAAAGATGTACGGAGGAAGATCTTTGAAGAACAGATTGAAAAAATGTGTTGTCTAAGAATTGCAGGAATATTCTAGTGGATGAAATAATTTATTGACTTGACTCTTATATAGTGGACTGAATAATTGTACATAGCAAGCAGTGAAAAAGAAACCTAAAACTTTAACAGAAAAGTGTTTATATTATAAATTTGCAAATATAAGCTTAATATTATGTACACTACAAAGGTATATAATTCAAATTGTTTGCATATTCATGTATTGCAATGAAACTATAACAAAGAAAACCTTACCTCATGAAAAGAGTAAACTTGTCAGTCAGAATATGAAATATTTTTTTTCAGTTCTATTTTTCATAATAAAATAAACAAGACAAAGATTTCAAAACAATATTTTTTTCATTTTCATGTTTATTTAGACATGTCATCATTTTGTTTCAGTGAAAGGACTTTTCTCTTTGACCATAAATATTATTATGCACTCCAAATTAAAAATAAGAATAATCTTTATTGTCATATAAACAAATAAAAACATGTTTGTGACAAAATGAAAAAAAAATAAATATATATATATATATATATATATATATATATATATATAAAAAATATAAAAACTCGTATACATTTAAAACTTTTACTACCAAACAGCATTCATTGTAACATACACATTACTGTATATTTATATCTATATATTTATAATTTGAATCCCATAGGATTTTATTTTGTCCCATGGGATATTAAAAATCCCATGGGACCAAAAATCCCATGGGATTTAACCAAAATCCCATGGGATAATGGTCAATCCCATGGGATTTTGCCCTGTCCCATGGGATATTGAAAATCCCATGTTTTTATAAATCAAATAGCAAAATAAATATAATAGTAACAGTAGAAAACAAATGAAATTTTTGAATCCCATGTAATTCCGCACATTTTGGTTATATACATGACACTGTAGCTCTTATTTGAGGCGGCGGCGGATTTGCAAATGAGTGTTTTGCAAATTAAAAGTGTCCAGTGTTTTTAACATTTTAAAAGTCTTATTCAGTCCTGGAACGGTTTAGAATGTCGCCGTTCTGTTTGCAGATAACTCGGGAGCTGTTTATTATTTATATTGCTTTTTGTTGCTTTGGACTAAAGAATTTATGTATTACTGCATGCATTTTATATATTTTGAATTTTAGTTCTTGACACATCTTCCCAGAAATTGGGTAATCAATGCCGGTTGAAAATATTTTGTTGTTTGAAATTTCTAGATCTCGAAGCATATATTATAGTTCAAATCTTTTTTATTAGATTTTTATGAATGTAATCTATTTATTTAAATTGTTACCAAATTTTAATCTAAATCTTTTATTACTTTTAAAGAGGTAAATCAAATAGATAAATGCTTTACTTTAATCTAATTTTACTGCTTAATTTCTATTGCATGCTATGTGTTAGATTTAAAGTTTGTATTGCAGGTTGTTTTTATATCTTTGGACTCTTTTTATGTTATGTATATGATTTTATATTCGTTCAAAATCTCCTTAAAGCATGTGTTGTATATTTGACTTATGCCGAACCGAAATAAAGTTTTCTTATCTTATCTTACAGCATAGGTTTCTGACACAGAATGAATGTGGTCTTAGATCTTAAAAATTTGAAATTGGACATATTTTGGTCCAATATCCAAAATCTAAATACATGGTTAGATTCAGCATATCAAAGAACCCCAAGTATTCATTTTTGTCATGAAATCAAACAAAAGTTTTATTTTGGACCCTTTAGACCTTAATGTGGACTTATTTGATAACGGGGCCCAAAGTCCAAAGTCTAGATACACGTTTATATTCAGCATATCAAAGAACCCCGAGAATTCAATTTTGTTAAAATCAAACTAAGTTTAATTTTTGACCCTTTGGACCTTAATGTGGATCAATCTGAAACCGAGCCCAAAATAAATAATCTAAATACATGGTCAGATTCAGCATATCAAAGAACCCCAAGAATTTATTTTTGTTGAAATCAATCTAAGTTTAATTTTGAACCCTTTGGACCTTAATGTGGACCAACTTGAAAACAGGGTCTAAAATTGAAAATCTAAATACACGATTAGATTCGGCATATCAAAGAACCTCAATAATTCAATTTTTGATGAAATTAAACAACGTTTAATTTTGGACCCTTTGTACCTTAACGTGGAGCACCCAATTCAAAATCTAAATACACGGTTAGATTCAGAATATTAAAGAACCCCAAGAATTCAAGACTTTGAATTAAACCCCATTGAAATTTGCCAAGAAATAAGCAATTTATACAAAGTGTTAGAAAAGTATTGTTTTTGGCCCGTAATTCCTGAACAGTTAGGGCCATAACCCCCAAAATCAATCCCAACTTTCCTTTTTTGGTATAGAACCTTGTGGTACAGTTTCAGAGATGCGTACACTTATATTATTTTATTTTACTTATACACAAGTTTTTGTTCTGAAACAAGAAAGAGGTTGTTTTTGGCCCGTAACTCCTAATCGAGTAAGACAATAACCCCCATAAAATCCACCAAACTTATTTTTGTGGTATGGAACCCTGTGCTACAATTTGATAGAGATCCATACACTTATACTCAAGTTATTGTCTGGAAACCAAATGTCTTCAGACGAATACGACGACGACGACGACGACGACGCCATACCATTATACGGCCGCAATTTTTTTGAGGTCTTTTAAAAAATTGGAAACCCCTTTTCAAGGGTCCCACCATTTCCTCCTATCTTCCCCTTTTCGGGTTATAAATGATCGATCCCTTACATGAGTTATTACCCTTCGAATAACCGATTTTTTTTTCCATTTTTGCGTCTTTTTTTACTAATGTCTTGAGAAAAGTGATATATAAGGAGAAACTTGAACAGCTAAAATGATCAGCAAGGCAAGATGTACAAAAAATTTTAACACACTTGAAATTTGTGTATCAACTTCTTATAGACATGTTAAAAGAAAATACCTCTAAATAGGAAAGACATACATTTTCAATGGAAACAAACTATTTTGTTTGCTCCCCTCTGAAACAAATAAGGTCTTTTTAAAAAAAATTGGAATCAAACATTTAAAAAACATGCACCCCCCCCCCCAAAAAAAAACAAAACAAAAAAAACAAAAATACAAAAAAACAAAACAAAACAAAAAAAGATGAATGGTCGGTACCTTAGCCCTGTTAACAGTTCGATGTCTTGAGTCTGGAGGTGTATACTAGTATATGATCGGCTTCCCATGAAACCTTTAATGGGTTACTGTCTAGTTGAAGCCTTAAAATAAATTCGCGAAAACGTATTAAAAAGCTGCGCGCAAATGTAATGCACCAAGTTGAAGTTCATCCCATATCTTCTTTCATCCATACTGGGGGTCTCGTAGGCCAAGTGGTCTAAGTAGTCGAACTACTGTATCACTAGCCTGTCAACACTAAGGTTGTGAGTTCGAATCCCGCACGTGGCAGGTACGCTCGACTCCAATCTGAATTGACTAGAATTGTCGGTGGTTCTCTCCGGGCACTCCGGTTTCCTCCACTAATAAAAACTGACCGCCACGAAATAGCGCGATAGTGCTGAAAGTGGCGCTAAGCACCAATCAATCAATCAATCAATCAATCAATCAATCAATCAATCAATCAATCAATCAATCAATCAATCAATCAATCGTTCAATCAATCATCCATACCTTCATAATTCTATATAAATAAGAAGATGTGGTATGAGTGCCAATGAGACAACTCTCCACCCAAGTCACAATGTATAAAAAGTTAACAATTATAGGTCAAAGTACGGCCTTCAACACGGAACCTTAGCTCACACCGAACAGAAAGCTATAAAGAGCCCACTGTTGATTAGAGTAAAACAATTCAAATAGGAAAACCAACGGTCTAATCTATATGAGAAACGAGAAACACTTATGAACCACACCAACAAACGACAACCACTGAACAACAGGCTCCTGACTTAGGACAGGTGCATAACAATGCAGCGGGTTTAAACGTGTCAACAGGCGCCAACCTTCACCCTAACCTGAGACAGTAGTGTAACATTACAACATAAAAAGACACACTATAAAATATCAATTGAAATGGCTTAACTCGATCAAAAAGACATTTAAACAAAAACAAGTAAACATACACTAAACGAATAAGTTTGATCTATGCCACAATATAAATACAATATTAACAAAAAAAGATGTAGGAACAGTGTCAAAAAGACAACTCTAACCTGGGACAAAATGGCGTAAGATAAAACAACGTACACAGGTAAATTTAAATATAATAATTTTGTTGTTAGGAGTACGGAAGTAAACATTTTTTTTACAAAATTAAAAAATATGTTGTTCACAGTACTAGTACAGAAGCGAAAATTTATTGTCATACTAAATACTTATCAAAGGTGGTACATATTAAAAATAGTGAGACGAGATATAACACAAAATAAGTAAACATTGAATTACAGAAATGCATTAAAAATTGTGTCAACAGGTCAAATTAACACGAAAGTACGATTTGAGTGTGCTCGCAGTTACTGAAAGCTAGTAAAAAGCCAAAAACAATAAATAATGAAAAATCATGCATCATAGACTTAAACCAATTAAAACACATCCCAGAGATTTAGTGTTTTCACGCCATGGACAGTCAAAGAAAACATGACTTCTGCAATGCCAAAATAAAAGTATCGACAGGCAGTAGGATCGTTAGGATTTAACCTTATAATGAATATGTATCATGTTATATATAGATAAAGCAATCTCTAAATAAAAAAAAAAAAAAAAAATGTGGATGTGTATTTATACATCCCAAAATCCCAAAAACCATTCGAAAAGAATACAAATTTATGCATGGTTGAAAATTTTGTAGCTATTGTTATGAAATAATTTTTAAAATGAATGCGATTTAATTGGTATAGGAAATGAATTAAGATAAAAGCGGAAATTCACAAAGAGGAATAAATATACCGGTATAGCTGTTTTTTGCAATAAAAGTTGTTTTATCATTTTTTCGCCAAAGCAGGAAAATTCTTCAACTAGCTCTTGTATTAGGGAGCTACCATTTGATTTTTATAGGGGCTAGGATGAAAAAATTTGTCCTGCATTTTTTTTTTAGTTGTAATCTCTGTCCTGCCTTTTTATTTTTCAGTCTTTTTGGTCCTGCCTTTTTTTTTATTAGTTTATCCTGGCTTTTTTTACCTGAATTGTCATCCTGCCTTTTTTTTTCAAAGTGTCTCATCCTGCCTTTTTTTTAACTCAAAACTCCTGTCCTGCCTATTTTTTTTTTCAAATTTCATCCTAGCCCCCCACCCCCCCAATAAAAATCAAATGGTAGCTCCCTTAATGGATCTAAATCTTCCTCCGAAATGTTTGAAACGTTGATTTTTTGTTAAATTGCACTGTCTCATTTTTTCTATAAATTTCACTTTCAAAACTGACAGTAAACTGGCATTCACAAAAAAATGCAGAATATCCTCTAGGTGCTCAGTACACAGTCGAGGACCCATAATTTAATGAATTTAACAGTAATGTTCATTACTGTAGAACCACCGCTTAAACCTAAACTTTGTAATTCATATTTTGACAATTTTCCAACAATTTCAGATGTGATTTGATCATCTTTAAAATGAGGCACCAACGTGCCAAGGTTTATCTCTTTTAAAATCTTAACCATTTTTAAAACGATAGCTACAGATTTGAGGTACATGTGTATGCACCCTTTTCTCATTTTATTTGGGGAAAGGGGGTGGGGTGTGTCTTTGAAAGAGTCAAGGCCAATTTTCTCAGACTTAATTCACTCATAGGGTCAAACTCTACAATTGGTCTGGAAATTGAAAATTGAAGAGGACGTAATGTATTAACAGTTTTACATATTCCCCTAAAATCAAAATACTACTTAGTGCTATATTTTGCTGTAAAACGCATTTTAATACATAATTGCAAAGGGGACGAGGAAAATTCCCCTGTAATTGTATCACTCACAGAGTCTAATATTTGTGTTTCATATCTGTATTCTACTTGAAATTTAATACTAAGGGTGTATATCATATAATTAGAATATTTTTTTAAACAATTTTACACATTAATTTCCTTACACTCAAAATGCTATTCATCTTTGCATATTGTTGTTGAAGACATATTGATACAAATTTGTAAAATTAACTTGTACATTTTAGGAATAAATACTTAAAAGCAAAATAGGAAAAGGTCCGGTAAGGGCTAGTTTTGGCCTAAAATTCGAAGTACATCTGATGAAAGATTTTTGAATTTTTTTAAACACTTAAGTGTCTACTTCAGGCGAAATGATTTGGTCATTACATGTACAGAGGCTCAAGTTCAAGCTTAAATATGAAAAATCTATCAAATATGCCATAAAACGTCACTTTTCAGATAGTTTTTGTCTAAAATGTGTTCAGTCTCAACCTTTATATATGTTATTTACTATCAATTAATTCAACTTATATTTGAATATCAAGACTGAAGACAAATGCGGCTACTTTCATTTTAGACAAAAACCGTCTTAAAATAAGCACAAATCCTAAAATTGAGAATATTTCAGTAATTTTGCATAACTTAATGATGCTAGTACCAAATGCATGTGCAATGTATTGTCAAAAACAGTCCATATTTATGGAACAGAAGTATTCTATTTCAAATAAATAGCTTAAAGTGTACTTTTCAACAAATTTGTAAAAATGCCATATTTTGGGCACAAAAAGGGCTCTTACCGGGTTACTCCTTTGCATAAATCACGGTTTTGAGCTATCTTTAGGCGTTTATAATGTTTAGAATTAAGTGATTATGTATATAGAATAATACATGGCAAAATCCGTATCGCATACTGTATCACCACTTGACCAATATCAGTCCCCAGGGCCGAAGGTCACATATACCTTAATAGAATCAGATTCATGTCTGGCGTACTAAATTATAATCCTGGTACCTTTGATAACTATATTCATGATGTATAACAGACCCGTGATTTATCCGTTTTTTCAAATCGTCTGAAAAGATAAGAGAGATAAGAAAATGATGATTTTCCAGTAGTTTTCCATCTGACTTGGATTTTTTTTTCATAAATTTCCTTATTTGCTTATCCCGTTTCATGATAGTAATAAATAAAATTTAGGATCGTTTATACTGAACGATACATCCACATCGTAATGTATCTAATAACCCTATTCCATGCTCAATATAGAACTATGAAACTGTCAAATAATTTATTTTAAGACCATGTATTTAACTGCATTCACTAACGATACTGTCAGCTGTTCTCTCTTGTAAATTTCAATCCTTCTTCCCAAAACTTGTTGTCAAGTTTAACCAAGTTTCACGGTGACCTTTATTTTCATATAATACTGCAATCTTTTTCTCATTTGTATACATAAACGTGGACAACAATGTTACCAAGTATCATCTATTCAACGATTAAAGACAGGCAAATAAAAGGATTCCTATATATACATAGAGCCTAGGTGGTCGAGTGGTCTAGCGCGTCGGGCATAGTGCAAGGCGATTTGGTGCCACGATATCTCAGTAGCATGGGTTCGAGTCCCGCAAATTTACAGATTTAACATTGTTGGGCTGTTGTTTAGACGAATTATATATATATATACCTTGTCGAATATGTTGAATTCATATATATATAATTGTTGGGCTTTCCAAATGCCATTTCGATTCCTAACATCACTGAAGAGACATTATTTGTCGAAATCCGGATATGGTGTACAAAAACCTTTGCACCTTTTGTTTGCGGTATATCATCCTTTCCGCAATTTTATTGTTTTCTGTTTAGTATCAAATTTAAAATTAAGATCCATTTATTACATCGGTGATCCGTTTATTTGGCAATCGCCAATGGCAGTCAGCGTGGTTTAAGAACATTTGTTGTTCGACCTGTTAGTCAAATGCGTTTTGTTCAAACATAATTTTTCACTTTTTTGGTCTTTTGGGAAATGTTGTTTGTGCTGTATTTAGACCCCTCTAACAAGAAATTTGTTTTGCATGCACACGTATAAAAATTGCGGTTTTTATCCAACGCAATCATATATATATATATATGAACTCAACATATTCGACAAGGTACCAATTTTGCTGCACTAGCATAAATAAATATGTGCATACTTCGATTACTAAAATCTCTTCAATAGAGCTTGGTGTTAAAACGTTGACTTAGATGGGTTTTGTACACGGGAAATATATATCTACCAAATACCACGATTACTTCTGAAGCATGTGCAACCCCATCCTTTATTAGAACTAAAACAATAGACATGAAATTTCCACAAATGAACTCTGATGCTGATACTAATAAATAAATATCAATAACACCATTTTGTTTTTTAATCTGACAAACAAAACAATAATATCACAACAAGGATCATCTTACAACAAAAACAAACTCCACCAGAGTTCAAATAGAGAAGATAAAAGCAATTATAGGTTATCATAGGGCTGCTACAATAAGGAAAACCCATACCGTATCGTCAGCTTTAAAAGGACCTGAAATGAAACTTTTACACAATCAAAACGAGAAAACAAGAGTATATAATATAATTTACAAAAATAAATATGACCAATATGAACAAACGAAATCCATTGAACGACAGGTTCCTGACTTTGGATAGACACATCAAGAATGTGGCGTGGTTAAATGTGTGTTTGATCGTTCCAACCTCGGTTGATTGGTACAAAGCATTAAAATCCACTTAACATAAAAACAACAGACCAGAATACTAGTTATCAAAACTAGCTCAAAGCAAATAACAACTATCATATAAATTATGTTTTCTCAGACTAAAGTATCAAAGTTGTTATCTGGGACATGTATTTTACCAAAAATATGTTCACTGTAATTAGCTTTATATACTATTAAGACTGCATGTGCTAATTTCAGTTTAGAACAAACGAGTTAATTTTCTTAATTAGTTCCAATATCTACTTTGAGCAAAACAAAGTAAAATTCATGTTTCATAGCATTTTAATTCACAAGGAAAAACTTTCATACTTCAAACTATATCCTACTTCATACCATTAAATTATACAATGACATATGTGTGCCATACACCTTACTGTACCATCAGTGTCCATTCATGCAAGACATGTTTAAGATGTTACAAAAGTAAAGATTCATATAATTATATGATTTTTTTCAGGCATTCAGAAGTTAAAGAAAGAGAATGATGATCTCAGGAATTCATTTAAATGTTTTCAATGCAGAAAACGACATTTATCATATGTTTTGGTACCATGTCGCCATGTTGCTTTACACATGTTATGTTACAACCGTTTGCTTATGTAGCGCACTGGTAGAAAAAAAGACATGTATTATTGCCACAAGTATCTTTAAATTGACAATTGCATACTGCATTAGAAATCTGCTTGTGAACTGACACATTACAGTGCTATCAATTATTTTTTTCACCTATTACTGTAACTTTTAAACTTCCGATTTGGACTAATAGTATTCAAAAGCAATCCACAAAGCCTATATTTGACATTTCCGACATATGAATAAGTCACACTATCAATTATGTAATGTATTGATAGAGAAAAGAAAGATTCTTTCCACTTGTCCATTTATGAAACGTGTTCAACTATTAAATAAAATCAGAAAGTTGATTTGTTGTAAACCATTACAGGAGTTTGGCAGATTGAAATTACAAACAAAATCTAAATGTTTATATCATTTAGCTAATTTGTTGAGAATGAGTCATATTTGCTCGTAAAAGATCAAGCAAACCACTACAGAAAAATAAATTCATCAATGCATTCGTTAGTGATCAAACTGCGATACTGGGAATATTTTGTGGCAATTTGTTTTTTTCTCCTTCTTTTTTGTTTTTTGTTTTTTTGTTTTTGTTTTACTGGAATTTTATGGATATCCATGTTAATGCCTATTAAATAATTCGGTTATAGTTTATTGTCGTTTTATATCGAGAGTAATTCAAAACAATTAAATGCTACGCTTAGATAATATAAACGTCTCAAAAATAAGTCACTTTTTGTGATGTTAATTCATTCATGACGCGCAGTTTATATTTCGTGTGTGGTGTCCTGTGCTGTCGTAAATTCATGGAGGTGTCCGCTGTTAGTCTGCAGTTTACATGTTGTACTGTACTATTATTTTATTTATTTATGTATTTATCTGTGCTGTGTTCTTCCGTTTGTTTGTACTGTATTCCTGTTACGTAGTCTTGTCATTTTAGCTGTATTTCTAACATTGCCATATAGGCGGGAGGTTTGGCTAGCCATAAAACCAGGTTCAACCCACCATTTTTCTTAAAATGTCCTGTACAAAGTCAGGAATATGGCAGTTGTTATGAAACAGTCCGTCTTTATGTACGTTTGCTTTTGTTATAGAATGTTTCTGTTATTCCGTTGTTTTCCTCTTATAGTTCATGTGTTTCCTCGGTTTTAGTTTGTTACCCGGATTTGTTTTGCTTAATCTAATTATGACTATTGAAAAGCGATATACTACTGTTGCCTTTATCAGATAAACATTGAAAATATAAATTTTTCACAAATTTTGTATTGGGACAAAAGAAGATTGATTAAATGGACCGCATGTTATCGAAAGATAGTTTAAACGAAAATAGATAAACCACAAGCGCGGAAATGTATTCTACTTCATTCACAGCGTGAGCGACAAACTCTGCGGAACACTCCAGTTCCACCGTATGTTTTGTCGGGTTACTGTAGTTTAAATTTAAGCTTTACTTTTGTTTTGTAGAGTATATTTGTCATCCATCTTTTCAAGAGTATTCGCTACAACTGAAAGCTAAAACACAACACAGTTACGACTAAAATACACAGAGCGCTCACAAACAAGTTTAGCCCTCCACATTCTGTATGCGCCTGGCCGATGTCAGGAGACTGTAATTAAGAGGTTGGTTGCTGTTGTCGTTTACTGTTTTGTCCTAAATCAGGTTGTTGGTATTTGCTTTTACATTTCGTCATATCTGGCCCGTTGTATGAATACACCTTATTATTACAGCCTTTTGTCATCACAGGCTATTTCCTAGTATCGATAAACCTGAAAATCATAAACGGCATTTTCTTAAATTAATATATATGAATAAAGGTATTGATTTTATTTACTTATCTAGTATATTCAATGACTCTACCATCCATAGTCAAATACCTCCATATTTTGATAATACAGAACCACCTATTATTTCGTATTCTTATAAAAGAAACCAGCAGAAGTTTGATTTTTAATTATACGTCAGTTACAGCAGACGTCAATATAGAAAATAATGTTCCTTCCACTTGAATCTGTGAAACATCTAGTTTTAGATATGTTCCCTATGGTCATGTCATTATAGGAGACCTCAACATCGTCGAAGACCATGAGGTCAAAACTTTCTTAAGAATGGACCTAAATATCATTCTCCATCTATAATAGATTTGAAACAGTGTCGTCAGGTCAATAAAGACGCATTGTCTGCCTACTGTTAAAGATTGGTGTAAACGTGAAAACTCTAGACAGTTATTTCAATAAAATTATGAATACTGTTGATATACGTATATCTACTTTTGTAAACAATTCTGAAAATAATAATAGGGTCCATGATATACCCATTTCTAGAATAAAAATACAATCCAAGTACTTGCAAAGTGGTTTGTGTTCTTACCGGCAGATACAGCGGCCAATAATGTAGTGGTGGTGTGACGCATATACACGGAAGTTCTCCAAAACGAAATTATCAATTCGTCTACATTCATGTCCGTACGCTCCACAGAGAGTCAATTGTAAACAAGCACATCACTGCCACTACCCAGCTTAAAGCCTCTTCCGAACATTTGAAAGTCCGACTATGTACTGGTTAACTCAATAACACAAACAATCATTTAAATTCCGTTTCATCTCCGCATCTAGTAAGTGTTCTACTACAAAACTGTCAGTGCTTCTAACTACCTCCTTACTACTATCAAAGAACTTGTTATTAACTTTTGTAATAAAGCTTATAAAATAATGGTATCAGTTATTTCTGGAGTGTTAAAATTCATTAAATGTTTCAAATAAAATACGTGCTGTTGATGGTTCTTTTAATTCTGTTGACAGTTATGATTTTCTACTCTACACTACACTTCCACACAATCTTATCAAGAAAAGTTTTCATATTCAATTAAATGGTCTTTTGATAAATCTCTTTACAAATTTGCTGTAACTCGTTTAAAGCCTTTTTCTGTAACGAAAAGGAAAATATGCTAGATGCACTTACTGGAAATGTGAAGAAATGATTGAAGCTATTACTTTTATATTGGAAAACATATATGTACGTTTCGGCGATAAAATGTATCGACAGGTAGTAGTATTCCTGTGGGCACTAACTGCGCCCTTTAATAGCAGATTTATTCCTGTACTATGAATCTCAATTTATGACCAAACTCAGTAAAGACACGTCATTGTTACATTTGATTGATACATTCAACAATACCTACCGTTATCTTGATGATATCTTTTCGTTAAATAATCCAGAGTTCTCTAAATATAGTACCGAAATTTACCCAAAGGAACTTACTTTAAATAAATCTAACATAAATAGCAGTAGTTGTCCTTTTCTATATTTAGACATTTCAATTTTTAAAGGGAAACTCTATACTAAAATTTACGACAAAAGAGACGATTTTCATTCCTATTTTTAATTTTCCCTTTAAACGGCAATGTTACTTTGGCTCCATCATACGATGTTTATATATCCCAACTCGTTCGTTATGCCCGTTGAGTAGTGATGTCATAGATTTTAACAAAGGTAATCAATGCATCACTGATAAATTATTAAGTCAGAGACTTCGTTACCATAAATTGCTTTAAAATTTTACTAAATTCTTTCATAGATACAAATATTTGATTAGTAAATTTGGCTGTACCTGTAGAAAACTTATTAAAACGGTATTTCACATCCTAAATTTTACGGTAATATTGTACTTAAAAGCGGAAATCACAATGTGATCCGTGCAAACTCATCGAACCTTTAAACAAACTAATTAGTAAAGGTCACCTTACCAATGTTGTAATTAGATCTTTGAATATCGTTTACATTGACATAAATATCGATTTTGTCATCAGCAAATCAAAACAGAACTAAATTTGTATTCTTTTGAAACGGTTTTTTTTTTTGGAATGTATAAATACACATGCACGTTCATTTTCTATATATTTCTCTATCTATATATTTCAATATACATATTTATTAACAGGTTAACTCCTAACTATCCTACTGCCTGTCGATACTTTTATTTTAGCATTGCACAAGTCATGTCTTCTTTGACTGTCCATGACGTGAAAACACTAAATCCTGAATGTGTTTTAGTTGATTTTAGTCTCTGATGCATGATTTTGTATTATTAAATGTTTTTGGCTTTTAACTAGCTTTCAGTAACTGCGAGTACTCAAATCGTATTTTCGTGTTCATTTGACCTGTTGATACAATTTTAATGTATTCTTGTTATTTAATGTACACTTTTTCAGTGTTATATCTAGTCCCACTAATTTTAATATGTACCACCTTTTATAAGTTTTAGTATGGAAATAAATTTTCACTTTTGTTCTCGTACTATTAACAATGAAATTATTTATTTTGTAAAATTATTTCCGTACTCCATGTATTCCTTACAACAAAATTATTTTCATTTGCCTGCGTACGTTATTTTATTTGGCGACATTTTGTCCAAGGTTATGGTTGTCTTTCTGATATTGTTTCATATCAAACCTTGTTTTATTAATTTTGTATTTACATTGTGTCATAGATCAAATTTATTTGTTCAGTGGATGTTCACTTGTTTTTATACGCCCGTTTACGGACGTATTATGGTATACCGTTGTACGTCCGTCATCCGTCTGTCCGTCCGTCTGTCAATCCGTCCGTCGTCAACATGTCGGACATTAACTCACAAACGCTTTAACCAATTTGCATAAAACTTTGGTGAATTGTTTATATCTATTGACGTGAGCTCCTTTCGTTTTTATAGATTTTAGATTTTACGTTTCCGAGTTATGGGGTTTTATTCATTAAAAGGGGATTTTCCAGTTTTCGGACAATAACTCAAGAATGCTTTCACCAACTTGCAAGAAATTTTGGTTGATTGTTTATATCTATTGACATGAGCTCCTTTGGATTTTTATAAATTTTAGATTTTACGTTTCCTAGTCATGGGGTTAAATTCATAAGAAAAAAGGGGGAGTTTTCGGACAATAACTCAAAATGCTTTCAGCAATACGTATGAAACTTTGGTGAACTGTTTATATCTATTGATGTAAGCTCCTTTAGAATTTTATAAATTTTATTTGTTTATAGTCTGACAACAGATTTACTAAGTATTGCGCAACAGCACAGTGTATTGCACAACAGCAAGAAATCTTTAATTGAATATAAATTTAATTCATATAACCAACTTCAAATTCTTTGACTACATTTATTCAGAAACCTATAATACATGTATGTCAAATATCTAATTACAATCCAAATTCAGACCTGTATCAAGCTTGAATATTGTGTCCATTTTTCCCCAACTGTTCAGGGTTAGACCTCTGCGGGCGTATCCAGCAGCGCTCAGCGAAGCAGTTTATTGTAAATATGTCTTTTGATTGAGTTAAGCCATTTCAATTGATATTTTATAGTGTGTCTTTCTATGTTGTGATGTTACACTATTATTTCAGGTAGGGTGATGGTTAGCGCCTATCAAAACGTTCAACCTGCTGCATTTGTTTGCACCTGTCCTAAGTCAGGAACCTGATGTTCAGTGGTTGTCGTTTGTTGATGTGGTTCAAAAGTGTGTCTCGTTTCTCGTTTTTTATATAGATTAGACCGTTGGTTTTCCTATTTGAATGGTTTTACACTTGTCATTTTTGGGGCCATTTATAGCATGCTGTTCGGTGTGAGCCAAGGAGCCAAGGCTCTGTGTTGAAGGCCGTACTTTGTCTTATTATGGTTTACTTTTACAAATTGTGGCTTGGATGGAGAGTTGTCTCATTGACACTCATATCACATCTTCTTATATCTACTTGTGTAGATAATTATCTATCATTAGTGTCGATGCACACATCTTTAGATTTGTATAACGATTTCCTGATTGTTTAGTATCGACAATAATTTTAGACGATAATATACCTTTTGAATGTGTTTGTATGCTGGTTTATTTTTATTGGTATCAAGAAGAGTCCGTTCGACTTCATATTTTCAGCACGAAAGAAGTAGTGTAGGAAATTTAACATTCGTTTTCTTTTATTTAAACGAATACGTTCGAATAATTGCAAGTTTCAAGTGTATTGACATTTCTTTAAAACGAAAAACAAAATTATGTATACAAATTTTATTACAATATGACACGTTATGCATTTAAGCACGATTAAAGAAACACATAAATAAGTAAATTAGTATACCTTTTATAGTGTTGTTTGGTACTATTTGTCGTAGTTATACAAGTTATGATATGTAAGTTGGAGCTTCTCATAATATAAGAAAGCGCGATTCGCCTTGAGTACATGCACATACAATAATAAAGAATTTTCAATCGCCATACAAAACATACATGATACGGATTTTGTTCTTATATCGTATATTTTATGATGGTATGATTTTAAACACCTAACGGGAGGATTGTGCTTGATTTTCATATGATAAAGACATAATCTTTCTGTTAGTTTAATTGAGGTCTGGAGCTTGCATGCCAGTAAGTGCTAGTAGTTCTTTGTTAATTTATGTTCATTATTGGTCTTTTGTTTAGTTTCTTCTGTTACCTATTCTAACATCGGACTCTGACTTCTTTTAAACTGAATTTTACTTTGCGTATTGCTGTGTGTTTGTTTATTCCATATTGGCTAGAGATGCGGTTGGAGGGTTGAGATCTCACAAAATATGTTTAGCCCCGCCGCATTTATGCGCCAGTCCCAAGTCAGGAACCTGTGTCCTTTGTTAGTCTTAATTTTTTTCTTTTAATTTTGGTTCATTTATATGTTTCGGAGCTTAGTGTGACGTCCATTTTCGCTGAACTAGTATACATTATTGTTTAGGGCCAGCTGAAGACCGCCTCGGGATTTTCTCGCTGTGTTGAAAACGATTGGTGACCTTGTGCTGTTTTCTGCTCATTAGTCTGGTTGTTGTGTCTTTGACGCATTCCCGTTTCCATTTTCAATTTTATTTTGACTAACTCATGTGTTACAAAGTAGACCGTAGCGACGTACACACTCTTCTCTCGAAACTTTTGTCAGCATTTATATTTTCATTGAATTATTTTTATTTCGAAGATCATTCTAAGTATTCAATACGGTAACTTCTAGATAAAGCATCATTTTAAAGAGATAGAAATGAATTATGTAATTTTACGAATTAATACAAATGTTTAAGTCATGGGTCATTGAACATTTTCATGGTTACCACTCAAGGTTTAAGTTGTTCAACCTCAGAAACTATTACTTTAACAAGTCTACAACCCGGTTACCTGCCATACTTACACGTAAACCAATATATTTCTCTTAAACAAGTTTGATTCACGGATTTCATCGTTTAAACGAGTTCCTTAAATTTTCAAATGTTTACTACAGAAATTTTCATATGATATTCCTAAATACATTTAACAATAAAACTAACAAGTCAAGAATTTGGCAGATGTTATCCATTCGTTTGATGTGTTTGAGTTTTTGATTTTGGTATTTAATTAGGGACTTTCCATTTTGAATTTTCCTTGAATTCGGTATTTTGTTATTTAAATTTTGATACAATTAGGATTTTAAATAAGAGTGTGTCAATCGACATACTACATAATCTTTTCTGCACTGATCGTAAAATAAGTGATCATCAATCAATCAATTCAAATGTGAATTACGCAACAAAGCTATGCGGTATTATTTGTATTATTTTGTATCGTATTCATTTTGATAGATATCCAAATGACCTTATTCATTTCTGGTATTGCTCCTCATTCTGTTACTGAAACTGACTCATGAAATTATTTCAATTTATTCCTGTGTGTGCTTAACTTTGCATTGGTTAGTTTACTAATGGAATTAACTCTTTTCCTTTTACTTTTGCATTATTATTAACCGTCACTGGGAATCCTTGAAGTCTTTAATGTGACTCATTAACACATTGACGAAATCTTCTCGCTTCAAATTGGTCGAAATTGAAATGTCTATTATATATAAAATGACTGATTAATAGTCAACGATAAATCTTACGGGCGATGGATCATATAAATATAATACAGTACACTACAAAATAAAATATATAACCAGTCTAAAGGGTACAACATCACCAAAATGACAATAAACGAACAAATGTAACTGTAAATATTTCGGATAACAGATATCCTTCATCAGTATGAGCACGATGTAAAATGAATCAGATCAAACTATTCTGATTATTAAACTATAGCAATCTTGATTTCTATACAATAAAAAAAGTGAAACAGTTTTACCCGAACATCATATGTAGAGACGCTAATAAATTTTAAAATTTCCAAACAACGACTCAAAGACATGCCTAAAATGAAAATAGTAATTAGAGATATGAACTGGCACAACTCTAAAATTCCAAAAGACGTCAGTTAAGATGTTACAACAACTGTGTGTAAATTCATTCCCAAAAACAGCACTGATCGATATAAGCTGGTAAAATATGTCAAACAGAGGCTGCGTATTTATCATCCCAAATAAATAGCAGTTTTATAATGATAAGAAAAAATAATAGTAAAATTTGGCCAAGGTTAAATAATTGGACGTGGATGCGTACTTGTACATCCCTCCCAAATGAAAAGAACCCTGGTATTTAAACTAGTAAAATTCCAAAAATTCCAAAGAATCCTTAAAACTGTACGAGTCAAGTAAGGAAGCCTGAGTAACTGGAAACAAATGATGTCAGGAAAATGAGTGATGGTAGGGAAATGAGTGACTCATTCTATGTTTTTCATTTATGCCCTCTGGGAAACTGTCCTTAGCTTTCTTATCCAAAACCTTTCCCGAGCAAGTCTTTCGGCCCTTGACCAACCCTCGTTGTGGTCTATGATTGTGATTGTAAGGTTTTCAGAATAGCTTGTGCCCAGGTGATCTCAAATGACGACTTACCGGGAGGGCGGCTTGCAGGTGTAGTCACTTGATGACCATTCATGCGTTTGTTGAATGGCTGTTCTGTCTCGCCAATATACTGCATGCCACATCGACACTGAAGAAGGTATACAACATTCTGTGTTTTGCAAGTTACATTACAAAATATAGTGTACACAGACCCAGTGGAGTGGCAAGTAAATGTTTGAGTATTCTGTATTTGTTGGCAAGTCAGACATCGTCTGTTACCACACGACTTGCACCATCCTGCAGTTGAACAGCTTTTATTAGAGGAGACGTCAGCTCACAAATAAGTCTTTCAGACTTGCTGGTCTCCGAAAAGCCAAGACAGGAGGATTGGGAAAGATCTTGGACAATTGTGGGTGCTTGGCAATAGTTTGCCAATTGGCACGGATCAAACGTGAAAGGTAAGTAAAGGCGGGATTGTATGTTAAAACAAACGGAACTATTTTGCTGTGCCTCTTCTGTTTGTACTGTAATAGGTCATTGCGGCTGTTGTTATTAGCACGCAATCCCTTATTTATGTCCAATTTCTTATAATAGATATAGGAAGATGTGGTGTGAGTGCCAATGAGACAACTCTCCATCCAAATAACAATTTATAAAAGTAAACCATTATAGGTCAATGTACGGCCTTCAACACGGAGCCTTGGCTCACACCGAACAACAAGCTATAAAGGGCCCCAAAAGTACTAGTGTAAAACCATTCAAACGGTAAAACCAACGGTCTAGTCTATATAAAAAACGAGAAACGAGAAACACGTATAAATTACATAAACAAACGACAACTACTGTACATCAGATTCCTGACTTAGGACAGGTGCAAACATTTGCAGCGGGATTAAACGTTTTAATGGTACCAAACCTTCTCCCTTTTTCTGAAACAATAGTATAACATCACAACATAGAAAAACACACGATAAAACATCAATTGGAAGGCTTAACTCAATCAAAAACGTAAATTAACACATTATAACCTCGTTTGGTCAAAAAACCGCGAAGTTCCTGTAACCGTTTAGTGACAGCCTCCTCAGAGGAGCAAATCCGCTTTACTCTGAGAGCTTGACCGATACTTTTTGTACAGTGTTTGGGGTGACAGCTTTGGGGAGAAAGGTACTGATGTTTATCTGTAGGTTTACAGTAGAGATCTTTTGATATGACACCGTCCTTAATAGATGTAGTAGTGTCTAAGAAAGATATTTTGGAGTCGGAAATTTCATATGCAAATTTAATTGACTGGTGTGCATTGTTTGCATGTCTGATAAAATCATCCAATTTGTGTTGATTCAATCCATTTCATGTCAACATCATCGATGAAACGGAACCAAGACAGAGGTTTGGATAAAGATGTTGAAATAATTTCTTTCTCTAATATTTATAGTTACATTTGTTCGTTTATTGTCATTTTTGGTGATGTTGTACCCTTTAGACTGGGTATATATATATATATATAGTAGAAAAAATACAACATATTTATAACATCAAATTGCAAAACGCAAAATTGTATTTATGTTCTAACGTGTGGAACTTGCAAGTTGCAATATGTTGGTGAAACAGAAACATCATTTAACATCCGACTAAATAACCATCGGTCATTTTATACAAAAGAAAGAAACCCAATCACAAGACATCTTTTAAGCAGGGCATGATTTTGAAAACGTCACATTTCAAATCATTGAGAAAACCAAAATTGGGATACACAAGGAAACAAAAAGAGAGGATTTTGGATGCACCAGTTACGAACTCTTGAACCTGATGGACTCAATGAGAGAGACAAAAGATTTAAAACAGATCTAAATAACAATCTTGAAATCATACAAATTAATTTATAGAAATTCATACAATTTATCGAACATCAATAAATATAAACTTTTACTCCAACTTTATGTAGTTGTAGCTACAAACATATTGTTTTTATAGAACATCAATTGATATGTTAAACTTTTACTAAAATTCTGTGTAGTTTGAGCTACAAAATATTTTTTTGTCATGCATCCGATTTCACCTTGAGAGATGCACACGCCTGATGAAGCTAATTTGTTTAGCGAAATATTGCGTATTTCTATTTAAAATCTAATAGAACTTTTAATGTATTAATTAGCGTGTTTAAGTTATATTCTAGACATTTATATAATTTTAATTCAGTAACTGTATCAGTTTATTTTCACAAACTGATCCACGCCTAAATAGATTGAATGTTGATTGTTGCATTATATATATATATATATATATATATATATATATATATATATATATATATATAACGTTCAAAACTTTGATTGCGTTGGATAAAACCACAAATTGGCGATTGCCAAATAAACGGATCACCGATGTAATAAATGGATCTTAATCATAAATTTAATACTAAACAGAAAACAATAAACTTGCGGAAAAGATGGTATATCGCAAACAAAAGTGCAAAGGTTTTGTACACCATATCCGGATTTCGACAATTAATGTCTCTTCAGTGATGTCAGGAATCGAAACGGTATTTGAAAGCCATATAATTTACATGAATTTAGGATAGACTCTTGAATTGTGAGAAGTCAATATCATTAGGTTAATAACGTGCTTTCTAAACTAAAGATTCCATTATCGTATTTATTTAAGAATGAATTCTAAGTAAGTTTGTAGCTGTAAGAAATGAGTTGATGATTAAACATTTGAAGTAAACTGAAGTTTTAATTTTGATTCCCTGTCTTCCCTTTTTTTGTCTTTTTACTTTGCTCTACCTTACTTCTTATTTGTATACCCATGTCATAATATCGTCTTCTTTTTCTCGATTATAAATTCCCGCCTGATACTCCGGAGGACCTACGATAACCCCAGGTTTTGGTTCGGTTCGTGTTGTTGAGTCATAATTTGTCTATGTAGTGTTTTTTTGGTTTGTCTTTCCGTTGTTTGTCTTTTTTAAATGGCGCTGTCATTTTCTCTCCGCTTGGAATCTTCCGCCTATTTTTTATTACAGATACTTTTGCGTTTAATTGAAAAATATCTTCTTGATAAAGCCTTCGTATATTGACAACAAACAATAACCAATTAAACACTGCAAATATCACACAGGATAATTAACACATAAATCAATGTAAAAAGTAAAATCACAAAATACTGAACCCGAGGAAAATTCAAAACGGAAAGTCCCTAATCAAATGGCAAAATCAAATGATAAAACACATCAACGAATGGACAACAACTGTCATATTCCTGACTTGGTACAGGCATTTTCAAATGTAGAAATGATGGATTGAACCTAAACGTAATTTATTTAAGGATATATTTGATACACAAGTGTTAGTTTTTCAAGTTTTTAAGTTTTACAAGAAATGCATGGGAACAGAGAGTTTTCAATTCAAAGCAAAATCATATTTGTTAAATCGTTCATAAATTCACGCATAAATGTAAAACAATAATAAATAGGTAGTTATAAAGGTAAGCATAAACATATCACACTTTAAGTAAGCTATACTGCTGGTCGATAAGTGTCTTTTTTAAAGTCCCATAGCGTTTAACTCCCTTGATTCCTGACAAGCAGCACACATTGTACAACATGCAACGATTATGCAGTCATGGCACATATCACCCTAGAATATAAAAAAATCAATTCTAAAAACTTTCAAATCAATTTTAAGATAATCATTAACTCAAGCTGCGATATGCATTTTTGACTCCGTTCATAATGACTTTATCCTCAGAATTTGAATATAAGTCGACAACTGAATGCTAAGTAAATGCATTATACAGTCCGCTTATTCTTTTAATAAATGCACCTGAATGAATCTGAAAATTAATAGGCTTGCTTTATTCATTCCAATTCGTTAACTTCTTGAAACTTTTCTATTGAATGATTGAGGTACAGTTAAGGTTCGTACTGATATGTATTTCACTTACCCTTATTGCACCAAGAGTTCTGATTCTGGTCCTGATACCGATCTCTGCAGCAGGTACACAGCAGGTAGTGCAACAATTTTCACCTAAGCGAGCTGCAATTGAGCTGATAGCACAACAATAACAGCAACACACATACATACCTAAAATATAAAGTGAAAATTCTACTTTGCACACAGTGAACAGAAAATCGGATTATTGGCATCTTTGAAAATATTTGTACATATTGTTTTATTTCAAGAAAAAACGGTTTAACAATTAAATTAGCGTCGTTCAATTATCAATTCAAAATATTTCAAAAGAAACCATTATTAATTAAGACGGCAACAAAGACTGTGACTAGAAAAAATGAGAGCGTGGAAGAATGAAAGAGTATTAAAACGTTATTCAAAAATAGACATATATTAATGGCCGTTAAAAATAGGTAACGCCTGTCAAATAAGTGACGGTCCTGAAACGATGCAAGCACTTGTTACAGCTCATGACATCAGATTACACTGCTTGTTGCGGTCTGTTGGGATTCAGCCACTACAGAAGAGAGTCGAAAGATACCACAGGAACATTCAAAGTCGAAAACAAACGGACAACGCCATGGCAAAAATGAAAAACGACTAAAAGACAAACAACAGTATACAAAACACAACATAGAAACTCAATACTGAACAATCCGAACCCTACTTAAACTTGGGATGATCTCAAGTGCTGTAGAAGGGTTAGCCTACTCCACATGTGACACCCGTCGTCTTACTCCTATAAAATACGTTGAAAAGATATAACGAGTGATATTATATCACACGATAGCGGATTGTTAATTGACACCTATCTAACTTTAAGAAATCACTTAACTAATACACCATCAGTCATATTAGTTTTAACAGTTTAAAGGGCATTATCTAAGAAGTTGACGAAAAATATTGGATAACTTTTTATTTTGGTTTCAAGCATCTATAAAAGCGGAATTGTGAAATACTATTTCGCTATAAGCAGTCAGTTTTGGTTCAATTTTGTCAAAATAAGCTTAAAAAACATCGATGATATATTGTTGGATTGCAAGTCAATAAGTCAACTCATTTGAATCCGTAATCATGCGAACTTCAATTTAACTTTAGGATTGGCTACGCATGAGCTAAGCGTGTTCGGTTATTTAAAAGAAAAAAAAATCAATATTGATAAGTGAAACAAGGCAGCCACCGGGAAGATCCCTTTCGTTGACTGATTCTGTCCACACAAATAAAATCATTCAAATACAGGTAAAGCGACGATTTACATATGTTTTTAATTTATGACCTGAAATCAAACAAACCTAGAAAAATCGTCATCATACGATTGCACGTGGTTGCCTGTGTATCATAATTTATATTTATGTTTACATTTGGTCATATGACCTACGGAAGTCTTCGGAGACCATCTCGATGGTTCATTAGATGGCGTCTATTATGAAATACACTCAAATGTGGTTCTTTTTCTTTTTTTACTTTTGTCATTTAGATTGTTATAGTATGTTATAAATAAAGAATGGTTTTCAAAGACAATCCAACTTAAAACATAAGGTCTTAAAATACTACAGAAATACACTTATTTTTGAAATAAGTATAAATATTTACCCTCTAGAAGAGAAAATGGTGTGTCATATCATGGTATCTAATTTCAAAACAAATTGAAAGTTGGTCAATGGCACATGACTGAACGCAATAAAACTTTTACAACATCATCCAGATTGTAATCATTACAAGAATACGGAGCTGTGGTATGATTGCCAATTAGACAACTCTCCACCACAGTTCAAGATAAAAGCAATTATAGGTCACCATTTGGGCCTGCTACAATAAGGAAAACCCATACCGTATCGTCAGCTTTTAGGGGACCAGAAATGAAACTTTTTAAACAATCAAAACTAGAAAAACAAGGGAATACAATATAATTTACGAAAAACAAATATGACAAACATGAACCAACGAAAACCACTGAAATACTGGTTCCTGACTTTGGATAGACACACCAAGCATGTGCCGTGGTTAAATATGTGTTTGATCGCTCAAGCCTCGGTAGATCGGTACAAAGCATAAAAATCCAACTAACAATAGACAAGAGTACTCAGAGTTATGAAAAACTAGCTCAAAGAAAGCAAATAACAACTATCAAATACATTATGTTGTCCCATACTGAATTATCAAAGTTGTTATCTGGGACATGTATTTTACCAACAATATGGTCACTATAATTAGCTGTATATATATGATTCAGACAACATGTGCTGTCCATTTCAGTTTTGAGCAAACGAGTTAATTAGCCCCAATATCTACTTTGAGCAAAACAAAGTAAAACTTCATGTTTCATATTATTTTGATTCACTTGGAAAAACTTTCATACATACTTCAAACCATTAATTATACAATGATATATTAATGTGTGCCATACACCTTACTGTACCATCAGTGTCCATTCATGCAAGACATGTTTAAGATGTTACAAAAGTAAAGATTCATATAATTATATGATTTTTTTTTCAGGCATTCAGAAGTTAAAGAAAGAGAATGATGATCTCAGGAATTCATTTAAATGTTTTCAATGCAGAAAACGACATTTATCATATGTTTTGGTACCATGTCGCCATGTTGCTTGCGACACATGTTATGTTACAACCGTTTGCTTATGTAGCGCACTGGTAGAAAAAAAGACATACAGTATTATTGCCACAAGTATCTTTAAATTGACAATTGCATACTGCATTAGAAATCTGCTTGTGAACTGACACATTACAGTGCTATCAATTATTTTTTTCTACCTATTACTGTAACTTTTAAACTTCCGATTTGGACTAATAGTATTCAAAAGCAATCCACAAAGCCTATATTTGACATTTCCGACATATGAATAAGTCACACTATCAATTATGTAATGTATTGATAGAGAAAAAGAAAGATTCTTTCCACTTGTCCATTTATGAAACGTGTTCAACTATTAAATAAAATCAGAAAGTTGATTTGTTGTAAACCATTACAGGAGTTTGGCAGATTGGAAATTCACAAACAAAGTCTAAATGTTTATATCATTTAGCTAATTTGTTGAGAATGAGTCATATTTGCTCGTAAAAGATCAAGCAAACCACTACAGAAAAATAAATTCATCAATGCATTCGTTAGTGATCAAACTGCGATACTGGGAATATTTTGTGGCAATTTGTTTTTTTCTCCTTCTTTTTTGTTTTTTGTTTTTTTGTTTTTGTTTTACTGGAATTTTATGGATATCCATGTTAATGCCTATTAAATAATTCGGTTATAGTTTATTGTCGTTTTATATCGAGAGTAATTCAAAACAATTAAATGCTACGCTTAGATAATATAAACGTCTCAAAAATAAGTCACTTTTTGTGATGTTAATTCATTCATGTGACGCGCAGTTTATATTTCGTGTGTGGTGTCCTGGTGTGCTGTCGTAAATTCATGGAGGTGTCCGCTGTTAGTCTGCAGTTTACATGTTGTACTGTACTATTATTTTATTTATTTATGTATTTATCTGTGCTGTGTGTTCTTCCGTTTGTTTGTACTGTATTCCTGTTACGTAGTCTTGTCATTTTAGCTGTATTTCTAACATTGCCATATAGGCGGGAGGTTTGGCTAGCCATAAAACCAGGTTCAACCCACCATTTTTTCTTAAAATGTCCTGTACAAAGTCAGGAATATGGCAGTTGTTATGAAACAGTCCGTCTTTATGTACGTTTGCTTTTGTTATAGAATGTTTCTGTTATTCCGTTGTTTTCCTCTTATAGTTCATGTGTTTCCCTCGGTTTTAGTTTGTTACCCGGATTTGTTTTTGCTTAATCTAATTATGACTATTGAAAAGCGATATACTACTGTTGCCTTTATCAGATAAACATTGAAAAATATAAATTTTTCACAAATTTTTGTATTGGGACAAAAAGAAGATTGATTAAATGGACCGCATGTTATCGAAAGATAGTTTAAACGAAAATAGATAAACCACAAGCGCGGAAATGTATTCTACTTCATTCACACAGCGTGAGCGACAAACTCTGCCGGAACACTCCAGTTCCACCGTATGTTTTGTCGGGTTACTGTAGTTTAAATTTAAGCTTTACTTTTGTTTTGTAGAGTATATTTGTCATCCATCTTTTTCAAGAGTATTCGCTACAACTGAAAGCTAAAACACAACACAGTTACGACTAAAATACACAGAGCGCTCACAAACAAGTTTAGCCCCTCCACATTCTGTATGCGCCTGGCCGATGTCAGGAGACTGTAATTAAGAGGTTGGTTGCTGTTGTCGTTTACTGTTTTGTCCTAAATCAGGTTGTTGGTATTTGCTTTTTACATTTCGTCATATCTGGCCCGTTGTATGAATACACCCTTATTATTACAGCCTTTTGTCATCACAGGCTATTTCCTAGTATCGATAAACCTGAAAATCATAAACGGCATTTTCTTAAATTAATATATATGAATAAAGGTATTGATTTTATTTACTTATCTAGTATATTCAATGACTCTACCATCCATAGTCAAATACCTCCATATTTTGATAATACAGAACCACCTATTATTTCGTATTCTTATAAAAGAAACCAGCAGAAGTTTGATTTTTAATTATACGTCAGTTACAGCAGACGTCAATATAGAAAATAATGTTCCTTCCACTTGAATCTGTGAAACATCTAGTTTTAGATATGTTCCCTATGGTCATGTCATTATAGGAGACCTCAACATCGTCGAAGACCATGAGGTCAAAACTTTTCTTAAGAATGGACCTAAATATCATTCTCCATCTATAATAGATTTGAAACAGTGTCGTCAGGTCAATAAAGACGCATTGTCTGCCTACTGTTAAAGATTGGTGTAAACGTGAAAACTCTAGACAGTTATTTCAATAAAATTATGAATACTGTTGATATACGTATATCTACTTTTGTAAACAATTCTGAAAATAATAATAGGGTCCATGATATACCCATTTCTAGAATAAAAAATACAATCCAAGTACTTGCAAAGCGGTTTGTGTTCTTACCGGCAGATACAGCGGCCAATAATGTAGTGGTGGTGTGACGCATATACTACACGGAAGTTCTCCAAAACGAAATTATCAATTCGTCTACATTCATGTCCGTACGCTCCACAGAGAGTCAATTGTAAACAAGCACATCACTGCCACTACCCAGCTTAAAGCCTCTTCCGAACATTTGAAAGTCCCGACTATGTACTGGTTAACTCAATAACACAAACAATCATTTAAATTCCGTTTCATCTCCGCATCTAGTAAGTGTTCTACTACAAAACTGTCAGTGCTTCTAACTACCTCCCTTACTACTATCAAAGAACTTGTTATTAACTTTTGTAATAAAGCTTATAAAATAATGGTATCAGTTATTTCTGGAGTGTTAAAAATTCATTAAATGTTTCAAATAAAATACGTGCTGTTGATGGTTCTTTTAATTCTGTTGACAGTTATGATTTTTCTACTCTCTACACTACACTTCCACACAATCTTATCAAGAAAAAGTTTTCATATTCAATTAAATGGTCTTTTGATAAATCTCTTTACAAATTTGCTGTAACTCGTTTAAAGCCTTTTCTGTAACGAAAAGGAAAATATGCTAGATGCACTTACTGGAAATGTGAAGAAATGATTGAAGCTATTACTTTTATATTGGAAAACATATATGTACGTTTCGGCGATAAAATGTATCGACAGGTAGTAGGGTATTCCTGTGGGCACTAACTGCGCCCCTTTAATAGCAGATTTATTCCTGTATTGCTATGAATCTCAATTTATGACCAAACTCAGTAAAGACACGTCATTGTTACATTTGATTGATACATTCAACAATACCTACCGTTATCTTGATGATATCTTTTCGTTAAATAATCCAGAGTTCTCTAAATATAGTACCGAAATTTACCCAAAGGAACTTACTTTAAATAAATCTAACATAAATAGCAGTAGTTGTCCTTTTCTATATTTAGACATTTCAATTTTTAAAGGGAAACTCTATACTAAAATTTACGACAAAAGAGACGATTTTCATTCCCTATTTTTAATTTTCCTTTTAAACGGCAATGTTACTTTGGCTCCATCATACGATGTTTATATATCCCAACTCGTTCGTTATGCCCGTTGAGTAGTGATGTCATAGATTTTAACAAAGGTAATCAATGCATCACTGATAAATTATTAAGTCAGAGACTTCGTTACCATAAATTGCTTAAAATTTTACTAAATTCTTTCATAGATACAAATATTTGATTAGTAAATTTGGCTGTACCTGTAGAAAACTTATTAAAACGGTATTTCACATCCTAAATTTTACGGTAATATTGTACTTAAAGCGCGGAAATCACAATGTGATCCGTGCAAACTCATCGAACCTTTAAACAAACTAATTAGTAAAGGTCACCTTACCAATGTTGTAATTAGATCTTTGAATATCGTTTACATTGACATAAATATCGATTTTGTCATCAGCAAATCAAAACAGAACTAAATTTGTATTCTTTTGAAACGGTTTTTGGTTTTTTTGGAATGTATAAATACACATGCACGTTCATTTTCTATATAGAAATTTCTCTATCTATATATTTCAATATACATATTTATTAACAGGTTAACTCCTAACTATCCTACTGCCTGTCGATACTTTTATTTTAGCATTGCACAAGTCATGTCTTCTTTGACTGTCCATGACGTGAAAACACTAAATCCCTGAATGTGTTTTAGTTGATTTTAGTCTCTGATGCATGATTTTGTATTATTAAATGTTTTTGGCTTTTAACTAGCTTTCAGTAACTGCGAGTACTCTCAAATCGTATTTTCGTGTTCATTTGACCTGTTGATACAATTTTTAATGTATTCTTGTTATTTAATGTACACTTTTTCAGTGTTATATCTAGTCCCACTAATTTTAATATGTACCACCTTTTATAAGTTTTTAGTATGGAAATAAATTTTCACTTTTGTTCTCGTACTATTAACAATGAAATTATTTATTTTGTAAAAATTATTTCCGTACTCCATGTATTCCTTACAACAAAATTATTTTCATTTGCCTGCGTACGTTATTTTATTTGGCGACATTTTGTCCAAGGTTATGGTTGTCTTTCTGATATTGTTTCATATCAAATCCCCTTGTTTTATTAATTTTGTATTTACATTGTGTCATAGATCAAATTTATTTGTTCAGTGGATGTTCACTTGTTTTTATACGCCCGTTTACGGGACGTATTATGGTATACCGTTGTACGTCCGTCTATCCGTCTGTCCGTCCGTCTGTCAATCCGTCCGTCGTCAACATGTCGGACATTAACTCACAAACGCTTTAACCAATTTGCATAAAACTTTGGTGAATTGTTTATATCTATTGACGTGAGCTCCCTTTCGTTTTTTATAGATTTTAGATTTTACGTTTCCGAGTTATGGGGTTTTATTCATTAAAAAAGGGGGGATTTTCCAGTTTTCGGACAATAACTCAAGAATGCTTTCACCAACTTGCAAGAAATTTTGGTTGATTGTTTATATCTATTGACATGAGCTCCCTTTGGATTTTTATAAATTTTAGATTTTACGTTTCCTAGTCATGGGGTTAAATTCATAAGAAAAAGGGGGATTTTCCAGTTTTCGGACAATAACTCAAAAATGCTTTCAGCAATACGTATGAAACTTTGGTGAACTGTTTATATCTATTGATGTAAGCTCCCTTTAGAATTTTATAAATTTTATTTGTTTATAGTCTGACAACAGATTTACTAAGTATTGCGCAACAGCACAGTGTATTGCACAACAGCAAGAAATCTTTAATTGAATATAAATTTAATTCATATAACCAACTTCAAATTCTTTGACTACATTTATTCAGAAACCTATAATACATGTATGTCAAATATCTAATTACAATCCAAATTCAGACCTGTATCAAGCTTGAATATTGTGTCCATTTTTTCCCCAACTGTTCAGGGTTAGACCTCTGCGGGCGTATCCAGCAGCGCTCAGCGAAGCAGTTTATTGTAAATATGTCTTTTGATTGAGTTAAGCCATTTCAATTGATATTTTATAGTGTGTCTTTCTATGTTGTGATGTTACACTATTATTTCAGGTAGGGTGATGGTTAGCGCCTATCAAAACGTTCAACCCGCTGCATTTGTTTGCACCTGTCCTAAGTCAGGAACCTGATGTTCAGTGGTTGTCGTTTGTTGATGTGGTTCAAAAGTGTGTCTCGTTTCTCGTTTTTTATATAGATTAGACCGTTGGTTTTCCTATTTGAATGGTTTTACACTTGTCATTTTTGGGGCCATTTATAGCATGCTGTTCGGTGTGAGCCAAGGAGCCAAGGCTCTGTGTTGAAGGCCGTACTTTGTCTTATTATGGTTTACTTTTACAAATTGTGGCTTGGATGGAGAGTTGTCTCATTGACACTCATATCACATCTTCTTATATCTACTTGTGTAGATAATTATCTATCATTAGTGTCGATGCACACATCTTTAGATTTGTATAATGATTTCCTGATTGTTTAGTATCGACAATAACATGAATAATTCTAGACGATAATAAGCCTTTAAAATGTGTGTGTATGTTGGTTTATTTTTATTGGTATCCAGAAGAGTCCGTTTAACTTCATATTTTCAGCACAAAAGAAGCAGTGTAGGAAATTTAAAATTCGTTTTCTTTTATTTGAACAAATGCGTACGAAGCATTGCAAGTTTCAAGTGTATTGAAATATTTTTAAAACGAAAAAAAAAAAAGATCTATACAAATTTTATCACAATATGATACGTTAGGCATTTACGCACAATTAAAGAAACACATATAGTAAATTAGTATACTCCTTTTTATAGTGTTGTTTGGTACTAATTGTCCTAGTTATACAAGTTATAATATATAAGTTGGAGCTTCTCATAATATAAGAAAGCGCGATTCGCCTTGAGTACATGCACATACAATAATAAAGAATTTTCAATCGCCATACAAAACATACATGATACGGATTTTGTTCTTATATCGTATATTTTATGATGGTATGATTTTAAACACCTAACGGGAGGGATTGTGCTTGATTTTCATATGATAAAGACATAATCTTTCTGTTAGTTTAATTGAGGTCTGGAGCTTGCATGCCAGTAAGTGCTAGTAGTTCTTTGTTAATTTATGTTCATTATTGGTCTTTTGTTTAGTTTCTTCTGTTACCTATTCTAACATCGGACTCTGACTTCTTTTAAACTGAATTTTACTTTGCGTATTGCTGTGTGTTTGTTTATTCCATATTGGCTAGAGATGCGGTTGGAGGGTTGAGATCTCACAAAATATGTTTAGCCCCGCCGCATTTATGCGCCAGTCCCAAGTCAGGAACCTGTGTCCTTTGTTAGTCTTAATTTTTTTCTTTTAATTTTGGTTCATTTATATGTTTCGGAGCTTAGTGTGACGTCCATTTTCGCTGAACTAGTATACATTATTGTTTAGGGCCAGCTGAAGACCGCCTCCGGGATTTTCTCGCTGTGTTGAAAACGATTGGTGACCTTGTGCTGTTTTCTGCTCATTAGTCTGGTTGTTGTGTCTTTGACGCATTCCCCGTTTCCATTTTCAATTTTATTTTGACTAACTCATGTGTTACAAAGTAGACCGTAGCGACGTACACACTCTTCTCCGAAACTTTTTGTCAGCATTTATATTTTCATTGAATTATTTTTTATTTCGAAGATCATTCTAAGTATTCAATACGGTAACTTCTAGATAAAGCATCATTTTAAAGAGATAGAAAATGAATTATGTAATTTTACGAATTAATACAAATGTTTAAGTCATGGGTCATTGAACATTTTCATGGTTACCACTCAAGGTTTAAGTTGTTCAACCTCAGAAACTATTACTTTAACAAGTCTACAACCCGGTTACCTGCCATACTTACACGTAAACCAATATATTTCTCTTAAACAAGTTTGATTCACGGATTTCATCGTTTAAACGAGTTCCCTTAAATTTTCAAATGTTTACTACAGAAATTTTCATATGATATTTCTAAATACATTTAACAATAAAACTAACAAGTCAAGAATTTGGCAGATGTTATCCATTCGTTTGATGTGTTTGAGTTTTTGATTTTGGTATTTAATTAGGGACTTTCCATTTTGAATTTTCCTTGGAATTCGGTATTTTTGTTATTTAAATTTTTGATACAATTAGGATTTTAAATAAGAGTGTGTCAATCGACATACTACATAATCTTTTTCTGCACTGATCGTAAAATAAGTGATCATCAATCAATCAATTCAAATATGAATTACGCAACAAAGCTACGTGTTATTAATTTTGTATCGTATTCATTTTTGATAGATATCCAAATGACCTTATTCATTTCTGGTATTGCTCCCTCATTCTGTTACTGAAACTGACTCATGAAATTATTTCAATTTATTCCTGTGTGTGCTTAACTTTGCATTGGTTAGTTTACTAATGGAATTAACTCTTTTCCTTTTACTTTTGCAATTATTATTAACCGTCACTGGGAATCCTTGAAGTCTTTAATGTGTGACTCATATTAACACATTGACGAAATCTTCTCGCTTCAAATTGGTCGAAATTGAAATGTCTATTATATATAAAATGACTGATTAATAGTCAACGATAAATCTTACGGGGCGATGGATCATATAAATATAATACAGTACACTACAAAATAAAATATATAACCAGTCTAAAAGGGTACAACATCACCAAAAAATGACAATAAACGAACAAATGTAACTGTAAATATTTCGGATAACAGATATCCTTCATCAGTATGAGCACGATGTAAAATGAATCAGATCAAACTATTCTGATTATTAAACTATAGCAATCTTGATTTCTATACAATAAAAAAAGTGAAACAGTTTTACCCGAACATCATATGTAGAGACGCTAATAAATTTTAAAATTTCCAAACAACGACTCAAAGACATGCCTAAAATGAAAATAGTAATTAGAGATATGAACTGGCACAACTCTAAAATTCCAAAAAGACGTCAGTTAAGATGTTACAACAACTGTGTGTAAATTCATTCCCAAAAAAACAGCACTGATCGATATAAGCTGGTAAAATATGTCAAACAGAGGCTGCGTATTTATCATCCCAAATAAATAGCAGTTTTATAATGATAAGAAAAAATAATAGTAAAATTTGGCCAAGGTTAAATAATTGGACGTGGATGCGTACTTGTACATCCCTCCCAAATGAAAAGAACCCTGGTATTTAAACTAGTAAAATTCCAAAAATTCCAAAGAATCCTTAAAACTGTACGAGTCAAGTAAGGAAGCCTGAGTAACTGGAAACAAATGATGTCAGGAAAATGAGTGATGGTAGGGAAAATGAGTGACTCATTCTATGTTTTTTTCATTTATGCCCTCTGGGGAAACTGTCCTTAGCTTTCTTATCCAAAACCTTTCCCGAGCAAGTCTTTCGGCCCTTGACCAACCCTCGTTGTGGTCTATGATTGTGATTGTAAGGTTTTTCAGATCAGCTTGGGCGTGCCCAGGTGATCTCAAATGACGACTTACCGGGAGGGCGGGCTTGCAGGTGTAGTCACTTCGATGACCATTCATGCGTTTGTTGAATGGCTGTTCTGTCTCGCCAATATACTGCATGCCACATCGACACTGAAGAAGGTATACAACATTCTGTGTTTTGCAAGTTACATTACAAAATATAGTGTACACAGACCCAGTGGAGTGGCAAGTAAATGTTTGAGTATTCTGTATTTGTTGGCAAGTCAGACATCGTCTGTTACCACACGACTTGCACCATCCTGCAGTTGAACAGCTTTTATTAGAGGAGACGTCAGCTCTCACAAATAAGTCTTTCAGACTTGCTGGTCTCCGAAAAGCCAAGACAGGAGGATTGGGAAAGATCTTGGACAATTGTGGGTGCTTGGCAATAGTTTGCCAATTGGCACGGATCAAACGTGAAAGGTAAGTAAAGGCGGGATTGTATGTTAAAACAAACGGAACTATTTTGCTGTGCCTCTTCTGTTTGTACTGTAATAGGTCATTGCGGCTGTTGTTATTAGCACGCGCAATCCCCTTATTTATGTCCAATTTCTTATAATAGATATAGGAAGATGTGGTGTGAGTGCCAATGAGACAACTCTCCATCCAAATAACAATTTATAAAAGTAAACCATTATAGGTCAATGTACGGCCTTCAACACGGAGCCTTGGCTCACACCGAACAACAAGCTATAAAGGGCCCCAAAAGTACTAGTGTAAAACCATTCAAACGGTAAAACCAACGGTCTAGTCTATATAAAAAACGAGAAACGAGAAACACGTATAAATTACATAAACAAACGACAACTACTGTACATCAGATTCCTGACTTAGGACAGGTGCAAACATTTGCAGCGGGATTAAACGTTTTAATGGTACCAAACCTTCTCCCTTTTTCTGAAACAATAGTATAACATCACAACATAGAAAAACACACGATAAAACATCAATTGGAAGGCTTAACTCAATCAAAAACGTAAATTAACACATTATAACCTCGTTTGGTCAAAAAACCGCGAAGTTCCTGTAACCGTTTAGTGACAGCCTCCTCAGAGGAGCAAATCCGCTTTACTCTGAGAGCTTGACTGTACGGGATACTTTTTGTACAGTGTTTGGGGTGACAGCTTTGGGGAGAAAGGTACTGATGTTTATCTGTAGGTTTACAGTAGAGATCTTTTGATATGACACCGTCCTTAATAGATGTAGTAGTGTCTAAGAAAGATATTTTGGAGTCGGAAATTTCATATGCAAATTTAATTGACTGGTGTGCATTGTTTGCATGTCTGATAAAATCATCCAATTTGTGTTGGGATTCAATCCATTTCATGTCAACATCATCGATGAAACGGAACCAAGACAGAGGTTTGGATAAAGATGTTGAAATAATTTCTTTCTCTAATATTTATAGTTACATTTGTTCGTTTATTGTCATTTTTTGGTGATGTTGTACCCTTTTAGACTGGGTATATATATATATATATATATAGTAGAAAAAATACAACATATTTATAACATCAAATTGCAAAACGCAAAATTGTATTTATGTTCTAACGTGTGGAACTTGCAAGTTGCAATATGTTGGTGAAACAGAAACATCATTTAACATCCGACTAAATAACCATCGGTCATTTTATACAAAAGAAAGAAACTGCCCAATCACAAGACATCTTTTAAGAGCAGGGCATGATTTTGAAAACGTCACATTTCAAATCATTGAGAAAAACCAAAATTGGGATACACAAGGAAGACAAAAAAGAGAGGGATTTTGGATGCACCAGTTACGAACTCTTGAACCTGATGGACTCAATGAGAGAGACGAAAAAAGATTTAAAAACAGATCTAAATAACAATCTTGAAATCATACAAATTAATTTATAGAAATTCATACAATTTATCGAACATCAATAAATATGTTAAACTTTTACTCCAACTTTATGTAGTTGTAGCTACAAACATATTGTTTTTATAGAACATCAATTGATATGTTAAACTTTTACTAAAATTCTGTGTAGTTTGAGCTACAAAATATTTTTTGTCATGCATCCGATTTCACCTTGAGAGATGCACACGCCTGATGAAGCTAATTTGTTTAGCGAAATATTGCGTATTTCTATTTAAAATCTAATAGAACTTTTAATGTATTAATTAGCGTGTTTAAGTTATATTCTTAGACATTTATATAATTTTAATTCAGTAACTGTATCAGTTTATTTTCACAAACTGATCCACGCCTAAATAGATTGAATGTTGATTGTTGCTATTTTTAGACATATATATATATATATATATATATATATATATATATATATATATACGTTCAAAACTTTGATTGCGTTGGATAAAACCACAAATTGGCGATTGCCAAATAAACGGATCACCGATGTAATAAATGGATCTTAATCATAAATTTAATACTAAACAGAAAACAATAAACTTGCGGAAAAGATGGTATATCGCAAACAAAAGGTGCAAAGGTTTTTGTACACCATATCCGGATTTCGACAATTAATGTCTCTTCAGTGATGTCAGGAATCGAAACGGTATTTGGAAAGCCATATAATTTACATGAATTTAGGATAGACTCTTGAATTGTGAGAAGTCAATATCATTAGGTTAATAACGTGCTTTCTAAACTAAAGATTCCATTATCGTATTTATTTAAGAATGAATTCTAAGTAAGTTTGTAGCTGTAAGAAATGAGTTGATGATTAAACATTTGAAGTAAACTGAAGTTTTAATTTTGATTCCCTGTCTTCCCTTTTTATTTGTTCTACCTTACTTCTCATTTGTATATCCATGTCATAATATAGTCCTCTTTTATCGATCATAAAATCCCGCCTGATACTCCGGAGGACCTGCGATAACCCCAAGTTTTGGTTCAGTTCGTGTTGTTGAGTCATAATTTGTCTATGTAGTGTTTTTTTTTTTTTTTTTTTTTTTTTGGTTTGTATTTTCGTTGTTTGTCTTTTATTAAATGGCGCTGTCATTTTCTCTTCACTTGGAACTTGGAATCTTCCGCCTATACTTCTGCATTTAATTGAAATATATTTTCTCGATAAAGCATTCGTATATTGACGACAAACAATAACCAACTAAACACTGCAAATATCACACAGCGTAATTAACACATAAATTAATGTAAAAAGTAAAATCACAAAAATACTGAACTCCGAGGAAAATTCAAAACGGAAAGTCCCTAATCAAATGGCAAAATCAAATGATAAAACACATCAACGAATGGACAACAACTGTCATATTCCTGACTTGGTACAGGCATTTTCAAATGTAGAAATGATGGATTGAACCTAAACGTAATTTATTTAAGGATATATATGATACACAAGTGTTAGTTTTTTAAGTTTTTAAGTTTTACGCGGAATGCAATGGGAACAAAGAATTTTCGATTCAAAGCAAAATCATATTTGTTAAATCTTTCATAAATTCACGCATAAATGTAAAACAATAATAAATAGGTGGTTATAAAGGTAAGCAAAAATATATCACACTTTAGTAAGCTATACTGCTCGTCGATAAGCGTCTTTTTTAAAGTCCCATAGCGTTTAACTCTCTTGATTCCTGACAAGCAGCACACGTTGTACAACATGCAACGATTATGCAGTCATGGCACATATCACCCTCGAATATAAAAGAAGAAATTTTAAAAACGTTCAAATCAATTTTAAGATGATCATTAACTCAAGCTGCAATATGCATTTTTGAATACATTCATAATGACTTTATCCTCAGAATTTGAATATTAGTCGACAACTGAATGCTAAATAAATGCCTTCTTCAGTCCGCTTATTCTTTTAATAAATGCACCTGAATGAATCTGAAAATAAATAGGCTTGCTTTATTAATTCCAACTTGTTAACTTCTTGAAACTTTTCTATTGAATGATTTAGATACAGTTAAGGTTCGTACTAATATGTATTTCACTTACTCTAATTGCACCAAGAGTTCTGATTCTGGTCCTAATACCAATCTCTGCAGCAGGTACACAGCAGGTAGTGCAACAATTTTCACCTAAGCGAGCTGCAATTGAGCTGATAGCACAACAATAACAGCAACACACATACATACCTAAAATATCAAGTGAATATTCTACTTTCCATACAGTGAACATAAATCGGATTATTGGCATCCTTGAAAAAAAATTGTACATATTGTTTTATTTCAGGAAAAACTGTTTTACAATTACATTAGCATCGTTTAATTATAAATTCAAAATATTTTAGAAGAAACCATTGTTAATTGAGATGGCCACAAAGACTGTGATTAGAAAAAAACGAGGGCGTGGAAGAATGAAAGTGTATTAATACGTAATTTAAAAATAGACAGATATTATCAATGGACGTCATAATTAGGTAACACCTGTCACACTAGTGACGGTCCTGAAATGATGCAAGCACTTGTTTCAGCTCATGACATCAGATTACACTGACTGTTGCGATCTGTTAGGATTCAGCCACTACAGAAGAGAGTCGAAAGATACCAAAGGAACATTCAAAGTCGAAATCCAACGGACAACGCCTTGTCAATAATGAAAAACGACCAAAGACAAACAACAGTATACAAAACAAAACATAGAAACAATATACTGAACAACCCGAACCCTACTAAAACTGGGAGTGATCTCAGGTGCTGTAGAAGGGTTAGCAGAACCTACTCCACATGTGACACCCGTCGTCTTACTCCTATAAAATACGTTGAAAAGATATAACGAGTGATATTATATCACACGATAGCGGATTGTTAATTGACACCTATCTAACTTTAAGAAATCACTTAACTAATACACCATCAGTCATATTAGTTTTTAACAGTTTAAAGGGGCATTATCTAAGAAGTTGACGAAAAAATATTGGATAACTTTTTATTTTGGTTTCAAGCATTTATAAAAGCGGAATTGTGAAATACAATATCGTTATAAGCAGTCAGTTTTGGTTCAATCTTGTCAAAATAAGCTTAAAAACATCGATGACATATTATTGGATTGCAAGTCAATAATTCAACTCATTTGAATCCGTAATCATGCGAACTTCAATTTAAGTGAAGGATGGGCTACGCATGAGCTAAGCGTGTTCAGTTATTTAAAAGAAAAAAATGAAAAGTGAAACAAGGCAGCCACCTGGAAGATCCCTTACCTTGACTGATTCTGTCCACAAAAAAAAAATCATTCAAACACAGGTAAAACGACGATTTACATATTCTTTTAATTTATGACCAGAAATCAAACAAACCTAGAACAATCGTCATCATACGACTGCACGTGGTTGACTGTGTAATTATAATTATATTTATGTTTACATTTACTCATATGACCAACGGAAGTCTTCGGAGACCATCTCGATGGTTCATTAGATGGCGTCTATTATGAAATACACTCCAAATGTGGTTCTCTTTTCTTCTTTTTTTACTTTTTGTCATTTAGATTGTTATAGTATGTTATAAATAAAGAATGGTATTTAGAGTCGAGTGTCTGAACCTGAATTTGACAGCTAACGCCCCTTTAAGGAATACGGATTCGGCAATCTATCAAAAACATGCACAAAACAACAAATTATCTATTTTATTGAAATCATCAAATAAAAATATAAAATAAAAAATAGATTTTATTCAATATCTCATAATGATCTGTACTTGTTCAATAAAATTAAGTACTTTATTACAGTCATATATCTATCTCTTTTACCATTTAAAACCATTCAAGAATCGATAACTGCGGACTGGATCTAATTGGATTTCATATGATTGATAATGAGATAAGTTCCCACCTGTAATTAAGATGTATTTACTTTAACATGTATCAATATACATACATGTTTTTGAATCTTATCGTAAGTATACTTATACTAAAAATTCAATGCATGACATTTTTCAAACAATCTGTTTTTACGTGTGATACGTACTGTTGCCAACATCAGAAAAGCAATCAAATAGCCCATTCCTGGTTCCATAAACAGTGCCGACCAACAGAGGATTGGTCGTCACACCTGGTTGGTTGACGATTACAGTTGTCATCTGTTGTTGTTGATGTTGTGGATGAGCTTGCGGTTCTCTGCCCATTGTTTGTTGGGGTGGTTGCATTCCATAGCCTTGATTTTGAGCCATACTTTTATGCAAACTGTACTAGGATAAAAAAAATGGTTATATAATATTAAACATACAGTCTATTAAAATTACATTAGACCTTTATTAATTAATGTAGAATCTCCAAAAGCAAATTAATCTCATGTCAACATGCATTTGGTTAATTCATGTTGTTCATGTCTGACTTAAAGTATTTAGACTGTAAAACCGATCTGAATCATAATTGGTGCTTAAATCGGAATGAAATGTGACAACATATAAATGCAGACCGAGATATTCGAAAATTTACCAAAAAGAGACCAGGACCGTTCTTAATTTAATCTAAATGGGTATGATAAATTCATCTGTGTAAGACTGTGCGATCCAAACATGAGTTACGTGACTAGTGTTAATATTGAAAAGGATATTATTGTTAGTATGTAATTAATATCAAAGTATGCTGGGTCTTCAATTTTGTACCCTGTTACTAAATTTTGAAGACTTATAATGTCTTTGTCTATACCAAGGGAGTTCATTAATTGCATTACTATATTTAGAAAGTCAGTATTAAATGAACAATTGACAAAAAAAGTGTTCATAGTTTTCTTTTTCTTTACAATGCTTACATAAGTTGTCCTCAGTAATTTTCCACTTTTTTAAAAGTTCATTATACCAGAATATAGTGAATAAGTTTCCAGCTGAATATTTTCAGTCTATTATCAGTGAGATATTGAAAAATAAAAACAAAATTGTTTTTGAACTTAGAATTTCAATTTTTGTCAAATAATTTTTCCCACATAAGAAAGCCATTTGGTTTTTCAAGACTTTCTTGTAGTGTGAATATTTTATAAAGTTCTCTTGTGCTCATTAAGGGAGTTATTGTCTTGTACATAATTTTTAAGTCATTTACAACTTTAACCTTAGTTTTAATAGAATTTTCAGTACGAAGAATTGATTTCCAATTAATTGGTATTGCTTTTTAAACATATATATTTGCTTTATCCAATTTTGTTTATATTTAAGTTTAGATAAGATTATAGTTTCAGAGATATTACCCTGTTCATCAATGACATCATTTATGTTGATAATATTGCTTTTTATCCAATCCTCAAAGTTTAAACATTTTCTGTTAAACCTGATATTATCATTTCCCCACAAAACTTGTTTTCTAATTTCAAATAAAATTTTTGGGATATTTTATATTACCTCCTTTTACACTTATCCAATCTTTAATTAGTTGCTTGTAAAAGTCTGGTAAATTTTGTAACTTATTTTTATCGATGTCTTAGTTATTTTTTAAATTCATTTTAAATACAAGAAGATTTTTTCCTAATTTGTTGAAATAGAATTTTGGAATGATTGTCCAATTATTATTTTTATCGTCACTTAATTTGAGAATCCAGCTGATATGCAGTGATTTTATGTAAGCATCAATGTCTGTCATCTTAAGTCCACCTTCCAAAAAATCATTTGAAAGTGTGGATCTTTTTATTTTGTCTCTTTTACCTTTCCAAATGAAACTGTATATTACAGTTTTAAAATCTTGCAACATTTCTTTAGGAATTATAGTGTTTGATGCAATATGTATTAGGTTTGGCAACACAAGTGATTTGATGATAATTATCTTTTCTATAATAGTGAGATTTCTTTTACTCCAATCAGATATTATTTTTTTACATTTTTACAAAAGTTGTTTTTCAAAGTTTAATTTTTGACATTCTTGTTTATTGTAGCCAAAGTAAATTCCAAGACTTTTGATAGTTGCAGTACACCAATTTATATTTTCAAATTTATCACGACAGTGTTTCAATTGGCCTAGCCATATCCCTTCAGTTTTTGTTTTATTCAATTTTAAACCTGAGAAAGTACCAAAAATTTCTATTAAATTAATTGCAAGAGCGACATATTTTTTTGATTGAAGAAATAGAGTAGTATCATCAGCTAACTGGCAAATTTTAAGAATATTGCTTTTACCGTCTAGTTTTATTTTTAGTCCTTTTAAGTTTTTATTTTCCCTTATCTTAATTGCCATAACTTCTACAGCTAAAACAAATAGTAAAGATGATAACGGACATCCTTCATTTTGTACATAAATAAGGCCGTTAGTTTTCTCGTTTGAATTGTTTTACATTGTCATTTCGGGGCCTTTTATAGCTGACTATGCGGTATGGGCTTTGCTCATTGTTGAAGGCCGTATGGTGACCTATAGTTGTTAATTTCTGTGTCATTTTGGTCTCTTGTGGACAGTTTTTCTCATTGGCAATCATACCACATCTTCTTTTTTATATCCTTGTCGGATTCCACGAGATGCCCCGAAACGGGTAGAAATCCACCCATTATTGATAATGCATCCTTTAATATCAGAGTACATTGTCTGAACCCATCTTATTAAATTATTTTTAAAGCCAAATTTCTTTAAAGTCTCAAAAATGAAATCCCATTCTAATGAGTCAAATGCTTTTGTAAAGTCGAGGAATAAAATTGCCCCATCTATTTAAAAAGTTTCAGAGTAATCTTTGACATTTTGTATTTGTCGAATGTTAAAACCAATATACCTATTTTTGACGTATCCTTTTTGGTCAGTATGTATATCTTTGGTAGCAGGGGTTTTAATCTTTGTGCTAAGGCATAAGCAAGTAATTTTGCATCATAATTTAAAAGAGTAATAGGTCTATAATTATCTAGTGATAAGGGGACATTTTTTTTTTATAAATTAAGGATATTAAACCAACTTTTTGAGTGTTAGATAGCTTTCCTTTTTCATAACAATAATTAAAAGTAGCTACTATAAAAGTTTTAAGTTCTTCCCAAAATTTTCTGTAAAATTCAACATTTAATCCATCAAGCCCAGGAGCTTTATTAAGTTTCATTTTAAAAATTGCATCAGTACATTCAACGACAGTTATTTCCCCTTCACAAGTGTTACTTTCACAGTCATTTAATTTCTTATATTCTTTTAGAGATTCTAAATACTTTCTTGTTTCTTCTATCTCAGGATTTTTTGTAGAGTACAAGTTTTTATAATAATTTGCTTCTTATTCTAATATTTTGTCTTGATCTCTTGTAACTTGACCCTTATCATCATATAAATGTGTAATTGGTTTTCTACTCTGTCTAGATTTTTCCATCCCTAGAAAATATGCTGAATTTTTTCCTCCCTCTTCAACCCATTTTACCCGTGTCCTTATTCGATTGCCTTTTATTTTCTCATTATAGAGTTTTCCTATTTCATTTTCTATATTTTCTACTTCCTGTATTAAATTACTTTTGTATTTATCATTGCACGATGATGTGTCTATAATACTGTTTAACTTTGTTAACATTTTTCCAACTTGCTGATTTGGTCTTTTTTATTCTTGGCTTTTGTTTTACAATAGCTGATTGTCTGCTCTCTAACTTCAATTTTGAAATTGTCCCACAGAATGTCAAGTTCAGTTTTAATTTTTGCTTTGTTTTTATAATTTTTAATTACTTTCTTAATTATTTAAACATAGTCTTCATTTTGAAGTACACTACTGTTAAGTTTCCAGTATCCCCTTCCTTTTTGGCCTTTACTTAAATTTATTTTTGAAGAAACACAGTTGTGATCTGTGTATTGTAGTATTATAGGTCTAATATCAAATGAAACACAGTTTTTAAATACTTCGGGAGCTATTAAAAAATAATCAATTCTTGTTGACTCGGATCTATCTTTTCTACTCCATGTAAATTGAATTTTGTTTGGATTTCTGTTTCTCCACACATCATTGAGTTTAAGGGACTTTATTAGTTTATTTAAGTTATGAACAGTTTTTTTAATTTTTTTATTGTTTAAATTTGCTTTTTGAATTAATATGGGATAAAATTTCATTGTGATCTCCTCCTAGAATTAGTTGACCCAGACTTTTTTCTTCAATTATTTTGCATGTAAAGTTTTAAAGAAAACATTTCTGCATTTTGGATTATTTGGTGCATAAATGTTAACTATTGTTATTATAGTGTCATGTATTTCAATATTAACAAGCAAAAGCCTTCCTTCATTATCTTTATAGTCATCGATAATTTTAAAGTTAAGTTTTTTTCCCAGCCATATGGCAATTCCCCTTGAATTGCTTGAACCATTACTAAGTAAAAGTTTGCCTTCAAATTCAGTATTTAAATTGTTTATCAAATTATCTGTAAAGTGTGTTTCTTGCATAAGAAGAATGTCACATTTTGGGGGATTTTGACCATTCAATCAATCTTTTTCTTTTATCAGGTTGTTGTAGGCCTTTACAATTAACTGTATATATATGAAGATGTTTGTTTAATACCATAGTTGGTGAGTATTTAATTTATTTATGCTTCAGTAAACTTAGGTCATGTAGGTTAATCCCCTTTCGGAGTGATAATAATTAGGTTACATTTAAGTTGACCTGCACAGAGACTATACATAGACGTCTTTTCAGATGTTTTATTTTTAACACTATTCCCAGTTTTAAAGGGACTTCTATCTATTAATCGACTTGTACTTTGTATTATAAATAGGAACAAACTATTTATTATTCTTTTACTTTTGAATCTCCATGTGTTTATTGTATAATCATTACAAGTTCTACTATTATTATTTTTGTAAATAATGTTTATTAATTTTTTACCTGTACTTGTACTTGTTGTATTTAAAGTCATTCTACAAAAAGGATGAAATGGCCATCCTACATATTTCATTTTAATGGTTTTACATATGCTCGCATGTAAAAAAATAGCATTGTTTGTTTCTATCGAAAACGTACAATTACATATTACATTCAAAAATGAGAAAAATGTATTGTTTTCTTTTACCCCATTGGTCATTATTTGGGTCATCCTTGTGACTTCAAAAACAGACAATGACATGTACATCATAATTTGTGTACACTCATGTCTGTTGGAATCAAGTTAATACAAGGGCATATGCAATTCATCTTGAAATACATATTCAAAACACATATAAAAAGAACAATTTGTATATGCACATGCCTGCATACACACATACATGAATAACAAATAAAAACAAATTTATACTTAGTACAAAGCATGAGAGTCAGTTTTGCTAAAATGTTTGAATTTTTGATTATAATCACATTTACATTTAGCTTGTTTTGTGTTTTGTATATTTCAGGGTTTGAATTTTTGACAGATAAAGTATATTGAAAAATTGTTTCATATCCTTTCATTTTCTTTTGCTTGAAGCTTTTAATTTTTTGCTTCATTGCAAAAATGTGTTTGGTTAAAGAATTCTTATCTTTATTTTTAGGATAAGAAGATGGTGACAGAATTTGACTGGTGATATATGAACATATCAATGAAAATTGGCTTTCAAAAAGTTGAAGCTTCATAAGATATGGATAAAATCTTAAAAGTTCAATATATACAGATAGAAGAAATAGAATTATGTACAATTGCATTTTTTTTTTTTATAATATATAATAAAATAGGTTTAATATAATGTTACAATGTTCACTAGTATTGAGTATTGATTACACGTAGACAGATTACTATTTATTTGAAGTTTTTGATCGTTTTGTACTGTTGTTACTAGCACCATCATGAAGTTTTTCTGTATGAGTCACTGGTGACTTTTCTAGTTCACTGCTAGTTGTTGGATTCACTGGGGTACCATGATTTTGGCGTTGAGATGAAGATTGAATTGTTGTGAATTTTGTGATATGTTGTTGATCGGAGCTTTTGTTTGGAATTCCACTGGATTTGCTAGGTGTATGTACAGGCTTATTATTCTCTCTGCGAGCAGGTTTGATTTTTGGTCTAGCTGCTTGTGGAATGATATTGTGTAGTTCACTATTGTTAGTGACAATCTCTGTTAGGATTGATTGAGATTGTTGCAACTTACTTTCGATGCATGTTGTTAGAGTTGCTGTATTTGGTATTGTATCTACTGGTGGTTGAGTAGCCTCCGAATCTTCCTCTGCCTGAGGTTGTGCATTAGTTTCACATTGCTCGTATTGATCTTCATCATGTACGCTAGAGCTTTCTTGTTCATGATCATGATTTGAAGATAAATCACATTGGTTTTGCCTGTGGCCCGATTCTCCACAGCTTCTGCATTTCCATTCATTTTGGCAGTCTCTGGTTTTGTGACCAACTTCCATACATTTATTACATTTGATATTGTTCTGTTGACCTCTATAAAGTATGGTGGCTCTGTATTTCCCGATTAGTATTGATTTGGGAATTGCCATGGGTAATGGGGCATCACAGATGACAATCCGGTCTCCTATCTGACAATCGGTGATCTTATTTTCGAATCTTAATCTTTCCCTGAAATTTTTAAGAATTGTACAGTTGTACTCCTCTAGCGCTCTCAATACTTGTCCATCATCCGCTGAGAGGGGTATATCTTTCACACGTATTTTGACATCTGTAGAATTTTCCTGAATGCGGACGCGTGGATTTCTAGAATATATGAATATAGATTTTTTTCGAAGCTGAAGCCCGTCAGAAAGCAAACATTCTGTTTCTTTTTCTGTTTCTAAGTATATCCGCCATAGACCTCTTATTCTTTGAAGACCCTTGATTGATCTTCTTGGTACTACAGCACCCACAGCTTGGTACATTTCATCAATTGTCAAATACAGACTCTTTATATGGGGTTTTGGGATATCTCCAAATACATCAAATTCTTCAATGAATACTGGCTTAACTGAGGGTATCGAATCGTCAGATTGTACAATTTTAGGTCCTTTTTTGAAAGCTTGTGCATACGACGCCATATTGTTTTTTTCTTGAGTGTCGGTTTTGGTCATAATTTACCCAATAATAGTCTAATTTCGAGATAAATTTTCGAATAGCTGGTGCTAAATCACTAAGGGAATGTTTCTGTTTCAAAATTGAATACTTATCTTAACCAGTAAGAATGTATAAATAAACTAAATACACAATTTCTCTTGAGCTATCTACAGACCCGTTACCGTGGTTAGGGGCCGTAACGTTTTATCAATATTAATATTGGCAATCATGATAAATCTCCTTATTTCAATAAAGCTCAATCATTCTAATTCTTTCTAAATCAGTGTATTTTAATATCAGTCAAAAAGTAAGAATATACTATGGGATATTAAACTGCCAAAAATTAAAGAAAGTCCGGAAAGCAATCACATAAAACCAGACATACATCAAATCACTCGTCAATGCAAAGAGTATAAAATGTAAACAACAGCAAACCAACTAACAGCTTTGATTGAACCAAAGTTCGCCAGATGGCAATACAATTCCTGGTTAGCTTTTCAAACCTTTTCGCATAACAAAATATTATAAACAAGTATAGAAAATAACTGAATTATGTTTACAACATATTGCAAAACTCGTAACTTTTGGTGTAAAGATGAAGACATCGGTATAACTTTTGTCAATTTATTATTTAAACTAAGTAGTTTGATTAGGGTAGTGAATAAAAGCTTTTATTTTAAAGGAAATTTAAGACGACCAATAATTCAATGTAATTTAAATATACGGGAATAACATCTCTTCTAAATTAATACTATATCAATAAATCAAATAAATAAACTGCACATGAATATACAAGACTACGGAAACAACATTATACAAATTTCAAAAGTGTTTAATTCAAATAAAAAGTCTTTAAGGTTAATAATATAAAGGATTGCATTCGTAAAAACCAGACACAAATGACGTAAAAGGTTGTATTCAAGCTAAACACATAAAAGTTTGCAGTAAATGCTATTGATTACACGGAAACCGTTTTCTCAAATATATACTTACTCAGACACCAGACACAAACCTTGGTGCGTCCACTAATTAAATGTGAGGTATTTGCTTAGTGAATGTCACCAGCCAAATTCTAAATAACATTAGGTATTTAATAGTAATAAAAGATGCGCTTGTTTTCAGGTTTGATTAAGTCGTAAAATATTTCTATATAGATCAAAATATGGGTCCGCCAGATTTACGTCAAAATTTCAAACCTTGTGTTTAACAGTAATGTTATTTCAACGTTATATTATACACAACAGATCTAGATTTTAAGAATAAAATAAAACGCTGTGCTGACGATTCGAATATGTATACTCGAAACAAAACTATTATCCGCAAAACATGCAAAATGATTTTGAATATTGACATGTCACTTACCAGGAGTGTTGGTATTCGGCCGTTCTACATAAAATACAAGAATTGCATGCACTTGTTCGCTCGCACCTTTTATTCGACAGTAAGAGTCCGCAGAATTAATATTAGATTTGGTTTGGCCTAAAAGTAAAACTAACATTATAACAATCATCAAATGTTACAAAACTTAAGTTTTATCATTTGAATTTACGGATACCTGCCTATTCAAAGATTCAATTACATTGTATTGTCTTGAGATATTCGTACAGGAAGTTTTACAAGTAGTTTACGTTCTAATAATTTTCAAATAAAACATTCATTTAAGAAACAGTCTTTTGTTGTGTATAATTTTTTTCTCTTAGTAAAATAAACTATGTTAACTTGTACATATTGTAAGTAATGCAATAGTGGTGCATATGATAAGGTGTAACATCAACGAAACATATGTATTTGTTAATTAAAAGTCGTATGCCAATGCACAATTCAAGAGATGGTAATAGAATAAAAGTCAGAACAGACATTTACATGGCCATAAGAAAAACGAAGATATCAAAAGAAAAAATTTTGTTTCATGTTAGATAGAATTTATTTGGTTTATCTACACAATGCATCTATCACACCTGCTTAAACTTAAATAGGACTTAAAGAAAATAGAAAGACATTATGGTGTATATCAAACATTCACAATTGGACACTACTAATATCTGACTGCCTAAAAGAGTCTAAGTCACAGGTACTTGTTGATTAATTGAAGTACACCTTTTTCCTAGTATTTTTATATTTTTTTATTTTTTATTCTTTTCTCCAAAAAGAATTGCCTACATCTATATATATAACATGAATGCAAGTAATGGTATCAGGAAGAGTAACGAAAACTTTTCTCCATCTTTGGTTTGAATTCAATTTGGGCATTAGAAGGCCTAAGCATCAATGTCCAGGATTGTCATTTAGTCGTTTGTCGTTATTTTACAATGATCTTATGTTGAGTTATTAAGGCATTTAAAATCTCAACAAAAATGAATCTTATTACGGACGAGACGTTAGAAGAAAGTAAAAAAATAAAAATACCGAACTCCAAGGAAAATTCAAATCGGAAAGTCCCTTATCAAATGGCAAAATCAAAAGCTCAAACACATCAAACGAATGGAAAACAACTGTTATATTAGCTTCTTCTTCAGTTTTCATAACATAAATAGTTAAAGGCGATCTCCTGATTTTGAATAAGACTCGGTAGTAAAATGAATGATGCACTTTATTCCAAAGTTGCATGACTGTGTTTGACAGCATTCACGTTAAAAATAACAAAAGAAAAAATTGTTAAACGTGTAACATTTTTATTTTCAATTGGTCTTAGTCAAATAAAAATAAACATTAACATAAGGAAATTATAAATGTCACTGCAGAAAAAGGCCAATTATGAGATTTTTAAAAGAGGGACAAAAGATACCAGAGGGACAGTCAAACACATAGATTGAAAATAAACTGACAACGCCATGGCTAAAAATAAAAAGACAAACAGACAAATAATAGTACAGAAGACACAACATAGAAAACTAAAGACTAAGCAACACGGACCCCACCAAAATATGGGGGTGATCTCAGGTGCTTCGGAATTTTAATAGTACATTTACAATTGCATACTTTAATTTTGATCTTTTATAAGATAGAAAAGAATTTTTGTGCAAATACACAAGTATATTGAATACTGAAAATACATTTCTGCACAAAATATTTCATTTTTTACGTTGTTTTCCTATTGTTCTTGATTTAAAGATGTCTAATTTGTAAACGTACAAACTAATTATATTTTAATATCGATAAGGATTAAAACGATCAAAGTCAACATGAAAAAGATGGAAACCTGAAAGAGGGAATAGCAAATGAAAATCTTACCAACTCTTTTGATATCCTATGTTCCAAAGAAGTTGCTAGGCGCATATTGACAAGTTCGCGATCGTGCTTGAACAAGTTAAAAATCTTAAGAAAATTCATAATTGATAGAGAACTTTTTAGATTTGATTTAAAGAGATACACAATAACTTCAAGTTAAAAAGGTAGATATAAATTATTTTGTTTTTGGTGAAAAAACTTCGGGTTTAAATTTATTTTGTTGAAATTTCTTATATTACATTAATTTGTTTCATTATGTTTAAAACAAATTCTTGTAAGGGGGGAGGTTGGTGGGGGTGGTATTCGTTCGTGCTGTGTGTGAACGTTTGTGTTGTGTGTGAGCGTTTGTGTGTTATTCGCAATAAGAGGAAAGACAAAATAATTAGCAGTTAATCAGCATGTGAATCTTTGGTGCAGGTCTACTAGACAACGACATTTAACAATATGTCAAGAAGTCAGGAATTGATAGAATTTCGAGCATGTTCCAACTGTTCAAAATCAAATTTCTTGCTAAACCAATAATCTCAGAGATGATCATACATGTCTTTTTTCTATCAGAAGTAAAAGATCACAAACACGTTGAGAAATTTTGCATTTTATAAAAACCCTGCAAAAAGTCATATCTTTTTAGACATACCGATGCTTTTTGTTGACATTTCATGTTCTTTGACTCGTAGCATGAGTTTATAGATTTCCGTTCGAAGTATTCCGAAGAAAGTGTGAAAGTTCGCATTAACATGCATTTTCTATTTGAAGACCAAAAGCTTCTGACAATTCCAATATGAATTGTATTGCTGTTATGTATGAATGAAAGTTACATGTACTTTAAACCATAACTGGTTTACCTATAGTGTATTGTTGTTATTAATGAATGAAAGTTACATGTGTTTTATTGAGAATGAACAATGAATATTAGAAACATTAACATTAATTATATGGTTTAGGTCAGGCAGACCGAACAGAGAGAAATCTCTCTTTTTTTTTGTATTGTATTGTATTTTTAATATGTTTTTCTGTATTTTTTTTCTACTTAGTTATATAATGTTCAACTACGTTAAGTGTATTACATATGAAATTAATAAGACTGTAAAGCCAAAACTAGATAATGGCTAATTATTGTATCAATTTAACTTCTCTTAATGTAAATGGCTTTGGAAACGATTTTAAACGCAAATCCATGTTTCTTTGGTTGAAAAAATTTCAAAGCGACATCATTTTCTTGCAAGAAACACACAGTATTGAATCATATGAAACTATATGGAAAAGGGAATGGGGTGGAGATATTTATTTTTCGCACGGGGAAACGAACTCTAGAGGTGTTGCTATTTTGTTTAACAGCTCAACAGACTATATATTAAAGGAAAAAATAGCAGATGAAAACGGAAGGTATCTCATTCTAACTGTTGAAATTGATAACACAGATTTTGTTTTTGTAAATTATTATGCGCCCACCAAAAATTTTGAAAATGAACAAATTGGATATACTGAAAAAATCAAGATTTTTTTAAACGAAAAGTTATATCAAAATCTTGTTTTGGGTGGAGATTTTAATACGGTACTAAATCCATTTTTAGACAAAATGGGTGGTTCAAAATATAACACACCTGTCAAATATACGAGTAAATTAGAAGATTTTATAGAAGAATTTGAGTTATGTGATATTTGGAGGACAAAAAATGTTGATTCTAGATTATATACTTGGCGTCAAAGAACCCCTCTTATACAATGTCGCTTAGATTTTAGGTTGATATCGAATTTTTTGTCAAGCAGTGTTACCAAAACATCCATTGTCCCGTCTATAAAATCTGATCATAGTTTTATCAAATTGACACTGTCCGGCGAAAACTTTAGTGAGAGAGGTCCCGGTTTCTGGAAATTCAACTCGGGTTTATTGACAGATAAAGATTATGTGGATATAGTCAAAAATACTTTATCAGAATGTGATAATAAATATTACAATTTAGAAAATAAAAATTTGAAATGGGATACCATAAAAAGTGAAATAAGGGGCGAAACCGTCAAATATTCCAAATATAAAAACATGAAATTGCGGGAAAGAGAGTCCAATTTAAAAAAACGACAAGACGAAATTCAGAAAACTCTCTCTCGTACATATTTAGATAAAGATATAAATACACTTTTGATTGAATTAGATATTGTTAAAGAAGATTTAGAGCAAATAGTAAACAATCAAACAAGAGGGGCTATTATACGATCACACGCCGAGCACTGTGAAGACAATGAAAGAAATTCAAAATATTTCTTATCATTAGAAAAACGCAATTATAAAAATAAATGTATTAACAAATTAGTTGTAAACGACATTGAAATTTTGTCACAAGAAAAAATTCTAAACGAAGAGAGAAATTTCTACGAAAATCTGTACTCATCAAAAGAAGACCCTGATAAATACTCAGGTTATTCTAACTTTTTTGATTTGAATTTTATTCCTAAGCTTACAGATATTTCAGAATCTGAGTGCGTTAAAGTTTTAAAAACATTTAAAAATAATAAAAGCCCTGGTACAGACGGGCTTACTGCTGAGTTTTACAAATTTTTCTGGATTGATATAAAAAAATATGTTTTAGAAAGCTATGAATATTCTTTCGAGACCGGAACCCTCTCAATAGACCAAAGGCGGGGTATTCTGACTCTTATTCCAAAGAAAGATAAAGATAGAACACTCTTGTCGAACTGGCGTCCTCTTTCTCTCTTAAATTTTGATTACAAATTATTAGCCAAAGTTATTGCGGAAAGAATGAAATTATTTTTCCGAAACTTATAGATCCGGACCAGACGGGATATGTGGCTGGTAGATATATTGGTGAAAATCTACGACTTATTGCTGATATTATATTGTTTACTACTTTAAAGAATTATCCAGGGCTTATATTACTAGTCGATTTCGAAAAGGCATTTGATACGCTAGAATGGAAATTTATTCAAAAAGCATTGGTTTGTTTTAATTTTGGTATCAAGTTCCGGAAATGGGTCTTAATTTTATACTCAAATATATCTAGTCTTGTTGTTAATAATGGATTTAGTTCTAGTCCATTCAAAATTGAAAGAGGTGTTCGATAAGGGTGTCCTTTGTCTCTTTTTTTTATTTATTTTGGCCGTTGAACTGTCGGCAATAAGTATTCGTAAGGACAATCAGATATCTGGTATACAAATTGGGGATACTGAGATAAAAATTTCACAGTTGGCTGATGATACCACTTGTTTTTTGAAAGATGTATTTTCCGCGCAAATTTTATTAGATTCCTTTAATGATTTTGAGAAGTGTACAGGGTTAAAAGTAAATTTTTCTAAAACCGAAGCAACATGGATTGGAAGAAATAAATTTAACAAAGAAGGTTCCCTTCCTATTAAATGGACAGATGGTTTTAAAACCTTAGGTTTAAAATTTAACGCTTTTAAAGAAATGGTTTGTTCTAATTTAGATACATGCATAGAAAACATGGAATCAATAATTAAAATGTGGAGGATCAGAAACCTTTCCTTGATCGGTAAAATCGTAATTCTTAAATAACTTGCAATATCGAAGCTTATTTATGTCATTTCATCTACACATGTACCAAGATCTTATGTAATTAAAATACAACGTGACATTAATAGTTTTTTTTTTGGAATGGTAGTACTCCGAAAGTTAAATCGGAAATTATTCAAAAGTCTCCTAGCGAGGGGGGACTAAAAGCCCCAAATTTTGAAGTACAGCTGTTATCCTTTCGTATTATGTGGGTAAAAAGATTTTTGTCAGAACATGACTCAAAATGGAAACATGTTTCCAAAGCATTCTTCTCCCTTTTTTATTTAGAGGATTTATTTATGAGCAGATGTGAATTTGAGTTTTTAAATTTAAAAGCACCTCTTTTTTATATAGAAGTGTTATCTGCCTGGAAACGTTTCAAGGGTATTTTCATCCCGTTAAATGCATTTCATGTTAGAAAAGAATTTATTTGGTTCAATCCGTTTATCAAAGTTGACAGAACGAGTATTTTTTAGAGATCTTGGTACATGAAAGGCATAAGGTTCATCAATGATATTGTAGATGATAAAGGCGATTTTTTGTCTCATGACGCTATTTACAAAAAATATAACCTGAATGTTACTTTTGTAGACATTCTATCTATTAAACTTGCTATACCACGTGACTGGAAAGATTTGTTATTACAACAACACATGTCACCTAAAGGCAACTCATTTGGATTCGTTTTTGGGAAACGAATCCAATTGAGCATGAGAATAAAAAAATGCCTATCAGTAAATTATTCGCTAAAGGTGTATATTCACTTTTTATCGATCGGGGAAGTGTTTCTCCTATTTCACAACAAAGATGGGAAGAAAGGTTTAATATAGAAATTAGTGACGAAAAGTAGAACACTATTTATTCACTAGCTTTTAAATGTACTATAGAAAGCAACTACAAGCTTTCCAATATAAAATGTTACACAGAATAGTCTAACATAATTATCTCCTTGAAAAATATAAACTTTCCTTAACTAATTAATGTGCCAGTTGTAAAGAAATAGAAATTATAGAGCATAAAGTTTTTGAATGTACAGAAATAAAACAATTTTGGAGAGAATTTTCTAATTGGTGGTATTTAGTTTTTGGAGTAAAAATATTTTTGAATAAAGACAGTGTCATTTTTGGTGTATTGAATTCTGATAACTTAGTTTTAAATTATTGCATTCTACAGGCAAAGTATTATATTAATTATGTAAAGAACACACAATTAGACAGACTGTTAATATCTGTGCAAGCTTTTCTTAAATTTTTGAAAAGACGTCTGAACATATTAGAATATTTATATCTTTCTAAAGACAAACACGAGTCATTTGTCGACAGATGGGGTTGGGGGTTGGGTTGGGGGGGATTTATGGAAGTTATTTAATTAAATTTATTTCTGATATGATCATATATATTTAATGTATTCCAAAGTATCCTTTAGACGTAGCATATACTGAGTATTCACATCATTTACTTGTAAATTTTTACTATATCTTATTCGTAAAATATCAATAGTATAACAATGCCATAAATATCATGTCATTCACTTATGTATTGTAAAAATGTATGTTTGCACTGTAGTTTGAACACCAAAAAGATCAATAAAAAATTAAAAAAAAAAGAATTCGATTTTGTGGTTGAAGCTGCCAGCTGTTGCCTCCATTGTCTTTACATCTGTGTTGAGTTTCCAACATCTGGTAGGCGCCGTGGTTTAAGTGGCTTTCTTATATATCAGCCATGTCTGTAAGGTAGTCAAAAGAAGGAATATAATCAAAACTGAGAGACAAATACTCCTTTTGCATTGTCCGTTTGGTATATAAAAGGTAACTTATTTTTGGTAAACCAAACTTTCTAACAGTGAATATTCTATCATCTACATGATATTTAATCAAAGATTGCAGCACATTTAGGTAAATGTCATACAGGTTCCTTTATAACAACACAATTGCTCCTTTCTTTATATGTTTATGTACTATTATTGTATAATTCGTGATATTATTTTTTAATAACGAATGTTAATATAGGCATAGACAAAAACAGTATATAAATAGTTATTTTGAATTACCAAATTACAAACAATCAATCACATTACTAAGAAATACAAACGGATAGTTTAGGTTTTTGTTTCTGTTACCTTATCTATTTAAACATTTATATAGTACCAGGTATCAATGACCTAAACTAATTTTTTATTTTGATTAATCTTTTTTTAAATCGCTAGGGGACTTTAAATTATAATGACTACCAAATGTCGCCAAGATATGAGTACCCGTTCACATATACTTTGCGAAAATGTTCTTGAGATGAAACTATTGTCTAAAAAGCGTACAGTATGTTAAGATTGAAATAAGAAGATCTGGTACGATTGCCAGTCAGACAACTCTCCACCAGAGACCAAATGAGATAGAAGTGAGAAACGATAGGTCAATGTGCGTTCTTCAACAATTATTGAGCAAAACCAATACCGCATTATAAACTATGAAAGGCCCCAAAATGACAGATGTCATTTGCTTTTACGTCATTTGGAGAGTTGTCTCATTGACAATCATACCACATCTTCTTATTCTTATAAGATCAGTTTTGCATACCAGTACCAAATAGCTGAGCTACATCGATGGTGAATCATTCGAGGATTAAAAATAAAAGAGGTTTGAACCCAGCTGGAGTAATAACATTAACGGTACCAAATTTACTACACCAGATACGCATTTCGACAATTAGTTATCCTAAAATGATATTCGACATCAAAATATACAAAACTAACACAAACTTACAAAACTGGATGCAATCAAAAAGGACCAAATATATAGCCAAACTTTGAAAAAGAAACAGATTCATACCCTCCGAGACTAAAAGTTCACTAGCAAAAGTGTCAACCGAGTGGTAGGAATAACATTAAGGTATTCATTGCACTGCACCGATTGAGAATTTCGACACTTTATGCCTACCTCATTGTAGCTTGCTGACAAATTATTTGAAAACACAAACACTGATAAAAACGGTTGATAATAGTTTGATGAAAGCAAACAAAAGTTAAGCTAAATCTCTTCAAATGATTTCATTTTTTTATAATAACATGTTACAATAAACCAATATCCGTACTTGCAATCCAGTACAAGTTTATCTTTTGACCTTTTCACTAAAACAGATTTGATAACCTAAACAAAACAATTCTTCTGATTGAAAACCAAAACAACAATATGATTCAATTTCAATCATTGCTCTTTCTGTTGCTTTTTCTAAACATGTGTACACACATTTCAGACACATTATACAGTACACAATATAATTGACCTCAATTTAAAAATTATAAGGTAGTTTCTTATTTACAAATATAAGGTTAATATACCCTTGAATGCAATCTTAAACATAAATCGACAGCCTTATTAGTATGTGCCTGTCATATGATCAGCTCAACAACTTACGATAATACTTGTTTCTATATATATAAAAAAAAAAATTGCTGATCAAACAAAATTTATACGACTTTCATAAAGTGAACAAAGTTTGCGAGACAAATATTAACATCCTGATTAAATGTAATGTTTTACGATATATCATAGTGGATCACATGACTTTTGTGTTTCTCTAAAAAAGTAAAATAACAAAAATACCGAACTCCGAGGAAAATTCAAAACGGAAAGTCCCTAATTAATGGTAAAATCAAAAGCTCAAACACATCAAACGAATGGATAACAACTGTCATATTTCTGACTTGGTACAGGCATTATGTAGAAAATGGTGGATTAAACCTGGTTTTATAGCTAGCTAAATGTCTCGCTTGTATGACAGTCACATAAAAATCCAATATATTGACAACAATGTGTGAACAAAACAAACAGATATAATAGGTAAAAATGTCAAAAATAGGGGTACAGCAGTCAACACTGTGTTATAATCTTAATCACTTTAAAAACAAGCAGCAAATATGTCAGCAAAGACAAACAAAAAGGCATATAGACAAAGCACATTAGCAAAAACGAAAGCCAAGAATACAAACATTTACCATAACACAATAACACAATGACGGGATGTATAAGTACCGAGCCACGTCAAAAATAGACTAAACAGTAAAGGTTATAATTTACAAAGACAAATAAAAGAACACTATAACACGTAATTAAGATGACAAACAACGTCAGTACCTAGAATCTATACTTCAAGACCATCGTGTATTATTTGTGAAGTTGATACGGAATATTTACCAACAAGGTCTTGGTATCTTCCGATGACCTTTTTTTAGAAAAAGGACGAAACGTTCTTTGACATAACCTGTTTCATCAACTTTCTGCTCAGACACAAGTGAAGTTAGTATATTGCTACTAAGTTGGGGGAAATTGATAATTTCAAAATTAAAATCGCCTGGTTTGTCATAGATTCTGGTACTGAGATGACCGCTTATGTCAAATTCGATGTATAAGTCTAAAAATGAGACAGAGGAAGCCGTGTCCGTTATTTCCTTAATTTCTAGTTCTGGAGTATATATTAATGGAACCCAATCAGAAAAGTTTGGATTGTTAATGGAAAGAACATCATCAATATATCTGAATGTGAAACTAAATGATCTGGCTTCTTTGATCTTCTTGTTTTTGACAAGTGTCTGAAGGAACTCCGACTTATATGAAAACAAGAAGAGGTCGGCAAGGAGCGGCTCACAGTTCGTTCCAATAGGAATGCCGACAATTTGTTGAAAAAGTCTACCTCCAAATTCAACAAATATGTTGTCAATAAGAAACTCAAACAACGAGTTTGTTTTTGACTCAATGAAAACACTAAATCTGTGGCAAAATCCATATAGGTTTTTGCAAGGGGACTGGGCTCTAACACACCAAATAGTTATTTCTAAGTATTATGCAAATATTCGGCAACAGAAAGTGTAATGGTTGAAACTGATTCATATTGTCAGGAATATGACAGTTGTTATCCATTCGTTTGATGTGTTTGAGCTTTTGATTTTGCCATTTGATTAGGAACTTTCCGTTTTGAATTTTACTTTTTACTGAAAGCTAGTAAGAAGCCAAAAACAGTTAACAATAAAAATCATACATCAGAGACTAAAATCAATTTAAACATATCCCAGGGATTAATCAATTAATGGGCGATGACATACGTCTTTAAACTGGATACCTAAAATTCACAAAAATCCTTATAAAGAGCAAATCATATCCGGGTCGTAAAGATGATTGACAAATTATATTTCTTAAGTTATTACAACAATTCTTTATACAGTAACAGATGGCCTTCGGAAAGTGAAATGAGGTATATTCAGAGGTGTCAATCAGATGCGGATTCTTAAAATTTGAAAGATCTACTGGAAAATCACAATTGTTACAATGTTGCAGTAATATAAAAGATAAGATTTTATTTTACACTTTAAAATAAACTTCACCGTTTCCCATGCTCAATTGAAACATTGAATATATTATATCAATAAACAGAGTTTATTTCTACACCATTTGGAATCGAAGAAATAAATTTCTTATTTTAGGTAATGAAACGTCTTACTTCATAAAGAACCGAACCAATTCCAAAAACAAATACACCGAGGATAACATCTTCAAAATGCTGGACATTTTGGATCGTGTACATATTCTTGAGTTTGGTGGATTGATATTGCAACAGAAAACGGTATTCGAATGTTTACTTATTGAGCCCTCTACTGGCCGACTTGTATTTTTATACTAATATGAAGCCGAATTCATTATAGAAACACTTCGCAAAGGTAAATAGAAAAAAAACCATCTGGTTTAGTTTTTTAATTTAACTTTCAGATATATTGTTGATCTTCTGTCACTCATTTACCCATACTTCAGTGAGTACTTGATTCTCATGTATTTCAGTTAAGTTAAGGTTAAGGAAACTACCGAAACTAAGAGGTCTGTTTCATATATTGATCAATTCCTCGATATTGACACAGATTGACTACCTCAAACTAGAATCTATAACAAAACATGATGATATCACCTTTACGATAATCAACTGTCCAGTTCTCAGCAGTAACATATCATTGGTCCGGTTATTTGGCAACACCATATATCGATTGATACGTTACAAAATCGTACATTTTCACCCTAAACCGACTTCATTGCCAGCTGTGTTCTCTTTACACAAAATATCTGCTAACAGAGTTATTGTGAAGAAGGACTCTAATTGATTTTGATATTTATTACGGTAATCATCACGAATTGAGTGGCAGATATAATATGCATGCGTCTTAAATCAGCAGTGACTCCAGTAAATATATCCTCCAGAACTATAAATTGAAGAAACAACAGACACGGCTTCCTCTGCCTCATTTCCGACTTATATCTCGAATTTGATATAAGCGGTCATCTCAGTACCAGAATCTTTGACAAACGAGACGACTTTAATTTTGAAATCATAAAATTACCCCACCTTAGCAGCAAAATACCAACTTCGCCAGCATATGGGACTTCTTTTTCTAAAAAAAAATTCATCGGAAGATAACAAGACCTTGTTGATAAATTTTAGTATCGACTTCACAAGTACTACATGATGGTCCTGAAGTATAGATTCTAGGTACTGACGTTGTTAATCATCTTAATTACGTTTTATACTGTTCTTTCTATTTGTCTTTGTATATTTTTAACCTTTACTGTTTAGTCAATTCTTGGTAATATCCTTTTGGCGTGGCTCGGTTTTTATACATCCCGCCATTGTGTTATTGTGCTATAGTCATTTTTTGTATTCTTATAAAAATAAGAAGATTGTCTTTCATTTTTGCGTATGTGCTTTGACTATAGAGTGTCTATATGCCATTTTGTTTTTCTTTGATGAAATAGTTATTTGTTTTTTTGGTGATTAAGATTATAACACAATGTTGACTGCTGTACCCCAATTTTTGACATTTTTACCTATTACGTCAGTTGTTTTGCTCAAACATTGTTGTCAATATTATGGAATTTTACGAGACTGTCATACAAGTGAGAGGTTTAGCTAGCTATAAAACCAGGTTTAATCCACCATTTTCTACATAAGAAAATGCCTGTACCAAGTCAGGAATATGACAGATGTTATCCATATGCATTCGTTTGATGTGTTTGAGCTTTTGATTTTGCCATTTGCTTAGGGACTTTCCATTTAGAATTTTCCTCGGAGTTCGGTATTTTTGTTATTTTACTTTTTACGTACTGTATAATGAGCAATAAAAGACATGAAAAAATGAGAAACAATTCAAACAAGAATTCTGTGTTTATTTTATCTAATAAAACCATGGTTGCTATAGATGTTTCACTGTTTGGACAACTGGATCATATATATAGTTTGTTTATATTATAAAAGCACGAATACAAAATATTTGAATGGTTTGAACTAACCTTACACGCCTTACAATATAAGAACATTACTAGAAATATCAGATATATCGTATTATATATGTCGAAAGGTATGGATTTGCTTTTCCATTTCATAGCTCATAAAATAACGCCATCTTTTATGTTTTAAAAACGGAATCATTTTCAACTGTTATTTCATTAATCTATTATAAATAGATTGTGGTAAATAGTGTTTTCTCTAGTATACTGGTTTTTTTCCAAAGCATCAGGTATTATTTTTCAAATTGATATGCCTTTCTTTTTTGTCAATCCCTACCTCTATGATAACTTTTCTTTAATTGATATATATGGGCAAGTTTTGAAATATCTGTATCTGCTCAAACACATCAAACGAATGCATATGGATAACATCTGTCATATTCCTGACTTGGTACATGCAATTTCTTATGTAGAAAATGGTGGATTAAACCTGGTTTTATAGCTAGCTAAACCTCTCACTTGTTATTCTGGAAGGCGTACTGTTACCTGTAGACAAAGGATCAACTTATTTGGTCCCAGGATGAATTACCACACGTTTATATTTCTATTTGGATATACATTAATGAATTGTATTTTGTATTGCAAAGAGTTTTAAACCAAAGTGATTTCAATACAGAAAAATAGAAACAATTGTTAGGTGCTGACTTTGTTTTTGAAGTGAAGCTTTTAGACATAAAACAACTGGCATCCTTGCGTAAAAATTTGAGAATATTTACTAATATTTTCCACAATGCCATGCGAAGTACAACTATGGTAAAAATGTAAAAGAAAAAAAAACGATAAACAGCTTCCTATTTAACTCTTCATTGAAAACGTACGATTGAGCAACAAGAATTTCATTACAAAACATAGGATAATCGCATTGTGTCTTTAAAGATAAACTGGTCCTACTCCAAAAGAGTCACCTGCATAAGTGTTTTATTCACTTTCAATAATGTCGAAATGGTAAAACGAAGATTGGATTGTGTTGGGTTTTTTTTGCAGGGCTCGTGTTGTTCAGTCTTAAATTTCTATGTTGTGTTTTGTGTGCTGTTGTCTGCCTTTGTTCTATTCTTTTGCCATGGCGTTGTCAGATTATTTTCGACTTATAATTTTGCATGTCCCTTTGGTATCTTTTGCCTCAAAGAAAGTTTAATCATGATTAAAAGCTCATTGTAAAAAAAGCTGTTACACTAAGAATTAAGTAAAAAAAAAAAAAACCGAGGGTTATATAAGTTGTTCTACAACCTATTACGTATAAGTGATCAAGCTATAAATAAATGATAATGTATTTAAATGTGTAATCAATAATGCAATTGTGTTGATCTATTAATTTTTTGTACTGCCTGGTTATATAACCTATGATCTGTATCGTGTTTCTGTAATATTCTACATCATTTTTATCTCTATACAAATTTGGTCATGCATTACTACAAATTGACCTGTAAATATGCAGGTACTATTAATTAAATTAAAACGATCATCAAACATTTTTTGGGGTACTTATTAATACTGCTAACAAAGTCTAGATGAGTCTACCATTAATAACATGCAGTAATTAGTTTTTAAAACGATGTTTCTTCTTCTTGTTGTTGTTCTTCTTCTTCACATATCCATAGAATAAAGTAAAAAGGCAGTTACTATCATGCAGCATCCATCATTAAGATAAGGATGCTGTACTGTGGTTTCTTTATAATTTGCGGGATACCGACTTTTGTGAATTTCGTGGGTAATGTTGAACAACAAATTAAGTACTTTTGTTGAATGGATTATGACTCTGTCTTGTTTCGATTTCGTAGATCGGTATTCAGTATAACTTGTAGTTCTTTTGCATCATCAGCCAGTAGTTCTATATCATCTGCACAATTGGGTGTGCCAGTGTAAATATTACCAATGTTCATTCCTATACGGTTTTTCATTAGTTCATTAAGAACGTTGATTGTGTATACTTTGTAAAGGTGAGATGATATGACTCCATCCTGTCGAACTCCTTGTTTTATAGGTAATTTGTCACTTATTTCACATGCTCTTTTTATTTTTGCAGACATGTCTCTATATAAATCTTTAACTATGGGCCCATGTTTTTGATGTAAACCACATTCATACAATTTTTCTAGTAGATTCATGTCAGAAATCACGTAAAAAGCAATTTGGCTAGGTACCGCTATCATATATAACGGTTTTAATGTTTGGATTCTGCTCTATATTTTTATACGAGTAAAGCAGCTATGAGCATGCAAATTCCTTCTGTATATCCAAACTGCATGTCTGACTGAATGAAATATGTAGTAAGGCGCGGTAATAATATGTTTTAAAATAGGTTTGTAATTGTTGTTGCGACAGTTATGCCTCTGTAATTTTTTACCAAAGTTGGGTATTTCAAATTTTTTAAATGCTGGGTTAGTAATTCCGATATTGAAGAAAAGTGGTATTTGTTTTGTATCTAACGATTTCGTTAAAGATGCTTGGAACCTATTACAAATTGAGGGTGTGGATATGAAATATTTCTTAAGAATCATCACTTGGAGAGTCGTGCCAAGACTCATCAGTAGCGCTCGAGTCATAACAGTTTGAAGGCACAACCAACGAGTCATAACAGTTTGAAGGCACAACTAAATATTACTAAGCCGAGGAGGAGTATTGAAATCTAAAACTAACAAAAGTTCTACCTTTAACTAAGATAATTTTTTGCCGGTTTCAAGAAATCAACATTTTGTTAAACAGTTAATTTACAGAAAATGACATTTTCAATGATACTTCATGACACTTGTACTCTTCGCCTGTTGTTCATATGCAAAAGTTTTTCGAAGATCATATTCATTTTATAATTGCGCAGAGGGTAACTTGTGTGCATAGTACAGAGAAAATTGTCCACATAATGCACATATGTCTCTTGATAAATCCATGAATGCATGAACGGTAGCTACAGAAAGGCTATAGAAAGGGTTGAATGTATTCCGAGCTTTGCTTCATATTAATGGTAAATAAGGTCGAGCTACAGACTTGACGTTTTGTGTTTCGATTTCATCCCTGTCTTAGGAATATAAAACAGATGACTGTAGTGATTCTTTTATTTTTTTGCTAATACTTTTTTTCTATTATCTGTTAATAGAACCAACAACGTTAATACGGGAAACGGTATCGATATGTACATTATTTCATAACTACGATTATAAATAGGAAATGTGGCTCAATTGCCTATTATTCAAAAGTGAGGAAATGCGATATCATTGCCTATGAATAAAACTGGAAATGTGACATGATAAATGATTGCCAGTGATATAGAATGATATGAAATAAAGAAATGTGCAGTTTTGTCATGATTGCCAAATATATAACAGTACGGTTATATGACATGATTGTCTGTGATACAAAATAAGGAAATATGGCATGATTGCCTATTAAATAAAATAAAAACATGTGTCATGGTTACCTATGATATAAAATAAGGAAGTGTGGCATGATTGCATATGATAAAAAATAAGGAAGTGTGGAAAGATTGCCTATGATATAAAATAAGAAAATGTAGCATGATTGTCTATGGTATAAATAAGACAATGTAGCATGATTGACTATGATACAAGATAATGATAGTGACATGATTGCCTGTGATACAAAATAAGGAAATATGGCACGATTGCCTATGAAATGAAATACGAAAATGTCGCATAATTATCTAGCATATAATATAAGAAGATGTAGCATGATTGTTTATAATACAAAATAACGGAATGTGGCATGTTTATCTATGATATAAAATAAGAAAATGTGGCATGATTGTCTGTGCCATAGAATAAGAAAACGTAACATGATTGACTATTCTATAGAATAAGGAAATGTGTTGTTAAAGCTTATGATGTAAAATAAAGAAATGTGGCATGATTGCCTATGATATAAAATAAGAAAATGTGGCATGATTACTTATGATATAAAATAAGGAGATGTGGCATGGTTGCCAAAGATATAAAATAAGGAGAAGTGGTATATTCCAAATTAGACAACTATCCAACAGTGTTCAAATGAAGCAGATTAAAGCGTATGTAGGTCACCGTACGGCCTTCAACAACATAAGACAACTAAAACTGGGGTTTATTTCCTTTGCATAATAGGAATTGAGGGGAATGGCTCACTCTCTTAACTCAACTGTACAAGCGTAATTGTGAACATTATATTTTTTTCAATACACTCAGATATTAATATAATGTCCCTGGCTTAAAATTATTAAAGATATATCAACCTTTGTTTGCATGAAACAACAATTAAGCCTTTTAACGTCACAGTACCAAAATTGCACCCATTTTGCAAAAAAAACAACAGCGGAAATCTTACAAGTTTTTTAGAGGCTATATATAATTTTCATATTTATAATTTGCCATTATGCTTGTCTTTCAAAATAGCTAAATATATTTAAATATGCACAAAACGGTCATATTCTATATCAACAGATGAAGTATCCCGAGAAAAGGTTATTTACGGAAGCGTCGCATCCAACGTCCATAAAAAGTCAGTGATAACTTTCACAAAAAAACTTGCTACTAAAGTTGATCGTAAGTTATGTACAATTCAGTATATTTACGATCAACTTTAGTCGTTAGATTTTTTGTGAAAATGATCTCAGCTATTTAAATTGAGAATTAAAAAATGTCCGAGGCATCTATTTCTCACAAAATGAATAGTAAGTATGGACTAATTTTATATTGGTCTAAACATGTGGCGAAATAAAACAAAATATTCGATTTTTACAGATTCTACAGAATCTTGGTTAGTTTGGAGGTCGGTTCAACCCCATATTTTGTGAAACTATATAGTAATTAAGGATACATCTGCAAAATAAACACAGAATGGAAATTGTGTCTGATCTTAAATAAACGCAGATGAAAACAAAACTGTCAAAAGAGGTGGAATTTGAGTACCCTAACATGTCATGTTTAAGAAGGCTCTAAGGGTCAAAGTTGGCCCCACTTCCGAATCTATTGATATTTTTTCAATTTATATCTTTAATATGGAGCTTACAAAACAGCAAGGATTTAATGGTTATCACATGCCGTTTTTTTATTATGACGTCATAAAAATGGTATCCCGACTAAACTAGAATATCAGCTTTTTATCCCTGTAATCCTTTTCTATGTGTTATGTATATTGTACAACAGATTACACTTTAAATAATCAACTTGAATGCATTATTACTAGTGTAACATTGCATTAATACAATGAAGAACAAAATTGATATAAAGTTTAACCATTTGATATCAGTAATATAGTTGCTATGGTAACAACAATGTCAACAATTTTTTATGTTTGACTTTAAATTACAGAAACTTTCGCAAGAGGAAATCTACAATTATTGTTTTGTTTTCTTTTACCTTAAATTACCAAAATGAGTATTGTGTGCAATTCTTATGTACTCTACTGATAAAAATATAATGGAGGTAACACATATTATGTATGCAAATAATATATAAATAAAGTTCTCAATTTCATAAACTATACATTTTCAACTATTTATCATCATTATTAAAACTGAAATTTTCTTAGCACAGTTATCTTTATATAAACTTTTCACATGTTCTTCATATTAAATTTAAAAATATAATGTTCACCCCCCCCTTTTCCACACCACCTCACCCTTTCTTTTTTAAAATGTTGCTTAGGTTACAAGTGCTACATAGTGGCATATTCTTATAAGACGTAGTGCATCAGATCAACCAAACTGTTCAGAAACATGTCTAGACTTTGACAGACAAATTCCGGTATTATGTTATCAATAATAATTATGCCAGTTCGGTGTGACAAAAAGTAAAATCACAAAAATACTGAACTCCGAGAAAAAATTCAAAAAGGAAAGTCTCCAATCAAATGGCAAAATCAAAAGTTCAAACACATCAAACGAATGGATAACAACTGTCATATTCCTGACTTGGTACAGGCATTTTCTTATGTAGAAAATGGTGGATTGAACCTGGTTTTATAGCTAGCTAAACCTCTCACTTGTATGACAGTCGCATCAAATTTCAGTGTTCGAATTAACCAATTTAACTATTGCAATAAATGTCTTCCCTTCTATATGCACCATCTGCAGATAAACATGAAACTTGAATTAAAATCATTTCAATCTGACATTTAAGTATTGTTGTTTTAGATTTTCCGTACTGAAATTTTAAAATTAAGTTACCAAGTATTAGAGTGAAAAACATATTCTTTTATCTGTGAAAGGGAATACAAATATATAAGAAATAAAATGAGGATTATTAAACATAAAGTTATGCATGAATCTAAAATATAATGAATAAACTTCTGAAGTATCACCATTTTGAAAAATTCTCAGACAAGCCATCATGCAATTTAATTAAAATATAGAACTCGGATTTCGTTATACTACATACGAGATCTAACAACTTCCCGTATATATTTTCACTGCTGAAGGATTTTGCATGTGACTTTTTCAACCAATCAGAATTCTAGTTATCGAATCTGAACAGCACACGCGGAACATATACTTGAATGAGGTTCATTAAAAGGTCCCGAGGGTTTCCAAAAATAAAAACAATGGGACTAACAAGTTTATCGCTTCGATTATTACATTGGTTGGAAATAGTTTTTAAAATCTCTTCGTCGTAATTACACCATACAATACCATTTAATACAAAACATTAGGTAGTAAATAGTAAACTATAGCCATGAATATTTGAAATATGTGACGTTTATCATTGTTTTCAGATTGGCCCCGTACGCCTTTATGACTTGAGGTCGGATCGTTATCGTGGAAATTAAGAGTACAGTATATACTGTATACACTGTTACGATGGTTTCCCTTGGCTGTCAGACGTGGATCAAGGATTTTGAAAAAAAGGGGGGTGCAAACTTGGCATCGTTTGGAATGGGACATGTAACAAATTGAAGAATTGACCATACATGCATGTACAATTGAGAATGGAAATGGGGAATATGTCAAAGAGACAACAACCCGACCAAAGAGCAGATAACAGCCGAAGGCCACCAATGGATCTTCAACGCAGCGAGAAAAGCCCACACGAAAATCCCTTTACAAGCACCCCTTTTAATCAACCTAGGCTTACCTATATATCTCCCAATTGATACGATATTGCCGGGCTTGTATTTCCTATCACGATTTCCTTGATAGAGGATTGCTGCTCACAAGGAAGCTATTAAACCAAGAGTTCCAAATGGTGAAGTTGAAATTATCCCTTCGTAAATTTTACGGACGCCATCACGAGTTGGTTGACCGCTATGCAATAACCGTTTCACAGATGTTACACCCCAGTTCTATTGTTATACGTCATAGTTTCTATTTCTGAAACAAGTGTAAATTGAATAGATCTATTGTTACGAATAACAATGGATTTTGACCACAGGGCGTGACGAGCGGGGTTTCTGGAAACCCCTGCTTCTACATCCCGCAAACAAAGTCCATTGTTATTCGTAACAATAGAAATTGATTATTTTTTAAATAGCATGAACATAAGAAATTACTAATAGTGTTCACTACAAATTGTTTCATGATATTAAAAAAAACACATTTTAGGAAATTCCAATAGGCATCTATATGGAAAACAAAAATAATCCTTTAAATACTCCTTTGCTTGAAGGTAATTTTTTTTTATCCCAGTCATATGTCTCTACTCCGGACCCCTCCCCAGTTACCCAGTGGCCGATCCGGGGTTGGGGGTTCCGCGGATTGGACCCGACTTTTATTTAAAAGATCAATGAATTTGAATGGTTGGAACCCCCCCTTTTTTTTCTCTCGAGTTGGGAACCCCCGGCTGGGTTAGCCCCTGATTGCCCCCAAAAAGGGAATTCCATTAAATTAAATTTTGTATGTTGAGCTAGTCTGGTAGCCGGTTTCTAATGCAGACACACCTATCCCTTAGTATGTTCGAATATGTATTTTTGTTTTTTCTCGAGGTGGGGGGGGGGCTCTTGTTTTTGATAAAATTGTAAGATATAAAATACAGTAATGATTACCTTTATTAAACTGATACAGGTAAGTACTTTGGGGTATAATATTGCCTTCATCTTTAGTCTCTTCTACCAAATCCAACGCTTGCCACAAAATGTCGTCCATCTTATACCCGTCCATATTGACAACTGTATACCAGAAGCATGATGTATTTTTTTTTTTTTAAATAAGAACGCACGAAACGGTCAACCTTGACTTGCTGATCCATATTAGCACATGGATTTAACAGGAATATGCAAAACAGCAACTTTGACATCTGTTAAATCTACTCACTTGTCAAAGTTTGAACGAAGATAGCCAAAGTAAGGTTACTAGTGGGGTTTCATGTAAAAAATTCTGTAAATTATGTTTTGATATTGTAAATAAATATGCTGTCCATTCTTTTTCATTTAGTAACTAATGTTAAGAAATATAGGCTTTAGAATGGCGTGTAAGTTAGTTATACACCTCGGGATACGGCGTGTCTGGATATCCAGACACACCTATCCCTCGGTGTATAACTATTACATATCGGATATGTTCCTTATGTCGTAACTACAATACCCTTCCCTTTTCACGAATGTGACCTACCGAATTAGATTATTTACCGGATTCGTAATAACATAAGCAACACGACGGGTGCCACATGTGGAGCAGGATCTGCTTACCCTTCCGGAGCACCTTAGATCACCCCCCAGTTTTTGGTGGGGTTCGTGTTGCTTAGTCTTTAGTTTTCTATGTTGTGTCATTTGTACTATTATTTGTCTGTTTGTCTTTTTTTTTATTTTTGGCCATGGCGTTGTCAGTTTATTTTCGATCTATGAGTTTGACTGTCCCTCTGGTATCTTTCGTCCCTCTTCTATAAGATAAATAAGTGTCATCTATTAGATGCTCTATTAGATGCTCTGTCTGGTGCAGTACTTCTTTAGCTCAGTTGGTAGAGGGGTGCCTCACTGTCAAAATTTTGTGAACTGTCAAGGGGGAATCTTTTATTTTGTATATAATAAAAAAATCTAGGTCATAGGCTGCGATATATTACACGTATATTGCATATACTATTCCCATGCTGTATCCCAGCTGTAGGGGATACATATCTACCAAAAACCAATCTTAGTCTACCATAGTCATAACAATTGAACTTTTTTACTGCTCAATTTTTGATTTTTTCTTATATGCATCTTTTATTATTCCTACAATCTAGATAAAAAAAGAGTGGGGAGGTTAAGATCTATATTTTAACAAGAGTGTACAAGCTAAAATGTCTCGTCTACTTTACATATATGATTGAATGCATATTTAAAGTCTTTTATATGACTGTTTAACTACAAGCATCATATAAACCTAACATTATTCATGATTATGAGGTCAATGTCAAATGAACCATCACTATAAACTGCTAAGTCTGAAAAGACCACATTTTGTGCACAACCAGTAAGGTGAAGCATAGATTTTACTTGACATGACTCAACATTATCATGACGGTATTTAATTGTACATTTTGTACTTAACTTTGGTCTAGACTTTACTTAATCAGTCTAATTAAGTACTTGATATAGTCTGAATATGGTCTCGACAAATACTTGACCAGTCTCTACTCAGTCCACAGGCACTTATGGACAGGATACCCTTTGGGTGCCCCTGATGAGTGGAAGTACCTCGAATGATCCCCCCTCCATGTAGTTTAATTATGATTTATTTCTTATTAAACGTTGTCGTTTATTTATATTGTTTTCACTGGAATATATGTCAAAGTTACTGACAAACAGCATTTAAGATTTTTGTCGGTCGACTAATAATTGAGATAGCTGAAGAGTTTTATAAAAATCCTAGTTGATTTGAAAAAGTTATAGAAATTTTTAAAGGTGACTGACTACCTGAACTAAGTCTGAACTGAAAATTCTAGCTTTTTTACCTATTAATTAAATTCTTAAATTAGCAGCAGCTAGCAATAAACCAAACTACAAAAAACCTGACATTTTGTAAGATTAATATATGATTAAGATAGATGTAGAGTTTTATTAAAATCCAAGTGAATTTGAAAAAGTTATAGAAATTTTTAAAGGTGACCATCTGAATTTAGTCCGAACTGAAAATTCTAGCTTTTTTTTTACCTTTTTATCAAATCATTAAATTTGAAAGCAATAAACTAAAATATCAAATAACCTGGCATTCTGTGTACATGTATCAGTATGAAGCAGAAGTAAAAGTATGCTTATTTTAAAACTTCTTCTGCATGTGCATCTGTATAAGCATATATCTTTGCAAGTACATATGTACATTTGTACACAGTAGAATATGGTCTAATATTACTAATTAGAAAAAACTGGTGAATTTAGAATTATCTGATCCCATGTCTAAACTAAAGGCAATAAACAATCATTACCGTTGTAAACTAGATTTTTTGTATGTTTTGATGAGTGGAGATTGTGATGTATTTTCTGAGATATTGTCTCAATGTTCAGGTACACAATGGAATCCTCCACAAAAGAGTTTTTAGAATTAATCATTGTTAATAAACACTGGAAAAGTTGCTCAAAATTGTAAAATTGTCAACCGTACTCTATTTTAGTTAATTTACCTTTGAATGCTGACTTGATTATACATGTTATACGTACAGACTGAAGTTTGGAGACTTGATCTTCAAACAAAGATACTAATGGACCGCAAACTTCGATTTTACCATCGGTCCTAATGAGTAGTGTCTGTACCGAGTTCCTCATTTTCTTTGCAACAGGTAGCTGCATCTGATATGGTAAACTCTTTCCATGGCCCGTTGGAAGCGAGACCATGCAATATTTTTGTTCCAAAATAGTTTCCAAAATTTGTCTCTGCTCAAATTTTAGTTCTTTCACTTGTATTGAAGAAAAAATTCAGTTAACTCATTTTCTGAGTCGTATTTCCATTTCTGAGTCGCCATCTTCAAAAAATACCGAGGGTGCGTTCATAAGGACGATTCTGATTGGTCGATATAAATTCTTTCTGGGGTCAAATGTTACATCACAAAAGGTCACAGAAGTGAAACCTTTTACGGGACTTCGTTAGATCTCGTATGTAGTATAACGAAATCCGAGTTCTATATTTAAATTAGATTTGCCATCATAACATGTGTCTTTTTGCTTACAAAATGTTAAAAGAAGAAGATATTAAATCAGGCAAAAACACTTCTAATGCTGTTCTTTATCTTAACAGTTGTTACTCATATTCCACATGAAGGTATACTGATATGGACGTCAGTTTTATTCCCCACATTCAAAACAAAAATGACATTATACTATATGCCCTATATGTTCAAGTAATTGTTCAGTAAAAAACAAATGTTCAATTTTTACTCCTCCGGTTCACTGTCACTATCATCAATGACTTCCGGCTGATTAACATCATGGACATAGTCACTCCATTGCTTTGCTTGATTTCCATTGCAACTTTGATGCCGGTAGAAACTTAGAAACCATATCACTGAGGAAATATGACTACAAGTACCAACAATTCGAGCACCGGCCTTGCAAGTACAGTACCAAGCATTTATACAGCAATCATATGTAATCCATAGATTATGCGATTTGTTGCTTGTATGCCTGCTTGTCATTCTATCCTTAATGAGTTGATGTCCCTGTTGCATGACTTCATAGTATGTGTCATTTTCTAAATGTTCCTCAGTATAACTCTTTGCTAGGTTAAGCTGGTATACACCGCGCCTTATATCCCTGATATTCTCCTTTGATAGTTTTGGGAAATCTTCAACTGCATCGTTAACATCTATTTTTTGCCACTTCTGGAATGTAAGTTTTTATTTGATACCCGTTCCATGAGCTTTTTTTTCTTCTTTGACCTGTGAAGCTTTTTTGCACCTAAGAGAAGATCTTTAGTTTCATTACATGCATTAAGTGGTAGTCTATACTTATTACATATGGTACTGTCAAATCGTGTATACTCACCAGCATACGGTATTAGGAAATTGGGTAATACTTTGTCAAGCAATCGCTACTGCTTGATTCTACCATTTATGGACTCAACAACCCAGCGGACCTTTGTTACTAGACGTGTTGTGTTACCGTCTTCAACCGAAAGTTGCTTCTTGTTACGTTTAAGAAAGCTTGGCATTTTATTTGAATTCCAAATTCTTCTAAGAAAGATCGATACTGTCTCGGAATCCCCGATCAACCACAACAACATCATTTGGTTCCAACAATTCCTTAATTTCCTCCAAGTTATTTCTGAAAATTGAGTTCAAAATTTTTGCATCATTGTTTTTGCTGTTACAAAGGTAGGGTCCAATCACACTTACAATGTATCATGTAGTAGTAACAAACATCATTGGCTTAATCAAGTTGCGGTGTTTGTGCATGCTATATGTACTACGTTGAAAATTAAATTGTCCACTCTTTTGTATGTAAATATACGTACCATCAATTACGAGTATAGCAGTTGTGTTTGTGATATTACCAAATAGTGTTTGTGCCAGTGGACGAGTGTGGTTTTGTATAACATTTTCTCGGGATACATGTTTAAAACCTAAATATTTTGGTGTAAAGTACTGCTTTACTGCATCTCTTGCGGATGATATAGCTTTCCTGATATAATCTATGCTTATATTAAACATGGTTGCTAATATCTTATTAGACATCCAAGAACGAAGTTTTGTCAAAAATATATCAATGCATGTTCGCATGCTTCGTACTCGGGTATCTCGTATAGCTGAGTTTGGAATGTGAGAACATAAGTCTTCAAAATCAGTTATTGTTAAGCCAGTCAAATTTCGAAAGTCTGTGTCATTTAAAGAAGAAGATTTATCAAAGTCAATTCTAGCGTTTTTGTTTTTTTAATGCATGTTCTCTAATTGTATCTATCAATTCAATTAGTCCACTGCGATTGAAGTCAGAAACAGTATACACACTTGTTATGTCTTCGTAAGCTTCTTTTGTAAAACAATCAGTACATTAATGACGCAGACAGCATTTTGATTCTGCAGGAATAATTATATTCTTTTCCAAAAATGTGTTAAATCGTGCTTCTTGGGGAACAACCATAAGTTTTGGACCCCGCTTTTTGCAAAGACAACATTGTGCATGGCCTTTAATTGTTGAAGAAATAGGAAGCGATATTGATAAAGGAGAACTTAGTTTTTCTCTTTTAGGTGCGGATGGTGGCATAAAATCAGGATCATTTGTATTTGTATCAGTTGTAAGAACAGTTGGTGTATTTAATTGTGGTTGTTCTTCTCTGTATTATTTCCGTCGACAAGTGTCACAAATATCGTCATCATCATTAGATAAAACAAAGAAACTTACTGAGAAAATTGCGCAGATTTTTATTTGCTTCTCCACACAGGGATCTTCTTTTTCCGGGTTTTGTTCTTTTTTCACATAATATACATTTAAACATTTTTCGTCCCTTTCTTATGTTGTCCATTCTGAAAAAAAAAAAAAAACATATGATCATATGATGATACAATTAATATTTGGTACATTCAATTGCAAAAACTATTCTGTTCCTAACTAATTTCATTGCAATCTTTATTCCTTTGATTTAGCATATACAGTGTTATATGTAACTGTATTTCAAAATCAAACGTTAGCCTGTGTTAAAAGAACCTTGGTGAAATAACATGATTAAAATAAATAACTATAATTGTAAAGAAGAGAATAGAAATAACTATGTTTATGAATATAGGCGGAATATATTTTACAATTTGTTGTGCAGAATAACCATATTAAACGGGGAGGCGAATGATTTAAATAAGACAGCAAACCAACTATAGAGAATACTAGAAAATTTTCAACATTGGACAACCCCAGCATTATGACTGTTCAACTTAAATTGCTTTTTTAAGTAACAGTCATGTGGAGGAAGATATATTTATTTATCATAAAATTCAACAGACGGAACTTTACTCTTTTGCATATATAAGTAAGTAAGTATATATATCATTTCTTCATGGATGAAAATACAAGGAAAGCTGTTGATAATTATAGTACATGTAGCTTGCGAATTAACAATTCTCTGTATCAATGTAATTCTTAATATTAATCTTATTATCTTTGTATAGAAAATTCTCAATTTTATGGTTCCCGAATTCAAATGTTTGATTCTTAATTAGATAACATAATGTAACAGTAATCTGCGTGTAATACGAAGTACCGCGACACAACTGGTAATATTTCAATTCCATTTCTATTAAAATATTTCTTAGTTTGCAGAACCTTTATCATATAATTCAACACTGTACAAACTTTTATTATTTTTCCCTTAGTTTATTTATTTTGAATTTACATTGTATCATAGGTCAAATTTATTTGTTCAGTGTATGTTCAATGGTGTTAATATGTCCTTCGATTGAGTTAAGCTAATTCAGTTGATATTTTATAGTGTGTCTTTCTATGGTGTGATGTTACACTATTGTTTCAGAAAAAGGGTGAAGGTTTGGTACCATTAAAACGTTTAAACCCGCTGCATTTGTTTGCACCTGTCCTAAGTCAGGAATCTGATGTTTATTAGTTGTCGTTTGTTGATGTGGTTCATAAGTGTTTTTCGTTACTCGTTTTTAGATTAGACCGTTGGTTTTCCCGTTTGAATGGTTTTACACTAGTAATTTTTGGGGCCCTTTATAGCTTACTGTTCGGTGTGAGCTTAGGCTCCGTGTTGAAAACTGTACTTTGACCTATAATGGTTTACATTTATAAATTTTGACTTGGATGAAGAGTTGTCTCATTGGCACTCATACCACATCTTCTTATATCTATTATGTACCAAGTTTGGGTATGTACTTTTATTTATCTTTTTTATTTATTGTTGTTTAAGGTGTCTTTACAATATTATTGATAATATAATTTAAAATGACAAAGGTAAAAAAATAAAGAAACGATGCAAAAAAGAAAAGAAAAAATGTCCTGGTGAGACGCGAATGTAAATTCTTGACTTCGAGATGTAGCGTGTAGCCGATCCAAACCAAATCAACACACCAATTGTATCGGGTAAATAACTCATATTTATCATTTTGAACTATAAACAGACGGAACAATATCACTTTACAAAATCATTACGATTCCAGTAAAATGTATATATTAATGACATGGCCATCTCATTATTGTTGATTATCATGATTATGTCATGGTCTAAATTATCTTTTTTTTTACCAAACAGACCCGAAAATGGAAAATGAAGTTTTCGTCTGCTGTGCCGTGGAATTTTGTTCGTTATATAATTTGTGTTCTTACTTAATTTTGAATAACTTTGATGAAATTTAAGGAAAAAAATCACACAATTAAAAGGTTGGTTTTATTTCGCTGTTTCTTACGAGAAAATAATATGAAATGACGGAAGAACTTTTTACATGTTCATGATGTAGTTCATGCATAACTTACCGTTTACGGAGTACGAAATCCACCATTTTCAAAAATAAGATCACATCTTTTAAATTATTGTAAGTTCTTTCAGTTCTGTCTAGTAATATTAAGTATTTAACGAATCATACGCTTATTTCTATTCCGCTATAAAAAGCTTCTTAACAACAGCACCAGTAAAAATTCGTGCGTCAGTTCCGTTATCACTTACTTACAACAAATACGCAAGGCTACGTTGAACTTATTAAAAAACACACATTTTTAGTTACTATCTATAGCCAAACTATTTTTTAATCAAGCATAGACCAAAAAATCCGGTAAACAAAATACAAAAAAAAAAAAAAAAAAATACGGCTGCTCCTTGTCAATTCTTCAGTCTGACAATTGCGTATATATTTGAAAAATGGGCGATAATTTTATAATTTAGATGCCCCTTTGTGCAAGATTTTCATTAAAATTCAGTATGAGCGCAACTTTGCCCCATGAAAATATTTTAACATAAGATGCTTTTTGTTGATATTATTGCTCTGACAAAGTATTTTGTTGGGGCAAGACTCGCTGGTACTTTTTTTGTAAAAAAAACTTTGAAAATGAGAAAAAAATTATGAAAAGCCAGCAAATATGCACGTGAAGTGATGTCAAAACGCGGCATTATGACGTTATAAACACAAAAAAACATTTCTTTCATAAAATAGATATGTATAGAATAGAATAAAAATAGAAAAAGAAAGCCATACACATAAGGATAAGTAGACTTTGAAAAGTTCTCGAAATTGAGGCCAATATTGATCATTAGAGCCCCTTCTCCAATTTACATTTCATTTTGATACTGGAAATCAGTTTCTTGTACATGTATCCAATGCAAATTTTCAAAATCATCTTTTCTTCTGATACAATTTGAATATCTGGACTTTAACGTGCTTAGCATACAAAGAAATTTTTATTTAAGCCTCTAAGAATAAATTAAAAGTTTCTTGTATTCTATTTATAAATAGCGGAATTTGTTTAATCTTAAAATAGTGACAATCATGACGTCACTGACCCAAATAGATCTATGGAGGACTCACCATCACTATTGCAATTGGTAAGTTCTTCAAAAGTATACTTAATATAAGGGTGGCTGGTTTTGATAGAAGAAAAATAATGTAATTAATGATTGTAAAATAGGTTTTACCACATCTGACCAAAATACTTTTATTCTAAAATGTATTTTTAATCAATACTGCAAATTTAAAACTAATTAGGATGTGGGACTGGGAGTGTTTGCTTTCTACTTTGTTGATTTTAATAAACACGATAAGGCTTTCGATAAAGTATTGCATACAGAAATTAAAAAAATGTTGTTGGCAATTGAGACTAGTTTAAGGTTTTATAGCATTATTTGTAGCGTTATTAAGAATATGTGTATCATCATGATCATGGAACAACATCAAAAAATGAACATATAGTATTTAAATACACATGATAAAAGATAGAATAGCTGAATTCTTTTTTATGCCCACATAAATTACGCACAAAAAAAGAATATATTTTTAATTTCATCAAAATAGATGTACATCATGTTTATTTTTGGTGTATAGACTTGTAAATCGTTAAACATTTATAAAGCGTTATGCTTTCTTTAAAAATGAAAATGTCATCATTGATGTACCATAAAAATCGTCTTTCTAATTTATGACCAATAAATGTAAATGTATTAACATTCTATTAATAAGAAAGATCAGTGTTTAAAGGGTTACCAGTCTAAAGGTTACATGTGTATATCTACTTCCTGGTAATGTAAGTACGCGAGCACTTAGTCTAGCTTATATAATTAAAATAATAATCGTTTCAAGAGATCTCTAGCATTGTTGTTAATAGAAAAAGAAGATTTTTTGAATTGTTATCACGCGAGGGGCATTTGTTATATGACCATTTTTTATTTATTACCTTTGATTGTTTTTCTTTATTTTCAATCAATCTACATTACATGTATCAGTATTCCGATAAAAACATGAATAAATTACTATATTGTATTAAAGTTTTAATCAATTTGAAACAACACTTCCTGATACGGGTTTCTATTTTTCTATAGTAATGGATGCATTTTAAAATAAAACGATAACCGATGGAATTACAGGGGTTTCGGTAATGCAAATTTAAGGAAGATTGACTGTACATCGCCATCTTGGATTGTAAAATAATAGTACACTATCGGTCTAGTTCTTTGCTTTAATCTGCAATTTTTGAGCAGATTGGATATGTTGATTTGAATAAAGAAAAACAAAATGTGATTTATTGAATTATTTAGACTGTTTTAAAGAGGGCGAAAGAT